>CM031622.1:1516649-1531649 GCA_018398815.1 Conus ventricosus
GAGGGCTTGGGGTTTGTGGCAGGCAGTACCATGTAACGTGGCCCTGGACGGATCCTATGACCTGTAATTATGGCGCCATAAGGTAGCAAGCAATCCTTCGCCACACGGAGCTATAGACATACGTGTTCTGCGTTTCACAAAATACGTCGCGCACACACACACACACACACACACACACACACACACACACGTGCAAACGCATGAACGCACGCACGCACACTCACTCACTCACTCACTCACGCACACACATGCACACACACATGCACACACACACACACACACACACTATTTAAAAAAATGTGCCCCTGGTTTACAGTAGCATACCCCCCGCCTACAGTGGCGTGCTCCCTGTTTACATTGCAGGTGTGTCCCCAGCCAAAAAATCAATACTGCCGCACTCCCTCCCTACCCCCACTCCTTCCTGCCCAGCTTGCTCGATCGCCCCATATGACATCAGCCCGCGTGGCGTCGCTGTCACAGCCTGGCCAATGAGCGGCCGCTCACGACTAGGTTAACCCACACATTCTTATACTGACAGCCGTGCAAGCAGGATGTGTTTTACGGCGCTGTGGGTGTCTAACCGGTTTACTGAAGAACAGAATTGTGTATCTTAAAGGTTTGTTGGCTCAAGGAAATGAAAACGTTGAAGGCAGTATTGTTGACAAAGATGTAGCTAGTTTTAATACGTGTTTGACTATCGATGAGATGGTTCCTTATCTAATAAATGGCGCTGCATTGTTGAAAGTCGGCCGAAGCAAAACAAACCATTACGCGTTGATTGTTGGGAGCTGGCTTGAGACAGCTAAAGCCATGTTTAAAAAACATGGCGTTCATTGCTTAAGGCGGAGGTAAACACGGCTGATTCGTATGCTAAAAACTTATATTTGAAACATTTTTGCTGTTCCTCCCAAGTAAAAATGTTCTCAGTTTGTATTAGACTTGATTGATTGTTAACTACAGATTCAGTGTTCATGTGGCAAGCTGATCTGTGTATTAAGATGTGTATACTTTTCTAATTCTAACCAGTTCATCTGCCTTCAAGTGTGCCCTTATGCAACTGAATGGCGATTTTCGAATGTTCTGGCAAACAAACTAGATAGGGTTAGGCAGACCTTAGTACATTTACCAGTATGGAGAGGAGTAGTGTGTGGCTAGATAGATTAAATATACAATGCCGGATGTACTACTACTGGTGATTAGAGCTGCCATAAAAGCTTGGCTACAGCAATTACTGCTGTAACTCTGCCAGCTAGTTGCAAGCCCGGTTGAGAAAAGAGGAGCACAGCAAACTAGGTCAAGCGATCAGAGAACTAACGCTCCACCCTAGAGCGGTCAAAGGTCGCAGGGGCAAGCTGTTTCTTCAGCGCTCTACCCTAGAGCGGTCAAAGGTCACAGTAGCAAGCCGTTTTCCAGCGCTCTACCCTAGAGCGGTCAAAGGTCACAGTGGCAAGCCGTTTCTTCAACGCTCCACCCTAGAGCGGTCAAAGGTCACAGTGGCAAGCCGTTTCTTCAGCGCTCTACCCTAGAGCGGTCAAAGGTTATCAGCAGCGAGATCAGACTTTTTTTTGCTGCTTTGTCACTTTGCTGTCTACGCTTCACCTGCGTCAACGTCCTGCTTCTACGCCCTGTTACAAACTTTTAGGCTGCCTTTTTGTACTTTATACAATTGTCTTGTTTTATTCAATCAGGCTTTTGTTAAATGCACTTGGTGGCTGCTTTGAACTTGCAACAAAAGAGCCAATGCATTACAAAAACGCAAGCACTGTCTTGCACCAAGTGGTGTTACACACATGACAAATAATAAAGCTCTGTGTACACCACACACACTCCCACCCCCAAGTCACCCCAAGTTCTTAATTAAGTTTTTAATTAAGTCACCCCAAGTTCTTAATTAAGTTTTTAATTAATACTTCAAGTTCTTAATAAGTTCTTGATTAAGTTTTTAATTAAGTTCTTGATCAAGTTCTTGATAAGTTCTTGATTAAGTCATCCTTTAAGTACAACCAAGTTCTTATTAAGTTATCTTATAATTATCAAAAAAATACAATCTATGTTTTTATCTTAAATAGCAGATGTCTAATACAGTACACACACGCCTCAAAAAACGCGTCATCGTTGAGTATGTCTTGCTCAGCGTTCTCTGCATAGATCTTAATGAAGGTCTTACATCCGAAGCAACCGCATTGATTACAATTCTGGTCTATGGAAATGTCTTTTATAGACTCCATGTCTTTATTTATTGACTTTATCATTTTATAATACGCCATGATCTATTTTTATAAAAAATTAAAATTAAGTTCTTAAAATATTATTCCATTATAAATGGATCAAAATGATGCTTTGTTATTGGCGGTTTTGGCGTGCAGTTGTGTTCGGCTTCTGTATTTAGCGGCGGAGATTGTTTGGGCTCTTGTTTTTGCCAGCGTTGTTTATATATTTTATAACCGTAATAACTGCCCCCAACAGCAGCAATGGCGCCAAAATGGCAACAGTTTTAAGTTCAATATTCCATGAAGACTTTGGTGCTGTAGGTCTTGTATCACATGGAGTTTTTATAGCTGGCATTGAATCAACTTGTTCTGGCGTTGGCGGCGTTATGTTTTCATGATGAGTCATATTCTGTAACATTAATTTTTTTTTGTCTGTTCCACTCTGCTAATTTTTTTCCTGCTTCAACACGCCCAGGATTTTTAATGGTCTCCACCTGATTCAGCGTTTTCTGCTGATTTTCTGGCTTGGTTACTTTCTCCACCTGATTCTGGTTCTGATGATTTTCTAGATCGTTCATTTTGAAGGAAAATAAAATCTATATGATTAAAAGTTATTAATCCCATAATCACTGGCGATAACAATGTTCCAAATCTGTAATACAGATCGCATCCTAGAGACTCTAATGACTTTGTTAAAACTGGATCTTGCGTTAAATCATAAGTAAGATCTTGTTCAGAATCAATGGAGCAAATCTACTGACTAGTTTAGTGTACAAACTAAGAACCGTTTGCCCAACGCTTTTTACCATTCTCGACCCCAACTGCGCCTCATACCTGTTATGATACTTAAAATGTCTTGTGGCGACATCTGTTGAATCTGTTCTATGCTGAATTCAGTTCCGAGGAACTGTTTTGTTTTCCCACATGCTGCCAAAGAATACAGCCTCTCCTTTTTGGCATAATAGCTTGGTCATCAACTTGGTCATTCATAAGTTCAGAAGGTTTAGGCTGCCTTGTAGCTGTAGTAGATCTCAATGTTCATGTTTTTTAATAATTATAATTATTTTATTTTATAAAAATGAGCACCGAAAAAACTGTTGCTAACCTTGTATACCATTCGCTGTATTGGAGGGCAAGTGTAGGATACTCAATGCTGGTAAAAGCCTGTTAAGAATTAAACCAGCAGATCTTGGCAAACTAGACTTTGAGGATTCAGCAAAGCTGATTGCTATCATTGCAGCTTCGGTTGCCACGAAAGATTTTCTAGTTAAGCAAGGAATAATTCCAGACAATATAAATATGTAAGAAAAAAATACATTTATAAAAAATGGCTTCACTCGCAATAATGATAGGCGGGGCTGTGGTGAATGCGCTTGCTTTTAGCGGCAGTAATTTTGCATTTAGTAAACTGGGGAATGACAGTGAGAGAAAAAGACATAACAAAGCTATGGAGCAACTAGCAGCTGCACAAGACGCCTATGAAAGGCAGAGACTTGAGCAGTTAGATTTTATTAATGACACACTGAAAGAACAGGGGCATGCAGCTTACACATTTAAAAATGTTGATCAAGCAATAAAACAATATTATCTAGTAACAGGCAAACCAGTCCAGACATTGCCCCCACCAAAATTCAGTGACTTTTATCAACCATCAGAAAAACAAAAGATGCAAGAAATCGGGTTTAAATTGTCGTTGGTATGACCGTCGTGTATTTTGTTGCGCATAATATTGGCTGAATAAAAAATGAACAAAATCTATTATTCGCCCAAAGGATATTGGAAGGGAATAACAGCAATTAAAAAGCTAAGCCAAGCGGCAGGAGTCAGTGAACAAAAAGCAAAGGAATGGTTATCTAAACAAGCGATTTGGCAAATTTATTTACCTGCACCCAGACGAATACAGAGACCACACTTTGTGAATACAACTCCAAACGACACCCATCAAATGGATCTTCTATATTTACCCTCTGATAGGATTAGACGAAAAAGATTTAAGTACGCGCTCACAGTCATTGACATGGCTTCAAGATACAAAGATGCGGAGCCATTAACACAAAAGAGTGCTTCTGCTGTTGCTGTCGCTATACAACTGATATACCAACGAGGGCCACTAACTTATCCTCGCATGATTCAAGTCGATGATGGAAAAGAATTTAAAGGCCAAGTGAATCAATTTTTGTTAAAACACAGAGTTACTATTAGAAGAGGCATTCCGGGAGTTCACAGATCACAGGCTTTAGTTGAAAACTTTAACAAACAGTTAGCCGAAGGCTTTTCTCCTACCAGTATCCCAGAGAGCTGATTGACAATTCTCGCAACACAGAATGGGTTAGAAGACTGCCCTCAGTTTTGCGCGCAATGAATAATGAAGAATTTAAAGGGTTAAAACCAGTACAAGCAATCAAAAGAAAAACAATAAATGTTGTTGAAGGAGAGTCTTCATCCGGCAAACTATTTACGTTTGGTTTTAAAGTAAGGTACCTTTATTTACCGGGGGAAGCAGAAGGGGACACTCGCATCAGGGCAACCGATCCAGTTTGGAGTGTTGACCCGTACGAAATAAAAAGAATTGTAAAGATGAATCCGCCCGTGTATTATTTACGAGAAACTGACACAACAAAACAACCAGCTCCTCAAAGATCTTTTGTGAAAGAAGAACTGCAGATAATTCCGCCAGGCACAGTTCCGCTTTAATTAATTTAAGGTTCTCCAGTGCCCAATTGCATATGAAAACTCTGGATTAACAAACACCCGTTTTGTGTTTGTTCTATCTAATGACTTCTTTGTTACAACAGTTGTGTTGATCTCATGTAGATTAGATCGCAGTTTTACGTTGTCATGATGAAAAGTCTTATTGCCAAACAATGCTTCTTTGTAGTTGTCATGTGATATGTTTGACTGCACAACACTGCGAGATATTCCCTTTGCTTTCTTAATGATTTTCTCCTGGCTCGAAATACTGTACATTTTTGACCTTAACCCACATACTCCTTGATCACCTTCCAGATAATTCATCCTTCATCTTTCCTAAAACCTTCTTGTTAGTAATTGAATGCAAAGGCGAATCTTTAGGGTAATCAGATGTGTCGTACCACCCCGCATGCCCTTTAGCTACTTCGGTTTCCATGTCTTTATAGATGTCGTCAGTAGGGATATCTATAACAAAACTATCTGTATCTGTGTAAAGTACTCTAGACTCGGGATACGAGGGCTTAAAGTAGTCATAAAGAAACTCTAACATCAAAAGCTTTGATAATTCTAAAACAGTAAACCCAATAAATACAGGTTTGTCCAATTTGACTTTCTTTTTTTTCATCATTATACCAAAAAGCTGATCATGAAATCTTCTGAAGTCCTGATAATTAGGTTTTGAAGTCAGCTTAATTGCTTCGTTCTCTTTGGTGACCAATCTGACATCTTTGCGCTTGTGCGGATTCTCCATAGTCTTTCCAAAACAGCTGTTGTTCATCAACTTGAAAAAGTCTTTTTCTGAAGCATCTGCGGATTTAGTTCTAAGATCAGTGTTCTTCATTATGTATGGTTTCATGAACTGTTCTTGATCAAAAGCAATTATGCGATGAACTGCTGTCAACTTCAACCCATGCCTTAAATAAAATTGCAGAAGTCTGTAATGACAGACATAATTTTTTTTGCCTCGAAGATTAGGCACAAGTTTAGGTGGTTCTCTTGGATCCATCTTTAGACTTTCTGCTGCTAATGGATAGTCATTATGCAGGTCATGGAGTTCATGAGGATATTCTAAGTCAACTTCTAGAATGAAACCACGCTGTTGATCAGGCGTTAAACTGCCCAACCACTTTAATGCCTTTTGAATATTATTCGGATCGCCGCCTGTGTACATTTTAAAGTTGCGTAATGGAAGCGATTGCGCCATTGCCCATCCATACAGATTGTTTGCATCTAAATACATGAGATAGTTAGACCTTTTACTCGGATCATAGTCGTCCAAGTATTTGTTGTTTGCTTTACAGTATGATGCGACGCCATACAAATTCCTCCACGAAATCCGTTTTCAATCATCTGAAGCATTGGTAGGTCCAAAATCATCTGTACTCCAGTAAACTTAAGAAAGCGTCCCAGTCATCCCGGGGCGCAAAATATAATGCGCAGGATCCAAACTGAAAAATTTTTCATGCGGGGTCCTTCGTTTTTTTTAAAAAAATATCCGCAAAAAAACATCTCCCCTTTAAATATGAATCATGATAGCCCCCATCGTTTTCCCAAATCTAATTTTTGCCAAATCTTGAGCATGCGGGTAATGGGAGTCCGATGCCTTTTCCCTCAAAACTGGAAAAGAACCGCCTTTAGGCGGAATGGTCTTCACAAACCTTTTCCCCAACTGTTCATGTCTCATAGGGTAAACGCCCTTTTAACAAGAGGGGGTCAAAATTTTTTCCCGATTGGGCGGGATTTTAAAGGACATAGCCAGGCCTCAATGAGCCCATTATTGTTGCTAGAGCATAAAAAAGACATGTTATTTGATTAAAGCACATGTACTTTTCTGATGATGTGCAATGCATTACCCAAAGGGCTTTGGTTAGCTTCAATATAAGAGGAAGTCGTAACCTCGCAAGTTAGAAAGAAGAGGGGCGCTTCCATGTTTTTGGGTTAAAACTTGTTAAAGATTGCTTTACTGTGCGCTGCCCCTCTAATTTCCATAATGTGTTCAGGGTTCTCTTATTTTGGGATTCGCTGCTCGATGAGGGGCCTAAACCACAAATCCAACATGAGGGGCTGGGGCAATTTTTGTTGTCTTCAACGTCATATGATTTCGATAAATTCAGATTATTAGAACAATCATTACGCACTTGCTGCATGCGCTGTAAAACTTCTGCCGCATCCGGTCCTCAAATTTATTCTGGTTCAAAAATAACGCCATCCGACCTAACAACAAGAAACAAATGAACAAATCTGATATTATCTTAAGACTTTTTTTTTTCGAAGTTTTTGGGCCTGGCCCTATAAGGAACAAAAGCGACTCGAAGTCCCGCGTAAACTACTATGGAGTGTTGAGTTTTTTTTCCAGTTCTTTTAAAATAACTTTTGATCCAGGTGGGGGGGCGTAATTATTCTGTATTACAGTTACGAACTTTTCAATGTTTCTTTGTTCCTCGCGGCTTAAAAAATGGCATTTTTGTTAAACATTTCTACGAAATTTTTGTTTTCCATGATCTTTTGAGTAGCTGCATTAGTCTACCAGTTTTTTATCAATGGTTTAAAGCGGTACCCCGTTGGGGAAGACATTTGGAGTAAGTCAACATGTTTTTGCTGGGTTTGCCTATTGTTTGGGCTGTTTTTGGACACTTTAATTGGGACCAAATTTGTTTCCCCATCCATGTGTATAATTTAAAAGTTATTGGTTTTTTTTTTCTCAAACTGATCAATTTGGTCTACACTAACAGGAAAGGAAAATTTTATTGAAGTTAAGATCTTTGGGGTATTGCCCAAGTTTGTCACCTCTTGCTGTTCGCGGGCATGATGCGCCTTTCAAGAACACCCACATAAACATTTGTTTTGAATTTTTTTTTTTCAATGCTCTCTTTAAAGCCAAATCCCGGGGAGCGGAATGTAAGCCTTGCCTACAATCGGGGCTACTTACCTGTTTTAATCTGTCTCTAAGACTTCGCCCTCTGACCACCAGGCCTTTTTTTACTTTTCAGCGGGAGCGTCAAAATGTGGGGAACGTTCGTTGCCCAACCGGTGTTAAGTCATTTTGAGAAAGAATAGTTGCTGTTTGTCGAGACCCAAATTCAGATTTTCTTCATTTTTTTATATAGTCGATTAAAAAACTAAATTACTTTAACTGGCGGGGCATTGTTAGTTTACTTGGAACTTGAGAAATTGCTTTACAACGCTTGCCTTTAGTTTGTTGGGGCAATGACTTCTAAAAAAAATCTTTTAGTGTCGTAAACGCTCTCTCTCGAGCATTCCTCAAACAATTCGTCTTGTCCCCTTTTATTCTTTGCCATGCGTCTTTCTTTTTTAAGCCAAAATATTATTTAAATTAAAAAAAAATACTTAATCAAATAAAAACAACGGTTTTTTTCGCTTGGAAATCAAAAAATAAAGTATAAACACCTTTTGGTGTTTTTTAAAGTGAGCTTTTTAGAACGAGTTTAATGTTTCGTTTACTTTTTTTTAAAAGCATTCCTTTTTTATCTGCTCGGGGTCTGGCTGTTGAGATAAAACTTGCCCTCGCCCTTTCTTTGAAGATCAAACTTTTGTGTTTGTAGTCATCAAACAAAATCGGCCTGTAAACGATTAAATTTTCTTCCGTGATGTTTGACGTCAGCTAGCGCTCTATTTTAATAAGCTGAAGGAACTAAGTTTAGCTGTTATTAGTGAACCAATAGCTGTGTGATTTTGGGAGTTTAGTTTTATTTTTTGCTAGCAGCACTACAGCTATGAAACACAGGCCGAGAGCTAAAGACAAACGCCTAGAGGATAAAGCTGCGGGTGCGCCTATGCCCCGTTGCTAAAGACCAACATCGTTCCTGCTGATTTAGAGCACTTATAGCTTGATGGCTACAGTATTAACATATGTAACCGCATTAAAGGCACGCAGACTACCCTTGTTTTTGTTTTTGCTGTATTTTGAAAGGTCTTGCTCTAGTACTTGCTGCATTTGCGAATGTTTGTTATCTAAAGGGTTTTTACTTCAGGGGTTTCTATAACTGCAGAATTGCCTGCTATCCCTTCTCTCGAATCTCCGGTGCTGTAGGCACATTTGGATAAACCTGAAACAGACATGCTTTTTTTAAAATGAAAAATAATTTAGTATAATACATATTTTAATCTGTTTTCTTCTATATTCAGACTGCGCATCATCTATAAAAACAACTGTACATTAAGCGGTTTTTATCGGCTTCTTTTTCTTTATCAATTTGAATGTTTATTACGTCTCTCACGTTTCTCCGCTTCCATAAACTCATTATCCTTGTTGGACCTTAGGTCAATCCTTAAAAAACCGTATTTTGTTGTTAAATAATCATCAAGCCTAACATTGTGAAGATGTAAATCTTTAGACACTAGGGTCTGCTGTTGGATTTTCTACCCTCCACCCCCAAACAATTTTCTTTATTTCGTCAAAATGATGATAAGGGTCTAAGCCGCTTGGTAGATTTGGTTAGGGACCTGCCTTCAATTTGTAACATTGCACTTTCGTTATTTTAGGATTTTAAAAAACTTTTCACATGCTCTTTTTGACGGTTCTTCATCTTCCCACAGCAATAAATACCTTTAGCGATCTTGCTGCGACGATAAAACTTAAAATTCCATATAGTGTTGCCCTGCTTCTGGATATGTTGTATGTGAATCACTCTTTCGTAATATATGTAATATTTGACTGAATTGTTGCTCATATCAGTCATGCTATATTCATGGTTGCTAACAACGACAAAACTCTACGAGATGTAGAATGCTGTACTTTGCTTCAGTGTCTGATGATCTGATAACACGGTTGTATCATTAAAAGTTAGTTCATATGACAATCTGTCCTTTTAATGCCTCCTTGAAAGTATGGGGCATGCGCTTTTAACAACTCAAAATTAGGGAATGGAAAAGCAATTCCATACGCAAAACTTTTACAGCTAGAGACTTTTTGCTGCTTTAGCATCTGGCGCCACGTGCGGCGGCTATCTCAGTTTTAGTGCTTCATCATTTTCGATTCCTTGAAAGCAAGATCAGCCCTTTCATTCCGGTTAGCCTAGATCAGAATAGGTTAATATCTGTCTGCATTTATGTAAGAAAATATTTCTTGCCCCTCAAGTTTTATAGAAATTTTGCGTAACTAATTGCCGCCCAGATTCTTGCACAAACTGGCCTGTTTGGGGTTGTTGGTTGAAATCGAGCGCTCGATTTATTTTGAAAGTTAAGGACGCGCAGAGCTGGCAACATCACTTCATCCGCTCCTAGGTTCTGGAAATTTGACAGTAAGAATTTGATCTGCATCAATTAGAGATGGATATTTGGAAAGTAAAATTCCGCTTATTTCCTTCACGCCAATGGGCTCTTTCAGTTTTCTATGCGGGTCAAGAATCGAGCATGTATTTGGGAGGTTTCGGAGTTTTTTATGGAAGCAATATAAAAAGTTAATTATTTAAAAACATGGCAGGAATTGAAGGTGAAGGAAGTTATGTGTTTTTGATCGTGGGAGACGTCATGAGTGAAATGATCCATTGAACGGCATCGCTCACTGTTCAATGCAGCGTGATTAAACAGAAAGTGCGGTCGGGGGTGGGAGACATTTTACAAAGTTTAGGTCAGAACTCCCGAATATTATAGACCCAAATGATTTTGAATTAGAAGATGGCCCATTTGTTTGTGTGGGGCGTTCAAGGCAACTTGTTCGGCTTACAACTAAACCCGGGGGGGGGGGGGGACCCATCAAAGATATTTTAGCCAAGAGGACAATTATACAAAGACTCAGTGTTTGAAAGATCAAACGCCTTGGTCTTGTTAGGACCAAATTAAGGGCGGAGGCAGTTTCTAAACTTTCAAAACACCCTGCAAGACTCCGACAGATAAACAAATCAAAACATGGAAACTTAAAGCAAATTATAAATCAATCAGAGGTGAATTAATAAATGTAATAGAAGCAGAATCCAGTTTTTCAGAAGAAACCGGATAAAGGAATATACCACGACTCGCCGCTACCTATGAGAGAATTATTTCTAGCCCTTGATCATGCTTTGAGAAGGATCAGAGGCGACTAACAACAATTTAGCAAAACTAGGTGAACTGATGAGCTTATAAAAGAGAAAAAGATAATCGTTGAGGTGAATGACCGCCACCTTAGGGCATGATATTAAAGAAAGAATAACCAAAGACTAAAGATCTTGAAACAAGAAAGATCGGCAAGACTAGAAGTGCTGACTACTAACCGAGACCAATTACGAACTCAAGTGACTAGAATAGAGAAACTATCCAAAATATTTTATTGAAGACACAAAACGCTAGCAGAACGAAAAAGAACACGTTTAGGAGCACGGAGTAAAGTCACATTAGCAAGCGTTATACGGCCTTAGGATTTGCAATAAGTACACTAGTAATGGCTATTACAGGCGGTGGTGGAGGGCAAAGTTCAGTGCCCCCGCCGCCATCGCCTCCATCACCGCCTGATAAATCATGGGTAAAAAAACAGCTTGATCATCTTGCAAGTTTATTAAAAAAATTAGCTGGTAAAGCCGTAGACGCTTTACCAGGAATATTGGGAGTATTGTCAGCTGGCTTTTGTCTACTGCAAGCAAAGTAGTTGGCTTTATGGCCGAGCACTTATGGACATTATGTTCCGTAATAGTTGGGTTACTATTTGTAAGATAAAGACCAGTAATCCTATGGCAGTTAATCCAAGAACAAGCGCTGTCTTTTCATATTCATGGTCATCGCGAACAGAGTCCGCGAGCTTTGCTGAGTCTTCAATGACTTTGGGGGTTTGGACTTCAGGAATTAGATGACTTATTCTTGGGTGTTCTTTTATTGTTTGTATATTACTGGCTCAGAATTTATGTCGTTTTTCCCAACCTTCTGTTCATTGCTGCTATAAGAATTTCATTATTATAGTTTATTATTATTCCTACCTGGAGTCTGAGGTCAGAAGGCAGCATGTATAAAACCAGTGCCAACAGCAAAGTCTACTTTCGAATCTTGCGTATTGTAAAACATTTTGGTATCTTTTAATACTTAAGGTAAATCAACTGTAGAATTAATGGCGTCCTCTAAATTTGCTAAGTATTGTTTTTGTGCGTCAAAGCCAGTAAGAAGGATCAGTTATGCTCGATCTTGCCTGTGCTTGCGACCCTAGCAAACACCAAACGTAAGTACGAATAGAGTCGTTTATTCGTTCTGTTCCCGCTCTAGTAGACCTTAGAAGTGTCATAAGAAAAATGTTGTCCATGCTGTTTTATGCTCTTGCTGTAGGGACCCAGGCTGAACAGTTATGCCTGAAAAGAAAGATTTGAAAAGGAGGATGCCAGTCATAGTTATACTTTCTGTGCGTGCCCCGAAAATAAAGGTCGCCTAGGCCATGATTATGATCCAACTTTTGTCTAAAGCCTGTCTTGATGTTAATATTGAATTCGTTACAGATCCTTTCAAAAGCCTTCATGTTATTCTGTTGCTGAGTGGATTAAATGGTTTGTCATTTGGTAATGGCGCTTGCAGTTCAGTCAAAATACGTCTGAAGGTGTAATAAAAAATGAAATCTGTACACTGACCTCACCAAAGGATCGTGGTGATTTAAATGATCAGCATACGACACTCCACACCCAGTTGATGCGCAAACACAGCAAAGTTTAACTGGTTCTGATAAAACTGCATCGGATGACTAAACCACGCTTTCTTGATGTGGTCGTTTTCAATAGGGGGTTAAGATAGCTCTTCAATGGAGTACTCACCTTTTTATGAAAAGAGGCAGTCTGGGTCACAGCAATGTCAAGAGTATCAGTTGCTATATTTTTAAGATTGTAGTGCGGCCCAACAGATATATTTTGCGCCAGTATATTTGAAAGCACTCATTTTTATTTCGTTTAAAAAATGTTTGTAACAATAACAACTCAAGACCGTCCTTCGTTTTTAGAACATGCTGTTAAGAACGATTGCGGAACCAAAATGGTCGTGCTCCATGAAAATATTCTACAAAGTCGTATGGTTTAATATAACTGCATCCAGGAAGAATAACAAGATTCTAAAAATTACCAAAGCAGGGACCAAATTAGCCAGTTAACAATACCTGATGGTTTATTACGGGTTTTTGCTCACTAAAAGAAGCATTAGGTAACTTCGACATTACTCTCAAACTTAAACAATGCAAATCTAAAAACAATGTTAACATTCAAGCCTGAAGAAGTTTCTTACTTTTTTGATAGAGAGCTAGCTAAAATGTTAGGCTTTACAACTAGCAATCTACCCACTCATGGTTTTAGTGCTGAGCCAGACAAAAACTACTTATGAGGGGGAAAATCCGCTCGATCTTGCATTACATTCATTACTCTATGTTCATTTGGATGAGCTGAGCACTGATGAAAACTTATATGACGGAAGGCCCTCAACTGTTTTAAGAGCTCTTCCATCAGGGAAAGCTGCATATTGCGATTATGAAATTATACAATTCCCTAATTTACAGTTTAAAAGATTAGTTTGTGGGAGGGTTGGATCATTTAATATAAAAATCAAAGAGAAAGCGGGAAAGTTGTAAAATGTGATAACCTACACATTGTTTTAGAAATAAAATAATACGTTACTAAAAATAATGTCGCGTGGGCCAGAAGAACCAGGAGTTACATTAGCGCCTGTGAGGTGTATAACTTTAGAATTAAAAGACCTTGCAGACGTTGCGGACTTTGAACAGAATGGTGAGATAGGCACTTTGTATGGTTTTGAGATACACTAAAGATGGTGATTATAAACGCAAAGAGGTTGGCGACAACAAAAGGTTTCCTAAACTAGAACAACTGCGCAATGTAGAAGCAAATAATGCTGGCCAGTATGAATATAAAATAGTTCGAAAACCTGACAGCAAATGGCACTTAGAACCATATTTAGAATGGGAAATAAAATTTGAATTCATAAGCCCATTTACATTTTTTAGCCGTCAAAAAAGTTTCAGAAAAGCATTCAACTCAGGCCCTTTACATGTAAGTCTTATGCCAGAGGACAATAGTCGGAAAGAGATTGAAATAACGCCGTATGGGAAAAAACAGTACATCCTCCACAGAAAGAAACAGTTGTAAAAAAAGCTTCTACAAAATTACAGTTCTTTCCAAGCAGAAAATTAGGAGACACGTTCACAATGATATTTGAAATTTCTGTCTTTAAAGATGTGGAGAGGGATGGGGTTGTGGGCGTTAGTGATGTCCTTATAAAAGGAATTAATATTAGCTGGCAAAACTTAGACGTTAAACGCCTTAACGTTACCATCGTCGTTCTTCACAATGGTGAGGATATTAAGATCATAACAACAAGCAACAAAATCACTGTTGACTTAAATAGAAACAATCTTACAGAACTAAATTGGATTAATCTTACACATTTAGGTCTTGTAGGGTTTTATTATACTGAACAAGTTTTGACAGAAAGTATGATAAAAATATAACTGGATTAGATTAAATTCTTCTATAAAACCATGGAGCAGTTAAACTTTATGACAAAAACTCCTCATTGCTCATTGATTTGTGGCAGACTGGTTGTGGAAAAACAATATTTGTCCTAGACCTGTTACAAACAGTTTATCGTTATAATTTTAATCATATTGTAGTTTTCTGCCCAACACTTAAATGGAACAAAGCATATCATGATAGAAGGTTTATATGGGACAGATGATGACATATATTTAGTTGATCCTAGCAATAAACTGAGTGAGTGTTTAGAACAGTTTTATAAACTGTTTGAAGGAACGCAAACACTATTTATTATAGATGACTGTTCGGCAGAAAGAGACATAGTTAAAAAGAGAAACACTTTATCAAAACTTGCTTTCAGTGGAAGACATGCCAGGATAAGTGTGTGGATTTTATGCCAAAAATATAACTCAGTTTTAAAAGACTTTAGAGAACAGTTAAAGACTGTAGTGTTATTTCACATGAAAGACAGAGACTCATTTGAAGAATGTTTGCGTGAAAATGATGTTATTGAAAACGATCAGGAAAAACACAGGATTAAGCAAAAACTAAAATCTGAAAAGTTTAGTAAATTAGTATTGAAAACGGATAACCCTACACAGTATGTTTGTTTGTAGATAATCGTTATTTTTGGTTATTGAAGTCTTACTTGT
>CM031622.1:1536649-1541649 GCA_018398815.1 Conus ventricosus
TATTGCTACTACTACCATTAGAATAGTAATATCAGTCGCTTAATAAACACCGCATGGGTTACAAATTCTAATAATGAACAAATACAAAAACAATAATAACCACAAAGGGTAAAAACAAATACAGTGATTGTTACCTAAATGAAAAACAAAACGAGAGAAACAAGAAAACAAATTCATCAAAGAGAGAGAAAAAAGCAACTGGCCATTGTCATCTTATTTGGAAACCTTGCAAAAAAAATTATTGCGTTAATCCCATAAAAAAAGAATATGGGAGCCACCGTGTAACACATCTTGTGAGTGACATTTGAAAACATGCAGCACACTTTTCTGTTTCACATGTTGCTTGCAAATACACAATAAACGCTTGAATTAATGACAATTTTTTTCATATTTACATGTGTAAATATAGTATTTGGCATGCAACAAGCTGAAGTCAAACGTTTTATCCGATCTACAATCATTGTCACAACTGGCACAGAAGACGGGACACCAAACAAACCTCCACTGTCACAACTGGCACAGAAGACGGGACACAAACAAACCTCCACTGTCACAACTGGCACAGAAGACGGGACACCAAACAAACCTCCACTGTCACAACTGGCACAGAAGACGGGACACCAAACAAACCTCCACTGTCACAACTGGTACAGAAGACGGGACACCAAGCACATCTCCTCGGTTTGTTCAGCAGGGATCGTATCTGCTAGCATTAATCTATTCCAAATAATATTGACGTCACATTGCCGACATGACTGATAAGATCACAGCGCAGTAGTCCTAGTAATCATGGTTGGGATTACCTTTCGTGGAAATGGTGACGATTATGCATGTGAATAACACTCCATTTTGACACGCAGTACACAAGTGGTCATGTGAATAACACTCCACTTTCACACAATGATGGGAGTCCAAACTGACAACAATCATGAAGTGAAAATGATGATGGTATTTCCAGTCAGGCCAGTTCTGAGTGACTCCGTGACAGTGGAGGAATTTGTCACAGCCGACAGCGGCACTGTATGCAAAGACATCAGCCTTCATAAAACTCAACTGACCTGACCCTGAGGGTCACGTGGTCCTCGTAGAGGACAGTTCAAGTCTCTCAGACACTTCCTCCCACCTCACCTCACCAATGGATGTGGTTCCCAGTCTTCAGCACAGTGGCATGTCCTTAATCTGTGTGGTCGTCACAGTGAACGGAGTCTTCTCCACCAGCTAGTTCGTCCCCAACATTACCTATCAGAGAGCACATAAGACCTCGTGTGGCAAAAGCTTGGCCGTGTTTGGGGTCGTACTGTGTCGGGTTCAGTGAGGGACCACAGAGTCGAAAGTCAGATCGCACACTCACCACTGGGAGCCGGAATAGCTCAGTTGGTAGAGCGCCGGACTCGTAATCTTGGTGATCCTGGGGTTGCGGGTTCGAACCTCCGCCGGGGCGTTTCGGTACAGGGGGATTTTTCCCTCGGAGTTAACATTGGTTCTGACTCCATTTCCCATACAGTCCTTCGAATGAGACTATAAACCGAGGTTCCGTGTGTGAACGCATGCATAACATCTTGCACACACGTAAAATCCCATCACCAACGTTCGGAAGAGTAGGCCAGTTTGGCCGTTGGTATGGATGACACGTTACACATAGCATGCACCCTGCGTGAGAAATGGAAAGAATGAAGGAAGTAAGGAAAATGAGTGATCGATATTGAACAATACTGACTGGATGACACGGGAAACGACTGAATGAAGCGCCAGCTGGCAGCTCTCAGTCGGCACTACCCAGGTAGGCAGCCCGTTGTGTAAACGAGTGTTGATTGTAAAGCGCTTAGAGCTTGGCCTCTAGCCGAGAATAGGCGCTATATAAGTATTCATTATTAAAAAAAAATTAAAAAATTGACCACAAGAGCCAAGAGTGTGCAACACTAACAACACTTCATTCATTCATACACACATATACATTCACATACCTATTGGGATTCGGAGAAAAGAGGGGCATAGAAGACGAAAGCACCCTTACGGAGAACTAACCACCCTACTGGGCAAAGAAAAAAAAATCTGACAATGAACATAGAACACCCCAGGGATACCCGCTAAGTCCAAAACACATAACCCACGATGGACTGCAACTTTGTTCCTGTGTGGGTCCTGCCGACCATGACACTTTGTGTGGTGACGAGGCATGGACTGATAACAGGGATATAGCCAAGAACCTCTCTCTCTGTCTGTCTGTCTCTTTCTCTCTGAATGTCTCTCTGTCTCTCTGTCTCTGTCTGTCTGTCTCTGTCTGTCTGTCTGTCTGTCTGTCTGTCTCTCTCTCTCTCTCTCTCTCTCTCTCTCTCTCTCTGGCCTGGCAACATTCTCTGGTGGCCTGATCTTCAATCTTATCATTCGTTTATCAACTGTGTGTCAGGAATTGGTGAAATGGCTAAATGCTACGAACGGGTCACCTGTTTTCCTTTTGGCTGGGAGAAGGGAAGCATTTGACGCCAGTGAAAAGCTGAACCTTACTGCCATCTTTAGCGCAGTTCTCCTTTGAAAGAAACAAACATCTGCTTTTCTCAAGTTTACCCACTAGATGATGATGTTCAGAAATGGCTAGGCAATACTATGATTTAATTTGATGGTGATGCTCTGTGTAACGAAGTTGTGAAGCGAAATATTACTCTTTACTCCAGATTTGGCTTTGGAAGGAATGGGTCTTTGTGTCGGGACCTGGCCCTGGAAGGACTAGATTTTTAATGATTTTCCCCCTTCTCATTAAAAAAAAACCAGACTAACATCATGATTCTCAACTTTTTTTTCATGTACAATGTTTCTCGATTGCCTGTTTTCCAGGATGTTTCACGATGTTCCGTTGGTAGTTCGGGAGGGAATAGCATTTTAGTTCGACTTGAACGATATGGAAGTACACGCTGTAATTTCTCTCTCTCTCTCTCTCTCTCTCTCTCTCTCTCTCTCTCTCTCTCTCTCTCTCTCTCTCTCTCTCTCTCTCTCTCTCTTTTTTTTTTTTTCTTTTTTTTTTTTTTTTTAGATAAACCAAAGGAGAATTACCCCCTGTCTGGATTTGATTTAACAAGAGATTGGAACCAGTTTATGTGCTCTACCTTAGTCACCAATATATGCTCGTAAACGTGACTTGACAAAAAAGTAATTCTTCATCGTAAGATATTCATTGATGAAACTGTCATCTACATTGCCCGTAAGTCACAGTCCTTGCTGAATCCACCCTCCGCCTTGCCTGTATGTCTCAATGCTTAATGAAACTTTCCTACATTTGCCTGTCAGCCACAGTTCTTTGTAAAACACTCATCAATCTTGCCTTAAGTTGAAAGACATGTAGCCACAGTTCTTTGTAAAACACTCATCAATCTTGTCTCAAGTTGAAAGACATGTTAATCAAACTGTCCCCAGCTTTACTTGTCAGTCCCAGTCTTGGCAATATTCCCACCAACATTGCCTGTTAGGCACAATTAGTTGCAAAGTGCGGCGACTGCAGGCGGAATTCTAAACAAATCCTGACAACAACGCCCATCTTACGCCGAATTTGACCATTTTAATGATGGGTCGTTCTTCATTTTCGTTGTCCTGAGCGTTGTGTCTCTCTTGCCTGAAGAAGACCTAAAAGGTCGAAACGCGTTGCGTTTTGTCTTGTGATTTGTTTGTTTAAGTTTTGCGGATGTATTACATACGCTTTTTAAGATCTGTTAGACACAATGCGACAATGCCTTTTGCGAGCTTTATAATTCTGTAATCTTATTGTGTGTTTCTAAATTCTGGGTGATTTTTTTAATTGGGAAGCTGGCAGTAGAAGGACATCTGGGAGTCATGACCTGGATGCAGCCCGGCCCCCTCAGAGAGTGAGTTCAGGGCGGAAACACCTGTCTGAGGGACATTTCTTCTCTGAGGACCTTCTGCTGTCACGCTCTCCCTAGAGTTTCTTCCTGCCTGACTTGCATCAACTACATGTCCATAACTCCTGTCTGATGTAACTTACCAGCCTAAACTAATAAAGCCACCGTCTTTGTTACCTCCACTGAGGTGGTCATGTTGGTGTGTCTGTCTGTCTGCATGATGCCAGTAAAACAGTCGTATTGATTTTAACCAAATTTAGTGCAAATATGGAATGTGGACCCAAAATGAACCTATCAGATTCTAGTTGGATGGATCTGTAGCAGGATTCACATCAAGTGGCCGATTCAGGATCTGCTCAAACTCGGCGGAGGTCTTTGTGCCCCCCCCCCCCCCCTCCCCCCTCTGTGTCTTTATAATTAAATGTCTAACTGTTGGTTTCTTCACTTTGTGACTAAGGGCATGCAGTTAATTATTTTCCACATTTCTACGCGTCACATACAGTTACCTTTCTGTTATATCAGGGAGGTTTTTTTTCTATTGGTTAAACTTTTCCTACTTTAATTCCATTTGTTAATGAAAGGTGGCAAATAAACTGACGTTAAGTTTTCAGAATTGATTTGTGTGTGATTGCATGGCAACCTGAAGACAAGGAACCGGTGTGTGAATGGAGGTTGTTGCAGATGGTCCCTGTGTAACGAAAAGTTTTAACTCCCCAAATGGTTTAACTCCCAGGGAGTTAAACTGTTCATATGTAAATTTTCACTCCCCGGGAGTTAAACTAGAATGACTCCCGCCCTGTGCCAAAATAACTCCACTCAGTAAAACTTCAAAATGTTCTAAACTATTTTTTGTGCAAGTCTCAACAAATTCTTGAAAACATTAAGGGGGGAGTCATTTGTACATATATCAGACTTAACTCCCACCCTGTAACAGAATGACCCACCTGGGAGTTAGTCTGTAGTATATCCAGATTAACTCCTGGGAGTCAATCCAGGTGTATAAAACGTTTTAACTCCCTGCCCACTAAGGGGGTTCAGTTTTTCACAGTTTAGAATAACTCCCCTGGGAGGTAATGTGTACACGTTTTTTCTGACATGAAACGACTCCAGGGGAGTTACTTTGTGACAGAGGGCGAGTTAATCTGACCATGA
>CM031622.1:1546649-1569149 GCA_018398815.1 Conus ventricosus
TGGATCCAGAATAGTTCTCTTTTAAGCCTTGAAGTGAGGTTAAGATCCCACACTCTTTCTATTACAATACATTTCATGTCTGTCAGAGAATGGTCATTTGATTAAAGTGTCGAGTGACTAAGGTACCGGTGTTCTTTTTATATTTGACCAGTGCTGGTTGAATCTTGTTTTCAGAGAATTTTTAGTTTCACCCACGTACTGTGCATGTTGGCATTTATCACAGAATAACAGATAGATGACATTACTGCTGTCACAGTCCAGCTTCTCTCTTATGGTAAACTTTTCTCCAGTTCTAGAACTAGTAAAATATTTACTTTGCATATGTGTTCTACACATATTACAGATTATTACAATTTCACAGAATTCAATCAAAATAGAACTCTCAGATTTCGATTATGATGACGAAGCTCTGTCACTTCCTTTATGGATTAGTTATCCCATCCCTACCTGCCTTTGTAAATCGGTGGTTCGATTCTACGTGAATGAATCGAAGAGAATCACACTTTCCTTCTACTTCACCAGACAAGGCACAGGCACATTACTGTGTCAGGGATCTGACTGTAGGCAGTGGGACCAGGAAGAGTGCCGGGTGCTCACAGACTTGGTGTCTGAGTTCTGTCAGACTGAGGATGTACAGCATCTGCTGTCTGAACTGACTCGTCTTCCTATCAGCTTTGTCCAAGAGGCGTTTGCCATCATTCAGCCCTCAGCACCTGTACAAGACAACACACAGTCAGACAGTCCGCTTGTCCAGTCTCCAGGTCCTGTGATTGCTGCCAGTAGTGAAGTAAGTGATGATCAATCAAATATGGAAGATGTCTCTGGTTTCAGTAAGCACATGTCTTCAGAAGAGACTGACACTGGCACTGTAGCTAGCTCCCATGTTGACGCTCAGCCAGCACAGGTCACACCCACTGGAACTGAAGGGGAGTCTGTCCGTGTCAAAGGCACTCCCCATGACACACCAAGTGGTCAAAGCAGTGATATACGCAAGAAGCGTAGTAAACGTCAGAGACGACGCACGCTGTGTCCGATTAGACTGTTTGACAGAGCAGCGTTAGCAGAGCAGAGCAGCGTTACACCACCACTGAGGCCTTTCAGCCTCCCATCCACACAGAGCCTGGTCCCTCACAGCAGCGCTACACCACCACTGAGGCCTTTCAGCCTCCCGTCAACACAGAGCCTGGTCCCTCACAGCAGCGTTACACCACCACTGAGGCCTTTCAGCCTCCCATCAGCACAGAGCCTGGTCCCTCACAGCAGCGCTACACCACCACTGAGGCCTTTCAGCCTCCCATCAACACAGAGCCTGGTCCCTCACAGCAGCATTACACCACCACTGAGGCCTATCAGCCTCCCTTCAACAGGGAGCCTGGTCCCTCACAGCAGCGTTACAACACCACTGAGGCCTACCAGCCTCCCATCAACACAGAGCCTGGTCCCTCACAGCAGCGTTACGACACCACTGAGGCCTATCAGCCTCCCTTCAACAGGTGGCCTGCTCTTTCACAGCAGCTGTATGCCAACGTGGACGAGGCCTTCCAGCGTTTGATCTCCAGACAGCCTCAAGACAACAGGACTGTCCCAGTACATGTAGCCAGCCGTGCTCCCTACTCCCTATTCCCCAACCAGTCCCTGGCCTCACTCCAAGGACCCTGGTGTCCTTCCGTTTCATATCCACCTCCCATCTCAGAATCCCCTTCTAGCCACAGAGGGCCACTGAAGACTGTCCCACCAAGCTGCCAGCGAAGCTTCCAGAACCCAGTGGTACTTGTGCCTCCCCTTAACGCCTGGTGTGTTGAAGATATGTCCCAGCAGACTGGAGAGTACGCCCTCCAACTGCTGAACATGGCGTCACAGCTCCTGAACCAGTCCAGACTTCAGAAGTTTCCATATACACCACCCTATTTATATGACTGTCTAAATTAAAATGGGTGGAAATTGTGTTGTTTGTGGTGTAGTTGTGTGTGTGTGTGTGTGTGGTGTGTGTGTGTGGTGGGTGGGTGGGTGGGTGTGCACTCGCGCATGCGCACATGCGTGCACGTGTTTTTGTATGTATTGAGAAAAAGTAAGGGGTGGGGGTTGAACGAGCGGGGGCGGGGTGGAACGGGAAGGGGGAGGGCGAGAGAATGAAGGAGTAAGAATGGTGTACTATCAAATATTAAATGTAAAGAGAATTGTAGTAACCACATGGAATTTATCAACGAATCGGATAGTTCCTTGTTTCCTTTGTCTGATTTGTAATTCAAATGTGACTGGTGTAAAAACATGTTCATCGATATGATAACAGTTAAGGATTTTCATGTATGTTACGAGAGAAAGAGAGTAAGAGAGAGAGAGGGAGGGAGCATGTGTGAGGGTATGTGAGTGCGTATGTGTATGCGCGGATGTGCACGTATCAGAACAATCACGTATCACACACGTGAGTGTTGGCGCTCGCAGTGACGCGCGCAGCCACGTGCGCGAGGATGTGTGTTATTGTTACCGGACCCTGGTAATCGGAATGGACAAGTGAACTCTATTCTGTTTTTTGGTTCACGGCGTTTGTGTTTCGTCCCCGGATTGCTGATATTGCTATTTCTTGCTGAGTTTTGTCGCATAGTGTTGTAGCTATAAAATTATCCTTACTGACTTCTTTAAGGCAGCTGATTTTTTTTCTGCCTTTTTTAATTTTTGCTTTTGTTGTTCTTTTTGTTTTGTTGTTGTTGTCGTTGCTAAAATTCATCTACAAACAGGTGTTCCTGCTGTTTGACTATTATTCTACTCGTTTATCTGTGGTGTTGTGTAATCCGTAGAGTGTATTTGTAAATCAATTTCATGTATAATGAATGAATGGTTGTCTAAATTCGGCTTGAAAATAGGCTATTTAAACGTGTGTCATCTTTTAAACAACATTTCTGATGTTCCCAACATTTTGTCCAATTCCGATAACTGTTTCCATTGTTTTTGTTTTTCAGAATCTCGACGTTCCAATATAGTGCCTGATAATTTAGTTTCAATCCAAGGTTATAATTACTATAAGAAGAGATCCAAAGACAAAGCTTGAAACAGGTTTAGTGGCCTATATTCACAACTCGATTAATTATAAACAGATCAACAGTTTGGATAAATATAACATACAATGCATATGGATAGAAATCTATGTGAAGGGTACTAAGCAATTTTGTTAGGCTGCTTATATAGAAATCCTAACGAACGTATTGAATGGTTCGATCGTTTCGAACATATGATGGAAGATGTCTCAATGCGTTCGTCTGACATTATAGTTTTAGTAGATCTTAATATTGATCTACTTAAACCACATGATAAATGGAAACGGGTTTATGAATTACAGAATATGACACAGCTAATTAACACACCGACAAGAAAAAATATATATCCTCTGAAACACTAATTGACCAACATATACGCAACAAACCCATTTAATATTATAGAAACATCTGTGCCTGTATACGGTCTCAGTGATCACTTTTCAATTTGTCTAACATGGTCCAAAAAGTGGGTTAAAATTCCAAGAAATGTTCACAAATGTATATCTTTTCGAAGCTATAGAAAATTCGATACTAACAATTTCTTGTCCGATTTGTGTAACGCAAATTTTTCTGAGGTATATCAGCACAATGACCCTGATGGAGCACTGGCTGCTTGGTATGACATATTCATCTCTGTCTTTAACAAACACGTGCCATCGGTAACTAAACGTGTCAAACAAGGGGTAAGCCACCGTGGTATAATGAAAAAATCGATAAGGCCATTAATTTACGAGATTTTCTATTGCAAACAAATGGTAAAGATGATAATTTTAAAAGCAAAGAAATAAAGTAACCGATATGAAAAGAGCCGCCAAAAAGAAATATTTCAGTAACCTTATTTCCCGTAAAGAAGATTCAAAATCGATCTGGAAAGTTATTAATGAGCTCTCCGGTAAAACCTTGTCATCTAGTGCTCCTTCTGAGAGAACATTGTCTGCTGAACTCTTAAATGATCACTTCACAACTGTTGCAGAAAAGACGATCAAAGCTGACTGTTCAAAAGACAATGACCTACTTGAGCTAAAAGTGACTGTGTATCAAAAAACATAAAATCTAATCTTCAAATCGAGTTTATTGGTGTACCTGATGTTTATAAGGAATTGTGTTCATTAAATTAGTCCAGTTCTCGAGTTTTAGATGATATAGATGGCAAAATTTTGAAAATTGCTGCTCCGATTATATCAGAGCATCTTACATATATCTACAATCTTTCCATTGATAAAGGTTGTTATGCCACCTGTTGGCTGACTGCTTCAGGTCAGGTTCTGATCAGGTCTATGTCACCTGTTGGCTGACTGCTTCAGGTCAGGTTCTGATCAGGTCTTTGTCACCTGTTGGCTGACTGCTTCAGGTTAGGTTCTGATCAGGTCTATGCCACCTGTGGGCTGACTGCTTCAGGTCAGGTTCTGATCAGGTCTATGCCACCTGTGGGCTGACTGCTTCAGGTCAGGTTCTGATGCCAGATGTTTCTTTCTCCACCTTGCTTGGAACTGCTTGCCTGGGATGGAAGGAGGAAGGAGAGGGAAGCGGAGGTGGAGATGGGATGTCCACCTTGAATGGTTCCAGTTCAAAGGGATACATTACGTTTGTTGTCGTACGCAATAGCGAGTGTTCTTTTTAAGGGTTCGAGACACCCCAGGTGTACCGTTCACCCAAATGTTCACTAACGGTTGACTAAAGAAGCATGATTCCTGAAGGAACGTCAACGAAGACTGCTTCATGAGTTTGACAACAGCGCCGCCATTTCAGCGGTTTGTGAAGTCTCTGATGCCTGTCTGGTTGACAGGCTGCCAGAGGAACTGGACAGCCAATAAAATATTACTGTGGAAAGAAGGGGGTAGGTTTATATGAAAAGAAAGTAGGGACGGGAGGTGTAGGTTATCTAGATACAGACAGTTACTTCCCAAGACATGCTGTGTGAAAAAAGAGGGGTGGGGTTGAGGATGGAGGTAAGAGTGTTAGTAATCCGAAAGGAGACAGCCTTTTCCCAAGACGTGCAGTGTGGCATAATATAATTGGGATCAGGAATGACAATATCTCAGATTCCACACACACACACACACACACACACACACACACACACACACACACACACACACACACACACACACCAGACAGACAGACTGACAGACAAACAGTGACAGAGACACAAACAGACAGACATACAGACAGAACAATCATGAGATAACACGAATCATAGATGACAGAAAGTAGATTTATTTCCAGACCATTTGAAAACCAAGAATCAAAGTTACAATGGACAATAAAAGTTACCGATGTGACAACCCAAAAGATCAATAGAATGTGCCATCAAATGAAGATAAATCAAAGTTATGACAGAGAGACATGATCTTGCGGCGAACATAATAAGATAAGTGGTTTCTCGTTCTTCGTTTTCACTGTCCTAAATGTTATTTGTTTTCGCCTGAAGAAGACCCAAGAGGTCGAAATGCATTGTCTTGTCCAGTACTCTGGTTGTCTGTGTCCTTGGTGGTAACTAACCCCCTCTCTAAATTTTACTTTATTTTCCGCCCTCAGTCACTCCGTTTTGAAACTTAAAGTTATGACAATCAACATATCAAAAAGATGGTCAAAGTAATGGTAATAAGAACGAATACAAAAATCGTAGTAGTATGCCAGAGAGAGAGAGAGAGAGAGAGAGAGAGGAGAGAGAGAGAGAGAGAGAGAGAGGCAAATAAAAGTGAGACACAGCGTAAAAACAACCAAATGAACGAGCAATAGCGGATTTAAACAAACAACAACAACAACAAAACAGAGAAGAAATGAAAGGTAAATACTTTAAACTTCAGAAGTTTTTTTTAACGAAAAAATAAAAAGCAATCGCAAAATCAATCATAACGAGAGAGAGAGAGAGAGAGAGAGAGAGGAGAGAGAGGAGAGAGAGAGAGAGAGAGAGAGAGAGAGAGAGAGAGAGAGAGAGAGAGTTGAAAATCCGAAAGAGAATTGAAGTAATAAGAAATGAAACTCTTGCAAAAATAGAAGTACTCACACACAGCCAGATTAAAAAACGGGAGGTAACATGAGATAGGGCTTTTAAAAGAAATACTTATCTCCCTTTCTTCCAGTGTTTTCAACTGTATTGTAGTCCAACCGACCACACAGTGCCCCTTGAAGCCCACTCCCCGCCTCAACTCTAACAAATAATTTGAATGTAGTTGGGAACTGGTACTCATGTTAGCAGCAGCTGTCATTGTTAGTAAAACGAACTAGATCATAAAACATCGCTAAAAGTAAGGTGATAGAAACACCTATAATACTAATTGTCAAGACCTACGTTAGTGCCATTACCAGACACAAGGAAAAAAGGTAGACGTTGTGTCAAATACAACACGTCAACTAATATAGGATGGGTAATTTGACAAACATGACAAGAATATTATTTCCATTCGTTGTAGAAGAATATCAAATGACAAGTCAGAGGTCTGTCATAAACGATCAGCGCCACGTCAATAGATGTCCATGGGTCATCTAAGTGAAGGTTCTCTGAAACATAATGACGTACAGACCTCCCATAAAGCAAAATGGCGTTGACTTGACATAAGACAGATAAAAGGCAGCTTCTGTGTCAAATCAAAATAACGTAGGATCCCCCGATTCCTCTTACAAGTGACGGACAAAAATTAAAGGATCTCTTTGTCTCTAAATGCTATGAATATTTCAAGCAAAGCATTCGGGGAACCACACACAAACACACACACGCGCGCGCACGCGCGCGCGCCCGTGCGCCTACTTACGGAAACTTTAAGGATTTAAATATGAAACAATAATATATATATATATATATATAATATATATATAATTATATATATAATAGTATATATATATATATATATATATATATACCAGTTTAATATAGGATTTAAAAATGGATTAAAAATCACCCTACAAACTTGTTTCGAGCAAGTGCTTCATCAGGGTATGTACAACATGGGCCGCCACCATGTTATATAGATCAGTGTCCCGGCGTGTGAGCTCCGCGCGTGTGGCAGTGGGCCTGTAGATTTTTTCTTTTTTGGGGGCGCGATCAGGGGGGACGTGCCAGGGAATGGTGCATTGACAAAGATTTCCCATTTCCATAGAGTATATATATATATATATATATAATATATATATATATATTATAAAATTATATTTAATATATATATATATATATATATATAAACATTTGGATCAGGATTAGAAATATGTCACCCAAACTGACTAAAAATGTCACCCAAACCGACTGAAAGTAAGTAAATAAGTAATTGGGGGGGGGGGGGAGAATCCACGACAACCACCAAAATCGTAAGATTTCAACTTTTTGAATCAAAACAATGAATGATTCGAAAGGAAGGAAGGACAAGGCAAACAAGTAAGCTGTAAACAGAGAATATCTGAATGAAAGTAAAAGTAAACCGAAAATATGAGGATGGCAGAAAGAAAAGAGATTGTCAGGATGGCAGAAAGAAAAGAATTGTCAGGATGGCAGAAAGAAAAAGAGATTGTCAGGATGGCAGAAAGAAGTAAACAGAGATTGTCAGGATGGCAGAAAGAAGTAACAGACATTGTCAGGATGGCAGAAAGAAGTAAATGGAAATTGTCAGAATGGTTTGAAAAGAAGTAAACAGAGATTGTCAGGATGGTAGAAAGAAGTAAACAGAGATTGTCAGAAGGCAGAAAGACGTAAACAGAGATTGTCAGAATGGTAGAAAGAAGAAAACCCAGAGATTGTCAGAATGGCAGAAAGAAGTAAACGGAGTTTGTCAGAATGGCAGAAAGAAGTAAACAGAGAATGTCAGGATGACAGAAAAGAAATAAACGGAGATTGCCAGAAATGGCAGAAAGAAGTAAGTAGAGATTGTCAGGAGGGCAGAAAGACGTAAACAGAGATTGTCAGGATGGCAGAAAGAGAGTAAACGGAGATTGTCAGGATTGTAGAAAGAAGCAAAACAGAGATTGTCAGGATGGCAGAAAGGAGTAAACAGAGATTGTCAGGATGATTAGAAAGAAGTAAACAGTGATTGTCAGAATGGTAGAAAGAAGTAAACAGAGATTGTCAGGATGGCAGAAAGAAGTGAACAGAGATTGTCAGGATGGTAGAAAGAAGTAAACAGAGATTGTCAGAATGGTTAAAAGAAGTAAACAGAGATTGTCAGAATGGTAGAAAGAAGTACACGGAGATTGTCAGGATAGCAGAAAGAAGTAAACTGAGAATGTCAGATGGTAGAAAGAAGTAAACGGAGATCGTCAGGATGGTAGAAAGTAGTAAACAGAGATTGTCAGGATGGCAGAAAGAAGTAAACTGCGATTGTCCGGATGGTAGAAAGGAGTAAACAGAGATTGTCAGGATGGCAGGAAAGAAAAGAGATTGTCAGGATGGTAGAAAGGAGAAAACAGAGATTGTCAGGAATGGCAGAAAAAGTAAACGGAGATTGTGGGGGATGGCAGAAAGAAGTAAACGGAGATTGTCAGGATGGTAGAAAGGAGTAAACAGAGATTGTCAGGATGGCAGAAAGAAGTAAACGGAGATTGTCAGGATGGCAGAAAGGAGTAAACGGAGATTGTCGGGATGGCAGAAAGAAGTAAACGGAGATTGTCAGAATGGCAGAAGGAAGTAAACATAGATTTTCAGGATGGCAGGAAAGGAGTAAACGGAGATTGTCGGGATGGCAGAAAGAAGTAAACGGAGATTGTTCAGGATGGCAGAAAGAAGTAAACAGAGAATGTCAGGATGGCAGAAAGAAGTAAACAGAGATTGTCAGAAATGGCAGAAAGAAGTAAACAGAGAATGTCAGGATGACAGAATAAATAAACGGAGATTGTCAGGATGGCAGAAAGAAGTAAACAGAGAATGTCGGGATGGCAGAAAGACGTAAACAGAGAATGTCCAGGATGGCAGAAAGAAGTAAACAGAGAATGTCAGGATAGCAAGAAAGAAGTAAACAGAGATTGTCAGGATGGCAGAAAGAAGTAAACAGAGATTGTCAGGATGGCAGAAAGAAGTAAACAGAGATTGTCAGGATGGCAGAAAGAAGTAAACCAGAGATTGTCAGATATAGAAAGAACTAAAAAAAACAATGTCAGGATGGTAGAAAGAAGTAAACTGATAATGTTAGGATTGTAGAATAAAGCAACGGAGAATATCAGAATGGAAGAAAAAATAAAATGACAGGAACAACAGAAGAAGTAAAAAAAGAATGTGAGTTTTAAAGGAAGAAGTGAACAGAGGGAAGTCAGAAAATTAGAAAGAAAACATGGGAATATAAATCTTTCGAAAGGAAAGATATTTTTTCCACAGACAAACAGACTACAGGACCTGTAATCTGTTTGTCTGCGAAAACAATATTTTCTTTTTTTGAAATTTGCTTCAATGTCCGCCACCTTCATTCGCCTCGTTTTGAATTAATGAGAATATGAGTTAGGAATGAAGACATTAACAGAGAATAACAGAAAGAAAGGAAAAAATGAACGTAAGGTGTGAGTTAAGAAATGAAGCTGTGAAGAAAGGAAAAAAGTGAACAGATAATGACATGATGGTAGAAAGAAATGAACAGAAAATGGCTGAAGAAAGGAAGATGTGAAAAACAAAACAAAACAAACTAAGTTACATATAAGGAAGGAGGTAATAAACAGAGAACAGCAGAGAGGAGAAAAGAAGTTAGGAAAAATGAAAAAAAGAGAACGGAAGGAAGAAGTAAACAAAGGCTAACAGAAAGAAAGAAAATGGTGAACACACAAGGACCACCATGAACGAAGGATGGTAGAAAGGAAGCAAAAATAAACAGACATGGCGGGAATATGTTAAGAAATAAGGACTAGAGAAGGGAAGAAGGTAAACAAGAATGAAAGAATGGAAGGGAAAAGCCAACAAAGAACGACAGAGAGGTGAGAATAATCAATATAGAATGACAGGCAGCAAAACGTATCAATGACCCGAAGACTGCATGGAAAGGAAAAGGAATAAAGCGATGAGAGAGGAAAAACGACGAAATAATCTGATGAAACCAGGGCGCCAATGGGCTGACATGGAATAAAGGCCGGCATCTGGCGGATACTTGTGTAGAAGTAGTTTCCAGAAGCTGCGCACACACACACACACACACACACACACACACACACACACACACACACACATACAAAGTCAGTCACACAGTCACACGCATAGTTTTGAGCTTCAGATTCACTACGAAAGCGATGGTGCACAAGGATTAGTTCACGCTATTGTAACACATCTAGTTTGCTTTAAGACATGTGGTGTGTGTACAATACATTTAGATGTATAAATAACACACTGGTGTGTGTGCATACCAAGACAGCATACGCCTTCACGCACCACAGAAACCATTTAGTAAAACTGACCAGTCACATTAAAAAGCAATTCTCCCGCAGTAAAAGTACTTTGGCTACATTTTTTGACGTTAAAAAAGCCTATGACTGCGTATGGCACGCAAGGCTATTGTACAAATTAAAAAATGTTGGCATTTCTGGGAGAATGTTTGATTACATTAAAAGCTTCCCAACAGAAAGAAGCATATGTACGCGGATTGGAGGAACTTATTCATCCTTTAGGAATGTAGATATGGGTATTCCTCAGGGATCAGTTATTGCTCCTATGTTGTTCACAATCCTAATCCATGATCTTCCCAATTCTTGTCAAAAGCAATGCATGTAGTTCAATATGCAGATGATATTGCTATTTGGATTAATTGTACATTAAGGAAGCATTCCAGTAAAACAACAATTAGATTTTGTGCGGAAGATGTACCACAAGGAATTGGATAAATTATCTTCATTATATGAAGAACAACGGATTAGAACTATCTGGAGAAAAAACATGTCTTATGTTGTTTTAACAATGGTGAGAACCCAAAAAACCCTACCCTCGCTTTTGCTAGATGGTCAGATTCTGGAATATAAACAAAAAGTTAAAGTTCCTGGGGGTATTTCTAACTCCTAAGCTGAACTGGAAAACACATATTGAAAACTTAATTGATAAAACAAAGAAAAAGATTAAACATTCTTAAAATTATATGTTGTCAACCATGGGGTCAGACTGTCATACCCTTTTACATCTATACATCTCTTTAGTCCGATCGAAATTGACTTATGGGCAGGAAGTGTATTTCTCTGCACCTAATTATCTTTTAAAGAGATTGCAAAGCTTTTGGGTAGTAAGGCTATGAAATTAGCCCTGGGAGTCCCAGTACACACAAACACTCATAGATGTTATAAAGAAACAAATATTTTACCTCTAAATGAGAAGCGAATATTGGATGTATCCAAAATATTTGTCAGAAGTCTTTCTGTTGAAAATTCAGTAACTGAAGAAATAATGATTGATTCCAGTAAAGATTTTCCTAAGAGGTCCTAAAAAACACATCTTACATTCAACCAATTAGAAACTACACATCTGACTTTATGTCACATTGTAATATTGATATTACTGCATACGAGAATTTCCTGCAGTACCTCCAATGCCTCCTTGGGAGTACCTAATGCTTCTTTTGATTACAAATATACTTTGTTGAAGAAAAAGTGATAATATAAATATTTTAACAACTGAAGTTCGTGAACATTTAGAAAACAGCTATCCAAATCATTTAAAAGTGTTTACAGATGGGTCGGTAATGGAATCCTCTGACAGTGGTTCAGGCTTTATAATACCAACCTTAATGTCAAGAAATCATATTATGTAGGAAGGGGTTTTCAATCTATACCTCAGAATTATATGCATACTGAAGGCTTTGACTTACATATATGATACATCAATTGCTTTCTATCAGATTTTACTTTGTGTTGATTCCAATCTGTTTTACAGTCACTAGAGCATTGGGACTGCAAAGCTAGAAAAGATTTGCTTTTTGAAATAAAACATCTACTGCATTGTTTCATTACACTAGGCATAAGAATAGATTTTTGTTGGGTCCCATCTCACTGTGGTATAAAGTGGAATGAAATAGCAGACAGTCTTGCAAAAGAAGGAGCAAACAGAAAGACGGAAAATTTACTAAACAATCCCTTAGATCTATCCTTTGTGAATTGATCCAAATTATGGGAAAAATGTATGCATAAGCAGAATTCTAGTCAAAAAATGGCTGCTTTACCCTCGTGCCCAAGGCACATTGTTAGATTAATTCATAAATTAAGGCTGAATACTTGGAACACTAAATATTCTCATGGTATTTCTTGTGTATGCAGAGAAAACATTTCTGTGCATCATCTTTTGTTTGAATGCTCAGTGTTGACCCCACTCCCATGAGGAGAAAGGTATTCAGATGAATAACTTTGAAAATGTTAATACTGTCTTATATGGTTCATATGTTGCTGAAATTGCCATGGTTATTTCGCAGTCACAGGTTGCAAATTTTTATGAAGATCAACAATTTTGTGTACCGCTAGGGTATTTCACTCTGTCAATATGCATATATCAGATGTGGGTTTGAAAGTACTATGTAGGTGATAAGTTAAGTGTGGAGGTGTGTGTGCGCGTGTGTGTGTGTGCGTGTGGTTTTTTTTTTTTAATTATTTTTTTAAAAATAAAAGTGTCTAATATCATCTGGCGATGAAAAGACATTAAATAAACCACTGAACTGAACTGAAACTGAATGCCTTCACGCATGCATACATAGCTATGTCTTTGTCCATACGTGTCTGTGTATATATGTATGTGTTTTATATCTGCCCATGTTTTCCATACGTCTATTAGATTATGGAGCTACTAACGTCTCCTCTCCCCTCCCCAAAGCGTTTGACAAGAAGAAGAGGATACTACAAAGCCTTTATGTATCAGGATGTGATCCATTATAGTTATGAGACGACTTGTTTTCTTTCAGTATTTGAAGTTCTTGTGTATCTGCACTGAGGCCATTCTAGTTTTAAAGGGAATGTTTTGTAAACATGTAAAGTTAATTATACATCAGAATGTCTACAGATATTAGTTTCAATTGAACTGAGCTTGCTTTATTATGTGATATTATATTACACGAAATTGCCCTTTCCAGTTTTACCCGGGCTCAACATGATTGAAATTGAAGTTATGAAATATAATGGTTTTGCCACTTCTGGTTTTAGGGTGAATCAGCTTTTCTGAATATCATTATAACTGCATGTATCAGGACCCTGCTCTTTCCAGATGTTGTTAAGTTCTACTTGCTGTAGAACGTGTAGTTCGTGTAAACCCGGGTTTACCGATCATAGTTTCAAAGGGACTCGGCTTGCATGAAATGCATTTTTTTCTTATTTATCAGGGATTTACCCATTCTAATTTGAAGAGGACTCAGCTTCTAATAATACGAAGATTACTGAGTCAGAATCGTAACTTAAAATACAAAAATCATTGCGTATCAGTATGGTAATTAGCTTTGCAGAATATTCAACTTGCTTTAAATGCGAATTTAATTGTGTAATGTAAACTTGCCCATTTTAGTTTTGAGGGGATTCACTTTGACCTAGATGTGACGTTTGTTGTATATCAAGACACTGGTCTTTCTCGTCTTTAGGGTACTGGGCTTCCTTGAAGCATGAAGTTCATCCATCGTTGGTCAAAATGGAATGAAACTGCCCACCTCACTCATTCCAAGTCTAAGGCAAATGAGCTTCTTTCCCTGTAATGTTCTGCATAGATCAGGACTTCATCCATTCTAAGTCCAAGGGGGATTGGCTTGCTAATGTGAACTTTATTATGTAAGCTATGTTTCAAGGCGAACATGCACCCTGTTTCCAGGATATACTGGTATATAAAATAGCCTGGGCGACGGGTAGAAACCTGCCAAGCCAATCTGAAATCCTTGAGGGCAAACTGGTCATATTTTATGCCTCTCTTGGCCATGTTTCGTCCCCTCCCTTATGTCAAAGTTATAAGGCGCTCAAGACGTAGACGACGCTCAGAATTGCATCTCTTTTAGCCCCGAAACGGCGAAGTTAAAGCTGCCTTTGCCACCTACATATTTTGTGCAGCCCAAACAGGCTAAAACGTAACATTCAGTTCTCCTCCCTCCCCCCCCCCCCCTCCTCTCTCTCTCTCTCTCTCTCTCTCTCTTAGACAATGGTGAGAGACTTTTGAACAGACGTCTGAAGATTTAATGTTTAATGCCTTTGGAAGAAAGTTGATTGATGTTTGTCAGGTTTTCTTTTATTGCTCTATTCGTAATGGATTTCTTTTTTTTTTTTCAATTCAGAAGGGAGTGTAACTTATACAGCACAAACAGGGTCAAGCCTGATTGACTATTTTTGTTGCTTCAACGATCTCTATACACAAGATATTTTTATGTCCCTTGCTGTTGAAAACCGGATAGAATCCAACCACTTGCCTGTGTCCCTGACCATAGACGCAATACGGACGGACCGAGAAAACGCACCTGCTGTAAAAGTGAAAACTGAAAAGCTGGTTTGGGATTGAAATACAAAGAGGTTGTAAACAAGGTGACCGCATATCTCCCTATTTATTTATTTATTTGTCCGCAGAAATATTAGCTATTGTGATCAGGGAAAATAAAATCATTAAGGGAATGCACATTAACCAAACTGAACATAAGCTGTCTCAGTTTGCAGATGATACACAGTTGACAAATAAATGGACATAATATCATTCAAACATTCAATAGAGACCTTAAACAAATTCGCAAATGCATCTGGGTTGTATACGAATATCGAAAAAACAAAGGCAGTTTGGCTAGGAAGCAAAGTGTTTTCAATGACTAGATATAAGCTCCACCTAAAAATTGACTGGAATCCAAATCAGTTTAAGATTCTTGGAATATGGTTCACCCAGAACTATCACACTGCAGAGAACTGAATTACAAGGACAAATATCTTAAAATTATATCATTATTCAATGGCTGGAGTAAGAGAGTTAATATACCTGTTGGCAGAGTAGCCGTTTTTAAATCCCTGATTCCCTCAAAATTGATATATCTTTGGATCTTGCTACCTAACCCACCAAACCGCTTTTGGATAAGTTTCAAAAGCAGTGGTTTCAATTCCCATGGAATAACAAAGATAGTCCGAAAAACAACATAAAAATGTAAGAAACGGAGGATTATGAATACCTTCACTTAAATACGTTGACAACTGCATTGAAACTTACATGGATCAAAAACCTTAAAGTTAGTAATCATACATGGAAATCTGTGATAGAAAAAAAGTATCCTTTGGTAAATGATCTTGAGAAATAGCTTTGGTAAATGATCTTGAGAAATATGGCTATGCTTTGCCAGTCAACTTAAAAGAGATTAATGCCCTTTGGAATGACACTTTCCAAGCATATGAATTTTTTGGTAATAAAGTAAGTATTGAGAATCCTAGCGAATTCTTGGCTGAAAACATTTTTTACAATAAAAACACTAAACTAGACGGGAAAACTATATGTTTCAAGGAATGGATAGCCAAAGGTATATATCGTATTATGGATTTGATAGACCAAACAGGATCATTCATGAGATATGAAGAATTCAAGCACAAGCATGCTGTTCAAACAAATGTTATGCTATATCTAGGTTGTGTACAATCTGTCAGAAAATATATTCGAGCGAAGAATGTCAGATTTACTAGCAATATACCTAAGAACACTTTTAAAAAAAGCTCTCAGTATCATATGGAGCGTAAAGAAAGAAGCTCAACTTTATGATATCTTAAATGAAGGTAACTCACAACCAATGTGCTGTGGAAAATGGAGCAATGAAACACTGAACTGGAAAAATATATTTCTTCACACACACACAAATAAAAGAAATTATTTCTCGCATAGTGATTGGTTCATCCACTTTCATATGAGATGTTGTGCGCGGGAACACACTCAGTTGGTGCCAGAACATACCAGGTGGAGGACGCGCCCAGCGATTTAGGACGGTATTTAGTCAAGGCTCTAGTGAGTGTGTTTGAAAACAAATTCTTCTCAGACAGACAAGGGATAACAGGTCAGTGAAACTATTTTCCTCCTTTTCATGCATCAAAAATGAATATAATTATCTAAAGTCGTAAAAGCCCTTTTAATGGCTTCGATAAAACATCAGGTTGTTTGCCGCATTCAGTCTCAGCAGTGACCGGCCGCTTTCAGTTCAGCACCAACACTAGCCTTCCAGTGCCAGTCATGTCTAGTTCAGACCATGAGCCCAAACACGAGGGCAGCTCCCAGTCTACCGATTCTTGTGACAACATGAGAAAGCTCATTATGAATTTGGATGCCAAATGGCAACAACAATTCGACTCTCTCAGAAGTCTAACTAATTCAGGCGCTCTTGACCGCCATAAAGAGGGAGAAGCAGTAGGCACAGACGAAGGTGTAGAGCCCCCGCACAAAAAAGCGCGCAATGAACACCCCACGAATGTGATGTCCTCGGCCTTCATGAGGACGAAGACACTGATGAAGAGGAAGAAAATCTCAAATCAGTGTTGCAAGACCAGACTCAAAAAGGACAAAGTGGGGAATCATCTAACACTGTGTCGGATGATATGGAAAATGAGCACCGAACTGAGGAGACAGTGGGTGAGAAGTTGGATGAAAAACTGGCAGGGGTTGTAAACAAAAAATTCGAAGGCAAACTCTCAGATGAAGTTTTGAAGAAACGCTTTGAAACTTACAATAGACCCAAAAATTGCCCGACACACTGACCGTAAATCGAAAAGTGTGGATTCAGATCATACTTCATGCTCGAAACTCGGACCTGAAAATGTCACACATTCAACGCGCCATCACTAAAGCCGCCATTGCAGTGACGTGGATTGCGAATTGCCTGCTGTCGGCGGACACGCACAGCGCTTGCGCAGAAGTTAGACAGTGCACAGACGCGATTGGCTTAGAAGTTAGACAGTGCACAGACGCGATTGGCTTAGAGACAGTGCACAGACGCGATTGGCTTATTGGGCCATGCGAGCAGGGAATTTTTTTTTTTTGGCGCTGGCGAGTGGACATTAGGCCATTCGTCAACAAAAACATCGCAAAAATCTGTGACGAATCTGTGCCAATCGCCGGCTCGTTATTTGGCGATGATTTGCCAAACACATTGAAAAACATCAAAGAAATGCACAGACTGGGGGCTGTTTTTGTGCCTGAGAAGCGTTTTGGTGGAAACCAACGGAACTTTGATGAGACTGAAGTCTTTTTTTTAGGACAGAACCATTCAAACCCAGACACGCCCATAGTCTGGGCCCACGTGCAGAGACGGTTTCGCAACAACAGAGGGGGCAGACAGTAGATCTGGCCCACTATCGCCTACTTTCAGTTGCGGAGGTGAGTGATTTTTTGGCTTTGTTACCAGAATTTACTACTCTTGTTGAAAGTGAAGCTGCCATGTTTCAAGCAGGCAGAATTAAGGAATTCATGAATTCTTGGTTGAAGATCACCTCTGATACATATATTCTTAGCACTGTCTCGGGTGTAAAAATTTAGTTTGACTGTCACCCAGACATACTGAGCAGACTGTGTGTCCCATACAAACCCTTTCAATGAAAGTGAAAGTGCTATAATTGACAGTGAAATTCAAAATCTTCTGAGGGAGTGATAAGGGCATGTGAGAAAGAAAAAGGTGAAGTCGTTTCTCCAATTTTTACTGGAAAAAAGAAAGATGGATCCCACAGGATGATTTTAAACTTAAAGAGACTGAATGAAGAAGTCACCTACCACCATTTTAAAATGGAAACACTGACCACTGCTTTATCACTTGTTCAGAGAGATTGTTACATGAGCTCAGTTGACCTCTAAGATGCCTACTATTCCATTGCCATTCACCCAGATTTCTGGAAACTGCTCAAATTCATCTGGAGAGGTCAGCATTATGAATATACAGCTCTGCCCAATGACCTTGCTTCAGCTCCTTGCTTGTTCACAAATCTGATAAAACCTGTGTTTGGCAAGCTTAAGGATGAAAGGACATATCTCCACAGCTTTTCTTGATGACAGTTCGCTGTATGGTTTTACCAAGCAGGAGTGCATGAGAAATGTCACTGACACTGTGATCGCTCTGCAAAAGTTAGGTTTCCTGATACACCCAACAAAGTCAGAGCTGAAACCATCCAAACAAATTCAGTATCTGGGTGTGATCACTGACTCAGAATCAATGACAGTCGGACTCACTCCTGAGAGAAAAAGAAGTCTTTGTGATAGCTGTATGGGCCTGCTGCATAAACGTCTGTGCGAATCAGAGAGGTGGGACAGGCAACAGGGAAAACTAGTGCCAGCCTTGTAGCAGTCAAACATGGGACTCTCCATTATCGGTGGGTGCTTTAAAGCAGAAAAAAACCCGTGCATTAAAGAAAAGCTCTAGAGATGTTGACCAATTCATGACGTTGTAAGACAAAAGCAAAGCTGAGTTGAAATGGTGGGTTACTACTGTGAACCAAGCATATAATGACATTAGCACAAGTGAACCTAAGGACATTAGCACAAGTGAACCTAAGGACATTAGCACAAGTGAACCTAAGGACATTGGCACAAGTGAATCTGACATTGTAGTCATGTCGAATGCCAGTCTTACTGGCTGGGGATGTGAATGTGAGGGTATATCATCAGGAAGGGAATGGTCCACCAGTGAAAAACAGCCCACATAAATGTTCTGGAATTGAAAGCTGCCTTGTTAGCATTACAGAGTTGTCAAAAGAAACTGAAAGGAAAGTATGTCAGGTTGATGAGTGACAACACCACGTGTGTGTCTTGTATTCAACGCATGGACACAAGTCATTCAGAGGTCTGTAATTCCCTGTCTGCTGAAACACAGTCATAGTGTGTAGACAGTGATGTATGACTTAGTGCTGCTGACATTCCAGCTAAGCTGAATGTTATTGCAGATTATGAATCCAGACACATTAACATGGATGCAGTCGCCTCAGGGCAGCATTCCAAGAATTAAGCATTTTGCCCACCATTGACATGTTTGTTTCCAGGCTGAACAAACAGATGGACACATAATTTGTGTCATATAGACCTGACCCAGCTGCTTTTGCTGTTGATGCATTCAGTATCTCGTGGAAAAATATGACTGTGTATATGTGTCCACCTTTGAGTGTGGTGACACGAGTCCTTCAGAAGGTGCAGCAGGACAAGGCCATGTGGTGCTAGTGGTGCCGGACTGGCCAACACAGGTATGGTACCCAGCACTCCAGCGACTGTTGGTGGCCCCACCCGTGAGGCTCCCGTGCAGGACCAGGCTTCTACATCTCCCCAGCCAGCTAGAGGCCATTCATCCTGATGCAGCAAGGCGTCTGAACCTGCTAGTCTGCAAGATCTGCAGCTAATCTACTAGCAAGCTGGAATGACAGGAGAAGCAGAGGACCGTCTGATGGATTCATGGCGCCCGTCCACCGCCAGAGCATATGGCAGTTACATTAGAAAGTGGCAGGAATGTGTTGCTAGACTTCAGACCACAGTTCCATCACACATATATGTAACAAACATTCTTGCAGAACTGTGCAAGACAGGAGCAAGCCACAGCACAATAAATTTATCACGAAGTTGGGAAGGGGCGTTCACATGCCCTCCCTTCACAGCTGTAATAAAATTTTAAAAACCCACCCAAGTATAGTTTCTGTTAGAGGAGGTCGATCGCGTCTAAAACCTGAGTATGCTCCCGCGCACATCTCATGTGAACGCTCCTTCCCAACACTATGCTCTGAATAATTCAAATTAAACTACAACTTACAGGTAAGTCTTGTTTCATTCCATAATCAAACTGAAATGGTTTCAAATGAGATTAATTCACAGGATCCTGGCTACAAATATTGTTCTTGAAAAAAAGAATATTGTTGAAAAAAACAAATGTGCTTTTTGTAAGTCTGAAAAGGAAACCATAGACCATTTATTTTTCACATGCAACATAGCAAGACGTTTTTGGAGTGATCTTCATAATGTCTTAAAAGGCAATTGCTGTTGTATACCTGAAATCATATTATCAAAGGGACTTGTACTGTTTGGCACTGACTCTCGGTTGAAAACTGACATCATATTCGATTATGTTATCATGTCTGCATACAAATCCAGAGCTAAAACGGTGTTTCCTCTGCTTTCTGTCTTCATGAACTATTCAAAAATCAAATGTCAAGTAGAAAAATACATTGTAACAATGAATATGAAGTATGTTGATTTTGATAACAAACAGCATAATTATAAGCTTTTGATTGAGAACTGAGATTTGTGTACGCGTGCTTGCATGAGCACGATTATGTATGTGTGTAGTCTTGAACAAAGCTTAGGATTTTCTCATGTTGGGTAAACTTGAAGAGCGATCATTATACATAATTGGAGCAAGAACGTGGCAGCTAAAATTCAACCGTCGTTTCGTTGGACAGTTGATGTCGATTCCTATGCTTTTGTGTAGAAAATTTTAGGAATCTTGGGTTCTCTCTCTCTCTCTCTCTTCTCTCTCTCTCTCTCTCTCTCTCTCTCTCTCTCTCTCTCTCTCTCTCTCTCTCTCTGATTATTGATTCAGAAAAGGACAACGCTCCAAAACAGTGAGAAGGTGAATGTGTGACACTGACAGTGTAGACACAATGTTTTGCATGGTTTGTACTATGTATATGCTAGATAGAATTTGTTGTTCATTTTGAAAATTGGTGCTACTTTGTAAATTGTTCACGTAAGATAAGAAAAAAAGAAAGAGATGGTTACGGAGGGGAACAGAAAAGCTAGGATATTTTATTCTGAGGTAGAGTAATATTTTAATTGGGTTTTGGTCATAGAAAGGCGAGGCAAAACATATTCTCGACGGTGAATAGTACAATCAAATACGCTGATAGAACAGTACTCTCGGGGTTTTCAGAGGATTTAAGGCACTGTATATCTAATCATGAACTCTATCGTTTGTGGTTTTGTCAAATGGTTTTCCCTAATACTGATTTAACTCGGAAATAAAGTTGATTATTCACGTAAAAACAGAAACTGGTCTGGGATGACAGTGAAGTACACGTGTTTTTAGATTCTCTCCGATCACGGGGAAGAATTGTCACGCACATTAGCTGACACTGACACTGATGTCAACGGTGCGGTTGGCTTGTTCGTAGAGTGCCTACGGTCAGCGGCAAACTGCAAGAATGAAACAGTGCTCACTGGTAACAACCAGATGAAAGAGGCGGAATGGTTTAAGAAGGATTGTCACCAAAGCAAAAAAAAAGCAAAGACAAAGTTGTGGAAATTTAGACGCAGAAGATCAGAACCAAAGTGGCAGGATTACTTTGAGAGCAAACTGTTGTACCAAACTTTAATCAAAGAAAAGAGAAAAGCATTTAAGAAAACGAAAGCAGATGCCCTCATGAATCATTTAGGTAACCCAAAGCTTTTCTTGAAAAAAGTCAATTCATGTTTGCATCTGAAATCCAAGGAAGTCTGCAGTGACAAAGTCACAAACGACAAATGGTTTGATCATTTCAGTGAAGTGTTCAAATCGAGCCAATGCATTTCAAATGAATCTAAAGTTCATCATTCTATCAATTTTGCCACACTACCAGAAATTGTCTAACTCGATCAAGCCATCACTGAAAGTGAGGTTCGAAGAGCATCGCGACGCTTAAAATCTGGCAAAGCTTGTGGCTTAGATAAAATCCTGGCAGAAATGCTGAAGTCAGCAGAAGAGGTAGTATGTGAGTTTCTCACAAAACTATTCAATTCAGTATTTTTGTCGGGCACCTTTCAAGACATGTGGCGAGAAGCCATCATTGTACCCATTTTTAAGAAAAGTGATCGTGAAAATCCGTCCAACTGCAGGGGAGTATTACTCCTGAGCTTGATTGGAAAATGTTATACATCTCTTTGAACAATTGTTTATATTTCTGGTTGGAAGATTATAACAAATTGTCGGAATCACAGGCGGGATTCAGAAGAGGATACTTTACCACGGATCATATTTTTACCTTCTACTTCGAAATCCAGAAATACTTGAGCAAACCCGGAAAACTGTATGTTTGTTTCGTCGATCTAAAAAGGGCGTATGACTCAGCTCAACGTGCAATCTTATTGAGAGCCCTGGTCAAAGCTGGCACATCGTGTACATTTACCAAAGCGGTAATGGCGATGTACAAGTCTTTAAAAGCACGCGTACGTGTGCAGAACGACTTCACGGACTGCTTCGATTGCCCACAAGGTTTGAGACAGGGATGCGTTGCAAGTACAACATTTTTCTCCGTAGTCATCAATCAGTTATCAGAACAATTGTCGGTAGAAGGAAAGCATGGCGTACACCTTCATACTGGTCTTGTTGCACTATTCATTCTCATGTTTATAGATGATCTTGCACTGCTGTCAAGTTCGCCATCTGGCTTACAGAACCAGCTTAATTGTTTTGTTAAGGCCGGTTCTGATCTCAAACTTGAAATAAATTGTGACAAACTAAAGTGATGGTTTTAAGGAAGGGGGGTTTTTTTGAGACACGAGAACTGGTACATTGGAACAGAACAACTCTAAGTCATTAACAGCTCTGAATAATTATCTTGGCTTTACTTTCACAACAAGTATGAGCGCTTACCAAGTAGGAAAACGCTAAGCGAT
>CM031622.1:1579149-1622068 GCA_018398815.1 Conus ventricosus
TTAATGATAAAGCAACTGATCATATAATAATCAATCAGGGACTGGGGTAATGAAACAAAACAAATAAATCACAATTAATCCTTTTGAGAGAGACAGACAGACAGACAAACAGACAGACAGACAGAGAAAAGAAGAAGAAGAAGAAGAAGAAGAAGAAGAAGAAGAAAGAAGAAGAGGAAGAAGAAGAAGAAGAAGAGAGAAGAAGAAGAAGAAGAAGAAGAAGAAGAAGAAGAAGAAGAAGAAGAAGAAGAAGAACAACAACAACAACAACAACAACGACGACGAAGACGACGACGACGACAACAACAACAACAAGAATGACAAGAACAAGAACAACGGGCAGGATAGGGTGGGATGGGGGTGGGGGTTTCATTTCATGTACCTTCATTTAAGGTGCATTTTCCTCAAAATAAAAAGTGCACAAACACACACACACACGCACACGCACACGCACACGCACACACACTGCCCCGCGGATATAAACGTAATCCCTTTCCCATAGCTTCAACCTCATTTATCCATGCCCTCCCGCAGACATATTATTAAAATTACTTCACTACATTACATTTTGAAGGGATAAGGAAATACACTAAATCAAAATGGAAGAAAGACCATAAGGACAGTTGGATCACTGCACTGCACGTACGTTTTGTAAGTTTAAACGCTGTTTAAAAGGCGTAATTCTGGTCTGAACATGTGACAGGACAGAATGTATGTTCCTTCAAACTTAGAACATAACTAAGCTCACATTCCAAAAAAATGTTTGTGTGGAAGGCTGTTTCTCACAAATATGGGAGCCATCAGTAAAGGAGATGTTAACCCATGTACAGTTTCACCCAACAAATGATATGAGAGTGAGGCATTGACTCTGGAGTGCCCTCCTGGCTATGGTCACTCAGCAGGCCCAGACACTTGACCATGGCTGGTCTGGACAACTTGGTTTGGAAGAATAATTAAAGGCTGGGAAGACAGCCCAAGTCCGTCAGAGGGATTGATGTCCCCAAATTAGGACATCATTTGCAAGGAAGCTGACCCAGGCCCATTTTTCATGACACACTGTAATCTATGATATCAAGATGAACAGTTCATCTTGATGTCCTCTGTGCCCCTCTGGAAACAGCCGCTTTCACTGTGGTCTGCCTGTGTTTTAAGTCTGACCATGTGAGTTGGAATAACAGTCAGGGGTCTGGGGTGGCAAAGGGAGTCCTGTAATGACGTAGCTGATGTCGTTTGGGCTAGACACTTCCAACGGTTCCAAAGCGGCTCAGGCATGTCTTGGGCTACAAGGGGGGTCCTGGTAGAGCTGATCTGAAGGAGGCTGTGGGGCCCATGTCATCCCAGCTGAAAGGTCAGTGTTTCACTGGGTAAGTGTGATGCAGGTCGAGATAATGTTTTTGTTATTCAATTGTTCATGAACACAAAAGTCTGGAAATAATACCCAGTTTAATTATCAATGATGTTCTCAGCAGCACCACAGCTGTATCCAGAACAACTGTTTTGGAAGTCCCGTCTCCAAAGGAAAGACACCGACTCACTGCCTCCCTCCTCTTTCACCTGCACACTTCCCATCTGCAGGGTCCTCAAGTCCAACTGACACATTACACAAGATCACTAACTTGCCATTGAGACCAAACCAATGTAGTACTTTCAGGCGTGATGAAAACCTCAAAACCTAAGTATTCGCTCCAAATCTAACACAGTCACCACAACTAAGTCATTCGGTACCTTTCCCTCCACAAAACCCGGTGAAAAATCAGAAAAATCTCACAAAGGTAGACACCATACAACATGGCCCTAAAGGCTCTTTGAAAATGAATCACGCATGTTCTCGTCAGAGCTGCAACATTATACATGCCATTCACTGTGAACTGTGCAGTAAGATCTATGCAGCTAATACTTTCTGCACACCAGAAACGAACATTTCTGAACACTTAGCCAACATCTGTCATCATCACCCTAAACTAACTGCTCTGCATTATAACCTCTCCAACACAACATCAATCATGCCAAAGTCCTGGCACTTTGGCAATCACACAGTTACAACCTTGAAGGTGCCATGAAGGAATGCTACCATGAAGGAATGTTACCTTGTAGTCACACAGTTACAATCTTGAAGGTACCATGAGGGATTGCTGCCTTATTGCCACACAGTTACAACCTTAAAGGTAGCATGAAGAAATGTTACCTTACTGTCATACAATTACAACCTTACAGGTACCATGAAGGAATGACACCTTATTGCCACACAGTTACAACCTTGAAGGTACCATGAAGGAATGACACCTTATTGCTACACAGTTACAACCTTAAAGGTACCATGAAGGAATGCTACCTTATTGCTACACAGTTACAACCTTAAAGGTGCCATGAAGGAATGCTACCTTATTGCTACACAGTTACAACCTTAAAGGTGCCATGAACGAATGCTACCTTATTGTCACACAGTTACAACCTTAAAGGTACCATGAAGGAATGCTACCTTACTGTCACACAGTTACAACCTTAAAGATACCAAGAAGGAATGCTACCTTACTGCCACACAGTTACAACCTTAAAGGTACCATGAAGGAATGCTACCTTACTGCCAAACAGTTACAACCTTAAAGATACCATGAAGAATTGCTACCTTACTGCCACACAGTTACAACCTTAATGGCACCATGAAGGAATGCTACCTTATTGCTACACAGTTACAACCTTAAAGGTACCATGAAGGAATGCCACCTTATTGCTACACAGTTACAACCTTAAAGGTGCCATGAAGGAATGCTACCTTATTGTCACACAGTTACAACCTTAAAGGTGCCATGAAGGAATGCTACCTTACTGCCACACAGTTACAACATTAAAGGTGCCATGAAAGAATACTACCTTATTGCTACACAGTTACAACCTTAAAGGTGCCATGAAGGAATGCTACCTTATTGTCACACAGTTACAACCTTAAAGGTACCATGAAGGAATGCCACCTTACTGCCACACAGTTACAACCTTAAAGGTACCATGAAGGAATGCTACCTTATTGCTACACAGTTACAACCTTAAAGGTGCCATGAAGGAATGCTACCTTACTGCCACACAGTTACAACCTTAAAGGTACCATGAAGGAATGCTACCTTATTGCTACACAGTTACAACCTTAAAGGTGCCATGAAGGAATGCTACCTTATTGTCACACAGTTACAACCTTAAAGGTGCCATGAAGGAATGCTACCTTATTGCTACACAGTTACAACCTTAAAAGTGCCATGAAGGAATGCTACCTTATTGTCACACAGTTACAACCTTAAAGGTACCATGAAGGAATGCTACCTTACTGTCACACAGTTACAACCTTAAAGGTACCAAGAAGGAATGCTACCTTACTGCCACACAGTTAAAACCTTACAGGTACCATGAAGGAATGCTACCTTACTGCCACACAGTTACAACCTTAAAGGTACCATAAAGGAATGCTACCTTACTGCCACACAGTTACAACCTTAAAGGTACCATGAAGGAATTCTACCTTACTGTCACACAGTTGCAACCTTAAAGGTACCAAGAAGGAATGCTACCTTCTTACCAGACTGGAACCCTCAGCTCTCTTAGCAACCAGCATCCAAAAATAGCATGTGCCTATCCATCTACAAAGCACCACCTTGTACCAGTCCCCACACATACTATCATAGTACTCATTGTCTACCTCATGTGCATGTTGCAGCTATTGCCTCTTCTCTCTTCCCTTTATGAGTTTCGTTGTTCTCTCGATCTATTCTTTACTCACTTATCTAATAGCTCCTTTTCTTACCCTGATTTTATTTGCAGTACATATCTTTTTCTCTTGTGTATAATTCTTTTGTCCTGCCTGAGCAAGATCCAGAAGACTGAACGTGTTGTGTTTGTCTTGTAATTTGTTTTATACTTCATCTGGCGGCCCAATAATTCGCTTTTGTTCTCGAACGAAGCTGAATCAGAGATTGAGATGTCCAATAAACTATTGAGTTTTCTGTTTGAACTCTTTCTGAGATATATCTATATATATATATATATATATATATATATATATATATATATATATCTGTGTGTGTGTGTGTGTGTGTGTGTGTGTGTGTGTGTGTGTTGTGTTGTGTGTGTGTGTGTGTGTGTGTGTGTGTGTGTGTGTGTGTGTGTGTGTGTGTGGTGTGTGTGTGTGTGTGTGTACGCATGTTTATGAGGAGGTGGGGTGGGAGGAAGGGGGATGCAGAGGTTTGGGGAAATGGGATCTGTATGATTCGCCATGCTGTGTGGACACTTACTAATGCCAGAAATCACTTCCAAACACCTATCTTATATGCACAGCTGATTTCCTAGTCACGATTATACGCTCATATGTTTTGAAGAAAACAAGGCATGCAACTTCAAAATTTCATTCTTCTGAGTAAGTTAGTTAGTTAGTTAGTTAGTTAGTTAGTTAGTTAGTTAGTTAGTTAGTTAGTTAGTTAGTTAGTAGTTTATAGGGTCCAGCAGACTACTAGGAGCCAAATCAGGACCTCAGCTAACATATCTGCTGAGTATCTAGATACAAATACCCACACTAGTATTAACACATCGCTTAAAATGTATGAGGACAAAAGCACAATTGTCTGTTCAACTCCAACGACACCTATATACATTATTAAAACACTATAATTTATAAAATAAGTTTACCTCTTTCAAAAAAAGAAAAAATAAGATCTACTGAAATCTCACAAAAAAACTGATATATCACTGGTGGAAAAGAACTTCTCTTTGATACACATCAAATCAGCACATTCTGTCAAAAAATGATTAACACTGAACAAGCTGTCACATGCAACACACCATGAGGGGTCTTCCCTTCTGAGTATCCAACTGTGCGTTATATAGCTGAGCCCAATATGTAACCGTGACAAAACCGATTCCTCTTTACGGTTACTACCACCGATGTGAAAGGATTGGTTAAATCTGGGCAAATTTTAAACAATTTATTATGAATTTGATTAGACCATTCACTCTGCCACAGCTCACGACAATGCAAACTAGATTCATGACGTAGATCTGAGCGAGGAACAAACTGCACAGGCCTCCTGGAAAGACTTGCACCAAGAGCTTGTTTGGCTGCTTTGTCCACTACTGAGTTACCATAGATTCCCATGTGGCTGGGGACCCACAAGAAAACTATATGCTTTCCCGAAGAGACAAGCCGAGTATGAAGATCATGAATATCAGCCAAAACTGGATGCGAAACTTCTCTTGTCGATAAAGCCGACAGTGCCGACAATGAATCCGATTAAATAAGGAAATCGTTCTGATCTGACCTGGACACCGCACTGAGGGCCAGATTTAAAGCCTTCAGTTCAGCAGTATAAACAGACGACCAATCCCTCCTTTCGAAATTGAGTTAAATATAAATTAATCTCTGGATTGGCGAGTTTCCAGGGAGGTACATCAGTCTGTAATGGACCGTCATCAACAGCATCAAGGCCAATGCCAGCTCCCCCGAAGTGGGGCAAAATACGAATACCCAGTGGAGGAATCTCATTTGGCTTTAAGTCATATTTGGCTCTAAAAGGCGGGTTCATGACAATATCATAGGCAGGGTTTTCTGGATTAGCCCTCAGTTTCAGATAGTAATTCATGGAAAGACACAATCTCCTTAGCTCCAGAGGGGGTTCACCAGATTCAACATACAAACTCTCTTTGGAGATGTGCGAAGTGCTCCCAGAGCAATCCGCAGTCCTTGATGATGAATTGGATCAAGAGCTTTGAGGTAAGACTTTCGTGCAGAACCATATACCACACAACCATAATCTAGCTTTGGTCTCACCAAAGCCTGATACAATCGCAACAAAGTTTGCTTGTCTGCACACCAATCAGTGTGACCAATAACCTTCAAAACATTCAAACCTGACTGGCAAGATTGTTTAATGTACTTAATGTGAGGCAGAAAAGAAAGGTTACTATCAAAAATAACCCCCCAAAATTTCACTTGTTTGGAAACTTTAATTATCTGACCATTGAGACTGATAGCTGGTTCTAAGACCCAAGATCTGTTCCTATGGAAATGAATACACTCTATCTTAGTAGCTGAAAACTTAAATCCATTTTCAGTAACCCACTGCTGAACACGATTAACACACAACTGAAGTTGACGCTCAGCTGCAGCCAAAGTTTTCCCCTTGGCAGAGATGGAGAAGTCATCAACAAACAATGACTTATCGATTCCAGACTTTACTGACTGAACGATGTTATTAATCTTGAGATTGAACAGAAGTGGAGAAAGGATGCTACCCTGAGGGACACCCATCTCTTGCTCAAAAGGATCCGAAAAGGTCGAATGAAGTCTAACACTGCTGTTAGACAAAAAATTAGCAATAAACATGGGTAAATTACCTTTGAAATCAAGTGCCTTCAAGTCCTGAAGAATTCCATGCCTCCATGTTGTGTCATAAGCTTTTTCTAAATCAAAAAGAATAGAAACTACATGTTGTCCATTAATCAAAGCATTCCTGATTAAAGACTCATATCGAACCAGGTGATCAGTAGTACTACGGTTGTTCCGAAATCCACACTGGGAAACTTCTAAGGCCCCCTGACATTCTAACTGCCATAAATTCTTCTGAGTCCCTTCACCAGTTCATGCACAGATCATAAAAGGAACGAATAAAGAAAAAGACTCACAACTGAAGTCAGCGTAGGTTTCTGAAAGTAACCACACAAACAGTCGCCACGGGAAAACCCGCCAGGTTTACTCAAGACCACATAGTCACCCCAGCTTTGCTCGTCAGAAGTTACAACGTCAATGAGGACTTTTCCAGGTGTTCCTGCAGCCAGTGAATTGCATGTCCAAACACAGGCTCTGTACAACGCTGAAACAAAACACATTTCTTTTCTCGTAATCATCATGCAGGAATAATACACATTTTTGTGGTATACCAATATGTTGATATATCACACACACACACACACACACACACACACACACACACACACACACACACACATACACACACACATGATCATTATGGTACATTATTCTATTGTTGAGCAGTCGACTTGCAATCGTTATAGCTGCGTCCATCTTGTTATATTGTTGAGCTCATAGAGAAGGCGGGAGAGACAGAGAGTCAGGGCTCCTTATGGCCGTTGTACTGAAAGGGTTTCAAGACCCCAACACAGCAATCATAAAGGGTCCTGGGGCTCCTGGGTTTAACATTTAAATAGTCCCTGACTCCCACCACTGTCATTTCATGGCGAAATTTTAAGGCTATTTAGTTTCTACTTCTTCCATGTCTAAATCCATTTCATTTTCATTAAAAAGCGGCCAGAACAATACTTAACAGTACTTAACATACACACATACTCTCTCTCTCTCTCTCTCTCTCTCTCTCTCTCTCTCTCTCTCTCTCTCTCTCTCCTCTCTCTCTCTCTCTCTCTGTCACGGAACCCTAAGCCGGACATAAAAAAAACCCACAACTAACCCATTAATCAGACAACACGCTACACAAGAACTGACAACAAAACAAAATTTTATTCCCGACAAAACAATCAATGAGAAGAATTTTCTATGAATACGTCACAGACCCCAGCCTGAAAACACAGTTCCTGCAGTCACAATAAGTTATTTAACCCCTTACCTAGTTACGGTGTGCAGTGTTCCTAAGGCCAGCAGATTATTACACATAGCATAATACCAGTCTTTTTTTGTCCAAAACCACTCCCCCAAAAGAAAAACAACAACAACCAACAATAACCAAACTATACTAACTTCATATTACTATATTCATTTTGCATATAATTCACTGCACACATTCATCCCTTCAATCACACCCTTTTTAATCAACATCCATCCTTCATGTATGTACACCCAAACCCAATGTCTTCAGGTGTTTCATCGACACCAAAAAAAAACAAAAAAACCTCAACACAAAAAACAGGCCACACGACGACGACGTTGACAGTTTCACGACGGCGACGGTGACCAGACAAATCTGCCTGCCAAAGACAAGGATGACAGGTGACAGTGACACACTGGCTTTCACAACGTCAGTGGAATCACAGCCACCGCCAACACATCGGCGACAGCGACGACTGCCACCAACCACAGTGACAACTCACACCCACGACGGCGACGACACCCTTCAATAGCGGCGGTCACAGAGTGAGGAGTCTGTGATCCGGGTGAGACAGAGACACTCCTCTTTGCACTGCAGCATACACAAGAGCTACTCCATAATACACCTTCCCACACACACATTCTCAGTCATATTGTAGCATCCACAACAAATATCATGTCTCGATTCCAAAGAAAACCAATGGGACAGGACAGCTATATCTCCTCGTCAATCACCCAAGGCATAAGCACAGTCCCACAAATCTCCCTCAATGTAGGAACAATATTTACCTATATTATTGAATTAGAGTACCCACGCTATACAAAACCGCGCTGCTTGACACTAGTACCTCTTCATACAAATACACAACACTTAATCTTTCAATAACTTCCATGACACGGCACAATCATAAGCTCTATAGCACTCAGCGCCAACACACCCTGTCTATGCTTCCCGAAAGCATTTCCGTTCGAACCCCCTGTCACTAATACGTATCCACACAATCCTAACACCAGGATCGAACCAATGACAACTATTTACATTTCCATTCAAAACTTCACAACCAAATTTCCTCTTTTCTTTTTCCTTTTCCCTGTTTCCACCTCTCAACACAACCCGCTGGTCAAAACCCACCATCCACACACTTGTCTCAGCTTGCTTCGTTTTAGTCCTTATTTTCTCCCACTTCCATTTCCCTAAGAAAACTTCAAATTGATTCAAAACATGAGCTCATATTATTTACACCTTTGTACAAGTTGACAGAAATGTGCACAAGACAACACCACCCTTAACTAACACTACACTACTATCACCTTAATGAACTGCACATACCTGCTACAACACAGAACGATGACAACTGCGGCTGGCCACCCCAGCACCTGAACCTCAGGGTCGCAGCACACCGAAACACCGACGACTGCTCGACAAAGAGCAAAACGCTCACGAGGGCCGGTGTCGTATATAATACTGTCGCTCATAAAATCGTGTCGCAGCGACAGTATTTCCCGGGAAATACTGCAGCTGGTTCATGAAAAATTATCGCTGAGCGACTTAATTTCATAAAAAATTGGTCGCGCGACAGGATTTTATGAGAAATGTCCATAAAATCGTGTCGTTGCTTAAAAATAAAATCATGTCGCAGCGACAGCATTTCATGTTAAAAAAAAATTGCTGCCGTAGAAAAGTTGTCGCTCTGAGACAGCATTTCCCGTAAAAAAAACGACGTCGAAGACATGTTCGGTCTCTGCCCCAACTCTACCGGGCCTCCCTCTCTCATGGTTTTACGTATCAGTTGCCCCATTGTCTATGATTTTATTTGTGTCTGCTTGACTGTCGGTCTATCTTTCTGTCTCTATTTATTTATCTCGCTCATTCTCTCTATGTATCGCCCTCCCTCTGTCTGTTTGACTCTCTTTAGTTTCACTCTGTCCATCAAACTGTCAGTTGGTCTCTGCCTTTCCGCCCCCCCACCCCCCACCCCCCACCCCTCTCTCTCTCTCTCTCTCTCTCTCTCTCTCTCTCTCTCTCTCTCTCTGGACGTGCAAGTATGTGTGCGAGTATGTGGAGAGAGCACGACTCTGTGTGTGTGTGTGTGTGTGTGTGTGTGGTGTGTGTGTGTGTGTGTGTGTGTGTGTGTGTGTGTGTGTGGTGTGTGTGTGTGTGTGTGTGTGTGTGTGTGTGTGTGGACCCTGGAACAACTGCATTCATGCTCAAATATATTTGTGATTCATTTGTCCATAATCACGCAATCTCTCTCTCTCCTCCTCTCTCTCTCTCTCACTCTCTCTCTCTCTCTCTCTCTCTCTCTCTCCTCTCTCTCTCCTGTCTCTTCTTCTCTCTCTCTCACCTCTCTCTCTCTCTCTCTCTCTCTCTCTCTCTCTCTCTCTCTCTCTCTCTCTCTCCTCTTCTCTCTCTCCCTGTCTCTCTCTCTCTCTCTCTCTCTCCTCTCTCTCCTCTCTTCTCTCTCTCTCTCTCTCTCCTCTGTGTGTGTCTCCCTCCCTGTCTCATTCTCTCTCTCTCTCTTTCCTCTCTCTCTCTCTCTCTCTCTCTCTCTCTCTCTCTCTCTCTCTCTCTCTCTCTCTCTCTCCCCTAGGATACCCCCGTGTCAGCTATCACTTTACATAACCCACCCACTCTGAACATCTCGTGGAACGATACTCTTTTCCCCTAGACAATTGAGTAGAACCCTTAAGACTTCTTCCCACAAACCCTGCAAGTTACACAATAATCTCTTTGTAGAAGTGTATGTGCGTGTTTGAGTTTGTTTGTGTATGCCCGCGCATGTGCGTTTGTGTTGTGTGTGTGTGTGTGTGTGTGTGTGTGTGTGGTGTGTGTGTGTGTGTGTGTGTGTGTGTGTGTGTGTGTGTGTGTGTGAGGGGTAAGAGAGAGAGAGAGAGAGAGAGAGAGAGAGAGAGAGAGAGAGAGAGAGAGAGAGAGAGAGAGACTATGCACGCACGCATGTACACACGCATGCGTGGGCACACACGCACACAAACTCACACACATACATTTCCTCACTCATGCACTCCCTTACAGTACAGGAGGGACACAAACCGTTGAAGGAGGTATGATAGGTCAGAGATGGATGGGGCAGAGAGGAGGTCAAAGCCGAGGGAACAACTCATATAATTATCCCATAATATTTACATAATAGGGTGACAGGGATATGTGAATGTCAATATGGATAGTCATGGAAAGACATATGGGTAGTCATGGGAAGACAACGAGAGACACGAAATCGTATAACAGCCGCACTCTTATATTATGGATATCCTAATTCATTACATGCTACACCTAACTCTTAATACTCCTTTCCTTCTACCTCAAATGTCTCCGAATTTCATTTCTTATTTGGATCTTATTTTAGAGAAGAAACAAAAAAGAAAAAAAAAAAGAAAATGTCGTGTAGTAGTTCAATGGCATTATAGTATACTTATTACAAGTTGGAGCTTTTGGACTGCTCATTATTAACAGGCCTAAATAGTGTATGACGAAGAAAGAGAAATAATTATGACAATGATATTTGAGAAATTTGCGTTGTTAGCTATTTAACCGCTTCGACCTTATTGGACTATGTGACCTTTTTACTTCTTAACTTCGCGGCATCACAAAACGAACACATGTCTTTGATCTTGGTCAAAAGGAACTTCATCTTTTGAAAATTTCGGTTCTGTCTTCTACCGCAAGACTTGAGAGGTTCAAGATCCAGCTTTGTCGGCAGTGTGCGTGCGTGCGTGCGTGCGTGCATGCGTGCGTGCGTGCGTGCGTGTGTGTGTGCGCGCGTGCGCGTGTGTGGCATCCACTTGTTTAGAAGAAACATATCCAAATGTTGACGGTGCTTTGAATGTTGTTTAAGGCCTTAGGTGCCTTAAAACGAGCGTAATGAAAGAAAACCCATTTTGAACATTACGTTCTACATTTTTTTCTGCGTTGTTTATTTCATTAAACTTGATAAAAGCTTTCGAAAAGAAATGGATGATCCTTTCAACCAAATACTATGTTAATTAATTTCAAATCATGGCTTCCTTGGAGCTTTGAATGCCTTAAAAGGACTGCAGTAAAACAAAGCCAAATGATGCCTGAAGCTCTGCATTATGGCCTCTGATAACTTTTGGGTTACTTGTGACTAAAATGGGTTACTTTGACTCGTTTGTAAATTCATGATTTTAAGTGCCCTAGAAGCACTGCAAGACAACTGAAACTGTCAGTTCTGCGATTTGGCTTGTATTAGGTTTTAGACTGTATTATTTGTGTGTTTCTGTTCTGACTATTAAGGATAATCATTTACTCTTTAAGTTTAGTTTATGAATGTGTTGAAACCTTAAGTGCCTTTAAATGGATTATCGAACAAGCTCACACATCTTATATGGCCAACAGACAAACAATATTGGTTTGGGTTTATGAACAATGCGTGTCGGTTAATATAGGCCCGTGGCCCAATATTTACCACTCCCTGGTCCATTTAACACGAAATGATGTCTAAAGTGGGCTTCCTTTTCTTTAAGAATTTAATGATTTCTTATATAGAACTTTTTGAAATAAAGATAGCCATTTGATGGCTGCACTATATGAAGCTCCTATGGTAAGCTTTACAAATAATTAACCTTGGGTGAAGTAAAATTAGTAAAGGAGGTAGGGCTGCATTTCTTTGGGGTTCTAACTTACCCAATCTTCCCATACTTTCGTTGTGCTGAATGTCCTAGGCCTACGATATTGATAAAAACATCACATTTCACATATCACACACACACACACACACACACACACACACACACACACACACACACACACACACACACACATTTAGTGATGGGTACGATTGGAAAACGTTCAAACAAGTCTCCTCCACGTCTAGGGAGATTGAAAGCTTAATCCATAGCAAAATCGGAAATGAAATGAGGTAGGGAACAGTAAACGATAAACAGTAAACAAGTGGGGTATGTTTTGCTCCCATAAGGAAACCTAACACAGAGTAACTTTTATTCAAGACTGGCACAGCCTTTTAAACTTGAATAAAGTCAGACAAATACATAGACGAACAATCGAAAAGTGGGGGAAAAACAAGCGCAGGCCAACAACTGAACTATCTGGCAAAGATTTGGACTTGAGGGGAGGGGAGAGGGGAGTTTGAAGATGGAGAAACTGGGAAAATGAAATTTAAAAAAAAAAATTAAATTAAAAAAAAAATGTTACAGATATGAAAACTCTTCTCTAGCTGCATAAGGGAACCATCGCAATCCCTTTTGAAGGCAGATATATTTGTATTGCCTGCTCCGAGGCCTTTCGCCCGCTGGATCGGGACTCATCAGGGAGACACGGCTGGTTGTGTCTGCGCTCCCGGCGTCAAATAGAGACACACCACAGTCCATAATACTGTGGTGTTCTCACCACCATGGGTGCAAAAAAGAATCCAATAGCACCCCCAGAGCAGCCAGCGAAGAGTAGTAAACGCAACCAAACGAAAGTGTGGGGAGGAAAAAAAGTTGCTGTAAAACTAAAGACATCATCGGAAATGAAATGAGGAAGGGAACAGTAAACGATAAACTGTAAACAAGTGGGGTATGTTTTGCTCCCATAAGGAAACCTAACACAGAGTAACTTTTATTCAAGACTGGCACAGCCTTTTAAACTTGAATAAAGTCAGACAAATACATAGACGAACAATCTAATAATGGGGGAAAAACAAGCGCAGGCCAACAACTGAACTGTCTGGCAAAGATTTGGACTTGAGGGGAGGGGAGAGGGGAGTTTGAAGATGGAGAAACTGGGAAAATGAAATTAAAAAAAAAAATTTATATTAAAAAAAAATGTTACAGATATGAAAACTCTTCTCTAGCTGCATAAGGGAACCATCGCAATCCCCTTTGAAGGCAGATATATTTGTATTGCCTGCTCCGAGGCCTTTCGCCCGCTGGATCGGGACTCATCAGGGAGACACGGCTGGTTGTGTCTTTGTTTCCTTATGGGAGCAAAACATACCCCACTTGTTTACTGTTTAAAGACATTATGCAAAAAATATAAAATGTAGGGGACAGTCTTTGAGCCTACGCCTGAGGATCCACCCAAAGATGCAAGGGAGATCAAAAGACAAACACACAGACGGACAGAAACAAATACAAATAACCTCAATTTAATTAAAGCAAAATCGGAAATGAAATGAGGTAGGGAACAGTAAACGATAAACAGTAAACAAGTGGGGTATGTTTTGCTCCCATAAGGAAACCTAACACAGAGTAACTTTTATTCAAGACTGGCACAGCCTTTTAAACTTGAATAAAGTCAGACAAATACATAGACGAACAATCTAATAGTGGGGGAAAAACAAGCGCAGGCCAACAACTGAACTGTCTGGCAAAGATTTGGACTTGAGGGGAAGGGGGGAGGGAGTTTGAAGATGGAGAAACTGGGAAAATGAAATTTAAAAAAAAAATTAAATTAAAAAAATATATATATATTGTCATAATGTTAAATGTATGTGTGGGAAATCCTTAAATGTCAGTCATTTGCTGATTCAATGCCCAAGAGCAAGAAAGCTCCTAAGACATTCGTGTATTGATGGTTATACTGATGGATCGACTTCATTGCCTTTACCATATATTTTAAACAATTACTCTGTTCTTGACTCAGTGTGTAAGTGTTTGTTAAATAGTTCAATTGGTCCTTATCTGTAGATCTTATCACTTCTCACTTAAAATTGTTAAGGTGGAAGAGGGATGGGGGGTGAGGGGGGTGGGGGGGAGAGCAGGGTATGTCATATTCTATTGTTAATGGAATAATACACTTCATCACTTGCATACTTCATTCACCCACACATAAACTGTCTGAATCACTATAGTGGAAGGACATTAAACCGACGACGACACATACACACGAATGGAAATTTGACTTTCGTCAAAAACGTTTATGATTATAAAAAAAAAACCACTTGCGACAATTTTTCATGCCAGGGCAGGCTGCATTATTTTCTGTGATATTTTGACGCTCAACCGCGCGACGTTTTTTCACTTAGCAGAAAAAATCGTCGCTGTGAAATATTAACGCTGCAACCATATTTCACGGGAAATGTTAACGCTAACAGTAAGATTTCACGTGAAAATCTGTCGCAAGCGACAGCATTCACTGACTACAATATTTTACAGTGTCCTGTCGCAAAAAGCTGTCGCAAAATTTCGAGCGACAGTATTTTATGGACAGCTACAATATTCTACAGGACATTTTTCGTAAAAAGTTGTAGCGCGACAATTTTTTCCAGAAAATATTGTCGCTGCAACAATATTTCACGTGAAATGCTATCGCTGCGATACAATTCTACGGCGACAGTATTATATACGACACCGGCTCACCATGCTGACCAAAGTCAGACCCACAGCACAAACGCTGGCACCAGAACAAAAGCCCAACTGCTCTTCACCAAGGATTTTGACCGAAGTGCTAGCCACCCGGCCCAACCAAACTTTAATGCTTGATGACTCAGTACTCACTCCTTGCTGAGTTTTGAACTCTACACAGACCGCACGTGAAACGGGACTCCACACAAACCACACGAACCAAAGCAGGAGACGGCAGGCTAACCCCCTCTCTCCCCACACTTATCCTTTCCCTGCCTGTGCATGGTTGCACATGCACGCCAAATATGTGAATGGAACATGCAGGTATCCAACACCCCCACCATCCCTCCTGAACCCAACAACTACCGTATACGGCCCGGTAAGCCTACACCCCCATCGTGGAATGATGCTAAAGATCGATACAGAGCCGTCGGCGCGTCTGTACGATTTCCACGATGACCAGATCAGTGACTCTCTCTCTCTCTCTCTCTCTCTCTCTCTCTCTCTAGAGAACTGATAAATACCAATCCTGACTCAAAACCGCTCTCAACCAGTTCGAGCGGTTTTGAGTCAGGAATTGGTATTTATCAGTTCTCTCCTAGTAAACCCTACAAACAAACATACAGGCAACTTACACACACTAAGACACACACACACTAACACACACACACACACACACACACGCACACACACACACACACACACACACACACTCTTTCTCTTTCTTTCTCTCTCAATTAAATGACATAAAATCCGCACACTTCTTCTGACTAATTTCTACCTACAAACTTTGTACACAGACAGGCAGACACGGGGCTGAAACCTGATCACTTAATTTACGGCTTGCGGTCTTCGTTCACACAGCGCAGGCCAGGCGCTCCGGTTGCAAACTGTGCGACCAAAAAATCAATAAAACACAGCTCGCGGGCAGGCACGCAGCGCACTGCGTTAGCAAATGTTTTGGAATATTCTCGATTGTGCCACGTTGACACACCGTATCGAGGCTGTCACGTGACCCGACCGGGTTTGCCATTGTTTGCTCGGACAAGAAGGTTGTGTTTTGACTGCGCTCTGGTGTGACCACTGTGTTTTAATTGTGTTATTTTAAAATGGCTAAAACGTTACTGAAGAACAGGTTTGTGCTATTCGAGGCCATAAGTTTTACTTTAACTGCATGTTAGAGTATTTGTTGAAAGAATTAGGCGAAGCATGTTGTGAAACCGGAGAGATTGTTTTTCTAGAAAACGAAAAAAGTGAACTAACTGCTTTGGAAATGAACGACTATCTTAAAGGTTTGTTGGTTCAAGGAAATGAAACAAGATGTAGCCAGTTTTAATACGTGTTTGACTATTGATGAGATGGTTCCTTATCTAATAAATGGCGCTGCATTGTTGAAAGTCGGCCGAAGCAAAACAAACCATCACGCATTGATTGTTGGGAGCTGGCTTGAGACAGCTAAAGCCATGTTTAAAAAGCATGGCGTTCATTTCTTAAGGCGGAGGTAAACACGGCTGATTCGTATGCTAAAAAACTTATATTTGAAACATTTTTGCTGTTCCTCCCAAGTAAAAATGTTCCCAGTTTGTATCAGACTTGATTGATTGTTAACTACAGATTCAGTGTTCATGTAGCAAGCTGATCTGTGTATTAAGATGTGTATACTTTTCTACTTTTCTAATTCTAACCAGTTTATCTGCCTTCAAGTGTGCCCTTATGCAACTGAATGGCGATTTTCGAATGTTCTGGCAAAACTAGATAGGGCTAGGCAGACCTTAGTACATCTACCAGTATGGAGAGGAGTAGTGTGTAGCCAGCACTATCTTCATATAAAATGCTTCAAAAATACAATGGCGGGTGTACTAACTACTGGCGATTCCCAAGCCCGGATGAGAAAAGAGGAGGGGTGTGGCATAAACTTTTTTGTGTGAGAAGGAAAGTATAATGAAACTCTTTTGGGAGGTGGTCTGTGGTGAAGTCAGCCTTGCTATAAATAGCCGTTTATACATGAACGGCTATTTTTAGCAGCAAGAGGACTGTGGGGAAGTCAGCCTTGCTATAAATAGCCGTTTATACATGAACGGCTATTTTTAGCAGCAAGAGGACTGTGGGGAAGTCAGCCTTGCTATAAATAGCCGTTTATACATGAACGGCTATTTTTAGCAGCAAGAGGACTGTGGTGAAGTCAGCCTTGCTATAAATAGCCGTTTATACATGAACGGCTATATTTAGCAGCAAGAGGACTGCAGTAAAATTAGCCTTGCTGACTGCTACTATAAATAGCCGTTTATGTGTGAACGTCCTATTTTAGCAGCATGAGTCTAACAGGATGTAGTGGTGCTCGTAACTGGGACAGATGTGCCCCACCCCCACCCCACGCATGCACACCTCCTCCCCCCACCCCCACCCCACGCATGCACACCTCCTCCCCCACCCCCCACCCACGCATGCACACACTTAAGTCACTTTTAAGTTCTTAACTTAAGTCACCTCAAGTCACTTCAAGTCACCCCAAGTTCTTAATTAAGTTTTTAATTAAGTTTTTAATTAATACTTCAAGTTCTTAATAAGTTCTTGATTAAGTTCTTAATTAAGTTACCTCAAGATCATAACTAAGTCATCCTCTAAGTACAACCAAGTTCTTATTCAAGTTATCTTATAATTATCAAAAAAATACAATCTATGTTTTTATCTTAAATAGTAGATGTCTAATATAGTACACACACGCCTCAAAAAACGCGTCATCGTTGAGGATGTCTTGCTCAGCGTTCTCTGCATAGATCTTAATGAAGTTCTTACATCCTAAGCAACCGCATTGATTACAATTCTGGTCTATGGAAATGCCTTTTATAGACTCCATGTCTTTATTTATTGACTTTATCATTTTATAATACGCCATGATCTATTTTTATTAAAAAAATTTAAATTTAAGTTCTTAAAATATTATTCCATTTGAAATGGATCAAAATGATCTTTTGTTGTTGGGGGTTTTGGCGTGCAGTTGTCTTTTTCTGTATTTAGTGGTTCAGATTTTTTTAAATTGCTTTTGTTTCTGTTGCCATTGTGTATATATTTTATAACCGTAATAACTGCCCCCAACAGCAGCATGGCGCCAAAAAGGCAACATTTTTTAAGTTCAATATTCCATGAAACTTTGGTGCTGTAGGTCTTGTATCACATGGATTTTTAAAAGCGGGCATTGAATCAACTTGTTCGGGCGCTGGCGGTGTTATGTTTCATGATGAAGTTATTTTCTGTAACATTAATTTTTTTTTGTCTGTTCCACCTGCTAATTTTTTTCCTGCTTTAACACGCCCAGGATGAGGATGCTTTTCACCTGGCCCCCCACCTGTTCAGTGTTTTTCTTGATTCTGCTGATTTTCTGGCTTGGTTATTTTCTCCACCTGATTCAATGTTTTCCTGATTCTGGTTCTGGTGATTTTCCAGCTCGTTCTTTTTGAAGGGAAAAAATTTCTAATGATTAAAAGTTATTAATCCCATGATTAATGGCGATAACAATGTTCCAAATCTATAGTATAAATCACACCTAGAGATTTCTAATGACTTTGTTAAAACTGGATCTTGCGTTCACAGTTTTAAACATTTCCATCCTTATTGAGACACTTAGTGAAAGGGCAAACAAACAAGGCTTTACACATTGTAATCCAGTATTTTTGTTGCTGTAGTCTGAGCAGAGGCATGTATCAAACTTGTGTACTACTTAACTAGGGAAAAAATTAACTTCCCAGAAAGTGATGACGTCATTTTTGCACAATTTTGTGTTTGTTGTCATTTTTCTAATATTGCCGGGACCACTTGCGTACAAGCTTTCATGCGGCATCTATGTTATCTACAAGAAAATAAACCCAGTCGAGTTTGGTATTAAAAGAATTGTTGGAATTCGCCAATTCAGTCATCTCAATAGTGCAGATGTTTTAAACATTTTCATGACAATAACTAATATCAAAACCTAAAGCCCCATTTTTTAATGGCCGCCAACCTTGCCGAACGCATTGCTGGCCAGACCAAGCTAGCACAGATGAACATTCAGTTGGCCGAATACAGTGGGGTTAGCTGGCTGGTGGGGAGCGGCCTGCGAAAAAACCCCTTTTTCCCTCACCTGCTTTCCACAGCTTGGCCCTCTGCACTGTAAACCTCCCCTGTGACTCAAAACTAAGAAAACTTGCTCTGAACAGCCGTGCGTTAAATCATACGTAAGATCTTGTTCAGAATAAATGGGAGCAAATTTACTGACTGTTTAGTGTACAAACTAAGAACCTTTTTGCCCCACACTTTTCACCATTCTGAACCCCCACTGCGCTTCATACCTGTTATGATACTTTATAATGTCTTGGGCGACATCTGTTGAATCTGTTCAATGCTAAATTTCAGTTCCGAGGAACTGTTTTGTTTTCCACACGCTGCCAAAGAATACAACCTTTTCCTTTTTGGGGGCATAACAGCTTGGCCATCAACTTGGTCATTCATAAGTTCAGGAAGGTTTAGGCCGCCTTGTAGCTGTAGTAGTTTCATCACTGTTCATGTTTTTTATTAATTAAAATTTATTTTATTTTTAAAAAATGACACCGAAAAAACTGTTACCAACCTTGTAAAACCATTCTGCTGTTATGGAGGTCAAAAGTGAAAGGATACTCAATGCTTGGTAAAAGCTTGTTAAGAATTAAACCACAGATCTTGGCAAACTAGACTTTGAGGATTCAGCAAAGCTAATTGCTACATTGCAGCTTCGTTTTGCTACGAAAGATTTTCTAGTTAAGCAAGGAAAATTCCGGACAATATAAATATGTAAGAAAAAATACATTTAAAAAAAAGGGCTTCACTCGTATGATGATAGGCGGCGCTGTGGTTAATGCGCTCGCTTTATGGAAGTAATTTCGCATTTAGTAAACTGCGGGAGGGACGGCGAGAGAAAAAGACATAACAAAGCTATGGAGCAACTAGCAGCTGCCCCAAGACGCCTATGAAAAGCAGGGGACTTGACAGTTAGATTATTAATAACACACTGAAAAACAGGGGCAATGCAGCTTACACATTTAAAGATGTTGACCAAGCGTTAAAAGAAAAATATCTTGTAACAGGCAAACCAACGAAAAAATTGCCCTCGCCAAAATTCAGTGACTTTTATCAACCATCAGAAAAACAAAAGATGCAAGAAATCGCGTTTATTTGCCTTTGGTATGACCGTTGTGTATTTTGTTGCACATAAAAATTGGCTGAGTAAAAAATGAACAAAATCATTATTCGCCAAAAGGAATTGGAAGGGAATCCGGCAATCAAAAAGCTAAGCCAAGCGGCAGGTTCAGTGACAAACAGCAAAGGAAGGGTTATCTAAACAAGCGATTTGGCAAATTTATTTACCTGCACCCAAACGAATACAGAGACCAAACACTTGTCAATACAACTCCAAACGACACCCATAAAAAGACCTTCTATATTTACCCCTGAACGATTAGACGAAAAAGATTTAAGTACGCACTTACAGTCATTGACATAGCTTCAAGATACAAAGATGGGGAAACCGTTAACACAAAAGAGTGCTTCTGCTGTTGCTGTTGCTATACAACTAATATACCAACGGGGTCCCTTAACTTATCCTCGCATGATTCAAGTCGATGATGGAAAAGAATTTAAAGGGCAAGTGAAACAATTATTGTTAAAACATAGAGTTACCATTAAAAGAGGCATTCCGGGAGTTCACAGATCACAGGGTTTAGTCGAAAACTTTAACAAACAGTTAGCTGAAAAACTTTTTCCTACCTATCACAGAGAGCTGATTGACAATTCTCGCAACACAGAATGGGTTAGAAAAACTGCCCTCAGTTTTGCGCGCAATGAATAATGAAGAATTTAAAGGGTTTAAAACCAGTACAAGCAATCAAAAAACAAACAATAAAAAGTTGCTGAAGACCTCAGTACACCCAGCAAACTATTACCGTTTGGTTGAAAGTAAGGTACCTTTATTTACCGGGGGAAGCAGAAGGGGAAAACTCGCATCAGGGGAACCGATCCAGTTTGGAGTGTTGATCCATATGAAATAAAAAGAATTGTAAAAATGAATCCGCCCTTGATTATTTACGGGGAAACTGACACAACAAAACAACCAGCTCCTCAAAGATCTTTTGCGAAAGAAGAACTGCAGATAATCCCACCAACACAGTTCCAGTTGCTTATTAATTTACGTAAAAAATATTTGAGTTAAAATGGAAGTTCAGAAGGAAGCGCAGAATGAAACAAGAATGGAAAGGGAAAAGACCTTGAAAATGATACGGAATCATTTCATGCTGTAATGCTATTAAGGAAAACATTTTCGGGATTAATCAATGCAGCTAAAATCATCCAGATCACCTACAACTCAAACCCCCAAATTGGGAAAAAGAATATCTTGAAATAATAAAAAAATTCGAACGCCTCAAGCAAAAATGAGAAAAGATTTAAATGAATTGGATGAAGCTATGATTGATCTTATAACAAAAGTTGATGAAAAATATAAACCCCCCGTTTATGCGGTCCTCCAGTGCCCCATTGCATATGAAAAACTCTGGGTTAACAAATACTCGTTTTGTGTTTGTTCTATCTAACGACTTCTTTGTTACAACTGTTGTGTTGATCTCATGTAGATTAGATCGCAGTTTTACGTTGTTCTGATGAAAAGTCTTATTGCCAAACAAGCTTCTTTGTAGTTGTCATTGATATGTTTGACTGCACAACACTGCGAGATATTCCCTTTGCTTTTTTAATGATTTTCTCCTGGCTCGAAATACTGTACATTTTTGACCTTAAACCCCCCATACTCCTTGATCACCTTTCCAGATAATTCATCCTCAACTTTCCTAAAACCTTCTTGTTTGTAAATTGAATGTAAAGGCGAATCTTTAGGATAATCGGACGTGTCATACCATCCACTCGCTCCTTTAGCTACTTCTAATTCCATGTCTTATAAATATCTTCAGTAGGAATATCTATAAAAAAAACTACTGTATCTGTGTAAAGTACTCTGGACTCAGGATACGAGGGCTTAAAGTAGTCATAAAGAAATTCTAACATCAAAAGCTTTGATAAATTTTAAAACAGTAAACCCAATAAAAACGGGCTTGTCCAATTTGACTTTCTTTTTTTCATCATTTGCCAAAAAGCTGATCATGAAAATCTTCTAAAGTCCTGATAATTAGGTTTTGAAGTCACTTAATTGCTTCGTTCTCTTGGTGACTAATCTGACATCTTTACGCTTGTGCGGATTCTCCATAGTCTTTCCAAAACAGCTGTTTTTTCATCAGCTTGAAAAGTCTTTTTCTGAAGCATCTGTGGGTTTAGTTCTAAGAATCAGTGTTTTCATGATGTAATGGTTTCATGAACTGTTCTTGATCAAAAGCAATTTTGCGAATGAACTGCTGTCAACTTCAAACCCCTGTCTTAAATAAAATTGTAGAAGTCTGTAATGACAGACATAATTTTTTTTGCCTCGAAGAAATTTGGCACAAGTTTTTGGCGGCTCTCTTGGATTCATCTTTAGACTTTTTGCTGCTAATGGATAGTCATTATGCAGGTCATGGAGTTTATTTTGGATATTCTAAGTCAACTTCTAGAATGAAACCACGCTGTTGATCAGGCGTTAAACTGCCCAACCACTTTAATGCCTTTGAATATTTTTCGGATCGCCGCCTGTGTACATTTTAAAGTTGCGTAACGGAAGTGATTGCGCCATAGCCCATCCATACAGATTGTTTGCGTCTAAATACATGAGATAGTTAGACCTTTTACTTGGATCATAGTCGTCCAAGTATTTGTTGTTTGCTTTACAGTAATGATGCGACGCCATACTAATTCCCCCACGCAATCCGTTTTCAATCATCTGAATCATTGGTAGGTCAGACAATAAATCAATCTGTACTCCAGTAAACTTTAAGAAAGCATCCCAGCTCATCCCGGGCGCAGAAATGTAATGCGCGGGATCCAGGCTAAATGTTTCATGCAGGTCTTTCTATAATTTTCAAAAATATCCGCCAACAAACATGTATCTGCCATTAAGTAGGAGTCATGATAGTCTCCCATCGTTTTACAATCTAACTTCTGCCACGCATCTTGAGCATGCTGGTAATCAGAATCACTGATGTCCTTTCCTCTGAGACTAGAAAAGAACGCGCTTTAGGTGGAAGTGTATCTTCATCAAACCTTTCCCAACTGTTCATGTACTCATAAGGGTAAACGCCCTTTCTAACGAGAGTTGGGTCAAAATATTCTTCCGTTATTGGGCAGGACTTTAAGGACATAGCCAGTGACTCTAATGAACCCATCATGTGTTGCATAGAGTCATAAAAAGACATGTTATTTAGATTAAAGCACATGTACTTTTCTGATGACTGTGCAATGCATGACACCCTGAAGGCATCGTCCACTGCTTTCATTATAAGATGAGAGTCGTAACCTCGCAAGTTATGAAAGAAGATGGGCAGCTTCCATGTCTTTGGTTCAAACTTTAGTTGAAGATTGCATTTACTGTGCGCTGCTCCTCTGAACTTTCCGCTAATGTGATCATGGTCTCTTACTGTTGGATTTGTTGCTTCTTCACTAAGTTCTAAACCACAAATCCAACAGTGAGTGGCTGAGTCATACTGTTGTTGGTCCTCAGGCGTCATTATGATTTCAGATAAATTCAGATTATTAGAACAGTCATTACGCACTTTCTGCATGCGTTCTAAGAAGTATTCTGCAGCATCTGGGCCTCTATACAATTCTGGTGCTGAATGAACGCCATCCGACCTGACAATAATGAAGGCAAATGAACAAATCTGATGATTACTCATTAAGACTGTTTTTCGAAGTTTTTGTGGCGCTGGCCCTTCATAAGGAACAATGAGCGATTCAAAGTCTGCGTAAACAACATATGGAGAATTTTGCATCCGCTTCCAGTTCTTAAAACTAACTTTAGATCCAGGTGGGGGCGTAATTAGTTCTGTATTACAGTCAACTGGACCAATACAGTGTTCTTATGTTCACTCGCCGCTTTAACAGACGGAATTCTTGTTAAACATTTTCTACAGAATTCTTGTTTATGTCCATCTTTTGAAGTATGCTGCATTAGTTTACTCATTGTTCGTATCAATGTGTAATGCGGTAGCCCTGCAGGTGAAAACATCAGTAGTAAGTCCACATGATTTTTGTCTGGTTCGCCAATTGTTGGGCTGTTCTTAGACACTTTAATCGGCAGTAGATTTGTTTCCTCATCCCATGTGTATACATTAACAGTTATTGGTTTGTTTTGCTCTTCAAACCGATCAATGGAATCCACGCTAACAGGAAAGGACACCCCACTAAAGTTAAGGTCATTGATGTAAGGCTGATAGTTAGATACTCTCTCTGCGTTTTTGCGGATATAATGCAGCCTTGCGAGAACACACCACATAAAGCATTTGTTGTCTGAATTCTTTATGTTTAGAACTACTCTTTTCGCTACCAACTCTCGAGGCAGTGCAATGTAAGACTTGCCAACAATCGGTGCATACTTAGACTGTTTTAATCTGATCTCTAAAACTTCGCCCTCTGACCAACCAGAGCCTCTCATTTTGGCTTCTTCAGCGGCAGCGTCAAACTGTGCAAGCAGTTCGTCTGCCCAACCAGGTGTTAAGTCATTATGAGAAAGAATAGTCTGTTGTTTAGTCGAGACCCAGACTTCTAGATTTTCTTCATTTATTGTTACATAGTCGATTAAAACAGCTAACATTACTTTAACTGGCGGGTCTATTGTTAGTTTACTTGGAACTTGAGAAATAGCATGTACAACGCTTGCCCGCACGTTTGCTGGATCAATGACTTCTAAATCAATATCATTCAGTGCTCTTGATAAACGCTCTCTCTCAAGCATTCCTTCAAACAATTCGTCTGGTCCTTCATATATCTTAGCCATGTTGAGTTTCTTTTCTAACTCAAAATATTTATTTAAATTAAAAAAAAAAATTAATCCGAATCAATATCAACGGTCTTTTTGTGCTTGGACTCATAAACTAAAGTATAAACACCCTTCGTTGTTGTTACTGTGAGCTGTTTAGAACAGAGTTTAATGTTTCGTTTACTTTTTTTAAGCATTCCTTTTTCATCTGCTCGGGGTCTGGCTGTTGAGAAAAAGTTGTCCTCGCCTTTCTTTGAAGATCAAACTTTTGTCTTTTGTAGTCATCAAAATCGGCCTGTAAACGATTAAATTCTTCATCCGTGATGTTTGAGTCAACAAGTGTTTTATTTATTGTCAGTTTGAACGAACTAAGTTTAGCCGTTATTAGTTGAACCATAGCTGTGTGCTTTTGGAGTTTAGTTTTTAATTTTTTGCTAGCAGCACCTACAGCTAATGAACACAGGCCAAGAGCTAAAGACAAGCCTCCTAGAGGTAAAGCTGCGGGTGCGCCTATGCCCGTTGCTAAGAGGCCTACACTTGTTCCTGCCGATGCAGCACTTATAGTCGATGCCCCAGTATTAACATAAGTAACAGCATTAAAGGCAGCAGAATACCTTCGTTTGGTTTTGCTGTATTTTGAAAGGTCTTGCTCTAGTTTTTGTTGCATTTGTGTAATGTTTGTTAATCTAAAGGTTTTTATGTTGGGGGTTTCTACTATCTCTTCTCTTGGCGGCGCTGTAGGCACATTTGGATAAACCTGAACAGACATGCTTTTTATAAAACAAAAATAATTTAGTATTGTATATCTTTTAATCTGTTATCTTGAATATTCAGCTGCGCATCATATATTAAAAACAAATGTACATTAAGCGGTTTATCGGCTTCTTCTTCTTTATCAATTTGAATGTTTATTACGTCTCTCACAGTTCTCCCGCTTCCATGCAACTGATTATCCTCTGTTGACCTTAGGTCAATCCATAAACCGTATTTTGTTGTTAAATAATCATCAAGCCTAACATTGTGAAGATGTAAATCTTTAGACACAAGGTCAACTGTTGGACTTCTACACCTCCCGCCCCCAAACAATTTTCTTATTTCATCAAAATGTTGATAAGGTTTAAGCCCGCTAGCGTAGATTTGGTTAGGACTACCCTCAATCGAGCATTGTACTTTCGTTATTTTAGGATTAATAAACTTTTCACTTCCTCTTTCGAATGGTTCTTCATCTTCACACAGCAATAAAATACCTTTAAGCGATCTTGCTGCGACACTAAAACTAAAATTCCATATAGCGTCTGCCCTGCTTCTAGGATATGTTGTATGATGAATCACTCTTTCGTAATATATTGCTAATTTTGACTGATATTGTTGCTCAATTAGCCTTGCTAAATTAGGGTTGCTAACAACATCAAACTCTAACGTGATGTCAGAAATGCTGTACTTTGCTGCGGTGTCTGTAGATAGAATAACACGTTTGTATTCATTAAAAGTTAGTTCATATGCCAATCTGTCTTTTAATGCTCCTTGAAAGTATGGGGCATGCGCTTTTAACAACTCAAAATCTAAGGGAATGGAAAAGCGATTTCCAAACGCATAATTTACTGCTTCATGCTTTTTGCCGTCTTTAGCATCTCCAGCGCCTATTCTATGTTTTAGCGCTTCATTATTTTCTATTCCTTGAAACGCAAAGTCAGCCCTTTCATTCCCGGTTAGCCACAGATCAGAATAGGTTAAAAATATGTCTGCATTGTGTAAAGAAAATATTTCTTGCCCCTCAAGTTTTATAGAAATTTTCTTAACAATTGCCCGTCCCAGATTCTGGACAACTGTCCTGTTTGGGTCTGTTGTTGAAGCGAGTACTATTTTGAAAGTAAGACGCGCAGAGCCTGGCACAATCACTTCATCTGCTCCTAGGTCTGGAAATTTGACAGTAAGAATTTGATCTGCATCAATAGTAGATGGATTATTTGGAACAGTAATATTCCGCTTATTTCCCTTCACGCCAAGGGGCTCTTTCAGTCTTCTATGCGGGCCAAGAATCGAGCCATATGCTTGTGACATTTTTTTATAAAACAAAATAAAAAAGTTAATTATTAAAGAAACATGGCAGGCATTGAAGATGAAGATTATGATGATTTTGATCCTGGAGACGACATGAGTGAAATGATCCCTTTGACACAGCATCGCTCGGGGCTCTCTTTGCGGCGTGAATTAACAGAAAGTAAGGTCAGATCATTATACCAAAGTTTAGGCCAAGAACCTCCCGAATTTATAGACCCTAATGATTTTGAAGTAAAAGATGACCATTTGTTTGTAAGGAGCGACCAAGGACAACTTGTTCAGCTTACATCTAAACCAGACTCATCAAAGTTTTTAAAAAAGGGTACAATTAGACAAAGGCTCAGTGTGAGCGATCAAAATCGCCTTAGCATTGTTAAACCAAAATTAAATAGGGAGGCAGTTGCTAAACTTTAAAACACACTGCAAGAACTCCCAACAGATAACCAAATACAAAACATGGAACTTCAAGATTTAAGTCAAACAGCGGGCGAAATAATAGAAGCAGAAACCAGTTTTTTCCGAAGAAACAGCATTAAAAACTATACGCGACCCCCCAATACCCACGCGAGAATTAGAGGCCCTTGATCGTGCTTTAAGAACCATCAGAGGCGAATTAACAAACAATTTAGCAAAACTAGGTGAACTAGATGAGCATATAAAAAGAGAAAAAGAAAAACTCGTTGAGGCTGATGACGCCAACTTAGGGCCTGGTGTTAAAGAAAGAATAACCCAAAGACTAAAAGATCTTGAACAAGAGAGATCAGCAAGACTAGAAGTGTTGTCTACTAACCGAGAACAATTACGAACTCAAGTGAGCAGAATAAGAGAAACTATCCAAAGAATTTTATATGAAGACACAACGCTAGCAGAACGAATACGAACACTGTTTAGAGAGCAAGGAGTCACATTAGTAAGCGTTATAACAGCCTTAGGATTTGTAATAAGTACGCTGGTGTTGGCTATTACAGGTGGCGGTGGAGGTCAAAGTCCAGTGCCTCCCCCACCATCGCCTCCATCGCCGCCTGATAAATCATGGGTAAAAAAACAGCTTGATCATCTTGCGGGTTTATTAAAAAAAATTAGCCAGTAAAGCTATAGACGCTTTACCAGGAATATTGGGGAGTATTGTCAGCTGGCTTTTGTCTACTGCAAGCAAAGTAGTTGGCTTTATGGCCGAGCACTTATGGACATTAGTTCTTGTAATAGTTGGGTTACTATTTAGTAAGATAAAGACCAAGTAATCCTATGCCAGTTAATCCAAGAACAAGCGCTGTCTTTTCATATTCATGGTCATCGCGAACAGAGTCCGCGAGCTTTGCTGAGTCTTCAATGACTTTGGGGGTTTGGACTTCGGGGATTGGATGACTTAATCTTGGGTGTTCTTTTATTGTTTGTAATATTACTGGCTCAGAATTTATGTCGTTTTTCCCAACCTTCTGTTCATTGCCTACATAAGAATTTCATTATTTTTAGTTTATTATTGTACCTATCTGGAGTCTGAGGTCAGAAGGCAGCATGAAATAAACCAGTGCCAAAGCAAAGTCTACTTTCGATCTTGCGTTTGTAAAAAAAGTTGGTACCTTGAATACTTGAAGGTAAATCAACTGTAGAATAATGGCGTCCTCTAAATTTGCTAAGTATTGTTTTTGTGTCGTCAAAGCCAGTAGAAAGATCAGTTATGCTCGATCTCGCCTGTGCTTGCGAACCTAGCAAACCCCCACGTAAGTACGAATAGAGTCGTTTATTCGTTCTATTCCTGCTTTAGTTAGGCCCTTAGAAGTGTCTAAGATAAATGTTGTCCATGCTGTTTTATGCTCTTGCTGAGGGACCCGGGCTGAAACAGTTGGGCCTGAAAAGAAAGTTTTGAAAGGAGGATGCCAGTCATAGTTATACTTTCTGTGCGTGCCCCGAAATAAAGGTCGCCTAGGCCATGATTAAGATCCAACTTTTGTCTAAAGTCTGTCTTGATGTTTAATATTAAAATTCGTTACGATTCTTTCAAAAGCCTCATGTCTATTCTGTTGCTGAATGGATTAAAGGGTTTGTCATTTTGGTAATGGCGCTTGCAATTCGGGCCAAAATACGTCTAAAGGTGTAATAGAAATGAAATCTGTACACTGACCTCACCAAAGGATCATGGTGATTTAAATGATCAGCATACCCCCACTCCACACCCAGTTGATGCGCAAAACCCCGCAAAGTTTAACTGGTTTCGATAAAACTGCATCGGATGACTAAACCACGCTTTCTTGATGTGGTCGTTTTAAATAGGGGGTTAAGATAGCTCTTCAATGGAGTACTCACCTTTTTTATGAAAAGAGGCAGTCTGGGTCACAGAAATGTCAAGAGTATCATTGCTATGTTTTTTAAGATTGTAGTGCGGCCCAACAGAATATTTTGCATCATAATTGAACGCGCTCATTTTTATTTCTTTCAAAAATGTTTGTAAAAATAACAACCAAGAAAGTCCTTCGTTTTTAGAACATGCTATTAATAAAAAATTGCGGAAGCAGAACGGTCGCACTTCATGAAATATTTTACAAGTCGTATGGTTTAATATAAGTGAAGCCAGGGGGAATAATAAGGTTCTAAAATTGACAAAACAGGGGCCAAAGTTTTGCCAGTTAACATACCTGATGGTTATTTACGGGTTTTGCTCACTAAAAGAAGCAATGATAACTTGACATTACTCTCAAACTTAACAATGCAAATCAAAACAATGTTAACATTCAAGCCTGAAGAAGAAGGAGGTTACTATTTTGATAAAGAGCTAGCTAAAATGTTAGGCTTTGCAGCTAACAAATTTTAGATTTAGAGTTACACCAAACAAAACTACTTTTGAGGGAGAAAATCCCTCGACTTGCATTACATTCATTACTCTATATTCATTTGGATGAGCTAAGCACTGATGAAAACTTATATGATGGAAGACCCAACTGTTTTAAGAGCTCTTCCGTCGGGAAAGCTGCATTTGCATTATGAAATTTTAAAAATTCCCTAATTTACAGTTTTTAAAAAATTAGTTTGTGGGAGGTCGGGTCATTTTAATATAAAAATTGCGACAAAGCAGGGGAAAATTGTAAAAGTGATAAACCCGCACATTGTTTTGGAAATAAAATAATTAGTTGTACTAAAACATGTCGCGTGGACCAGAAGAACCCGGGGGGGTTACAAATTTGCGCCTGTAAGGTGTATAACCTTAGAATTAAAAGACCTTGCAGACGTTTCGGACTTTGAACAGAAACGGCGAGATAGGCGCTTTGTATGGTTTTGAGTACACTAAAGATGGTGATTATAAACGTAAAGAGGTTGCCGACAGCAAAAAGTTTCCTAAACTAGAACAAACTGCGCAATCTAGAGGCAAATAATGTTGGCCAGTAGAATAAAAATAGTTCGAAAACCTGACCTCAATGGCATAGAACCATATTTAGAATGGACATAAAATTTGAATTCATAAGCCCATTTACATATTTTAGCCGTCAAAAATTTCAGAAAACATTCAACTGCCTTTCATGAGTCTTATGCCGGACGCAATGTCGAAAGAATTGAATAACGCCGTAGGGAAAGCAGTACATCTCCCAAAAAGAAACAGTTTTAAAAAGCTTTTACAAATTTACGTTCTTTCCAAGCAGAAATTAGGAACACGTTCACAATGATTTGAAATTTGTCTTAAATGTGGAGGGGGGGTTTGGGGTAACAAAATTAAAAATTAAGATTTTTTAAAGAGTTAAAAAAAAAACAAAAACAAAAAAAAAAACTTTTTTGAGGGAAAAGAAAATTTTCCGTTTTTTTTTCCGGGGAAAAATTAATTGGCCCCAATTAAAACCAAATTCCCAATTATTAAAAAAATTATTTATTTTGGAAATGGGGGCCCCCCCCCCAAAAAAAAAAAAAAAAGGGGAAATTTAAATAAAATTTTTGAAAAGCCCCTAAAAGGGTTTTAAAAATTTGTTGGGAAAAAAACTGAATTTTTCCCATTTAAATTTTTTAGCCGCCCCAAAATTTCAGAAAAGTTTAAAAGGTTTTGGGGGGGGCCGGCAAAATATTAAAAATTTTGAAAAAAACCCCAGGGAAAAATGGGGTAAAACCTCCACAGTTTGGAAAATTTAAAAAAAGGTTCTAAAAATTAAGGGGAAAAAGGGGAACAACCCCAAAAAAATTTAAACCTTCAAAAAGATTTGAAATTTTCGGTCTTTAAAGATGGGGAAAAGGGGTTTTGGGGTTTTGGGTTAAAAAAGGAGGGGTTTTAAAAAAGGTTAAAATTCCCTGCAAAAAATTGCCAAAAACCTTAAGCCCAATGCGCTTAAAAATTTTGGGCGGGGAAATATAAATTTTTTCAAAACCCCAAGGCAAAAAATTTTTAAATGGGACAAAAAATTTTAAAAACAACCCCTTTAAAACCTAAAATTTGGAAAAACTTCACTTTGGCCTTTAGGGTTTTTTTTATACGGGGAAAAATTTTTTAAAAACGGGGGGATGATAAAAAAAAAAAACGGAAAAAAGTTTAAAATTTCTTTTTTAAAAAATTAGGGAGCAGAAAAACAATGATAAAATTTTCTTTAAATGTTTTGGGGTGGGGGGGGTTGTTTGTGGAAAAAAGGAATTTTTTTAGTTTTCAAAACAATTTAAACCCCTTAAAAATTTTCCCCCATTGTATTTTTCCTGCCAAATTTTTCAAAAAAAAAGCAATTCAAAAAAAGTTTTAAAAGGAAAAAATTTTAACGAAAAAATTTGGAAAAACCCCCTTACACAAAAAAGGGTATGGGTTTTAATATTTTAAAAGTTTTTGAAGGAAGAAAAAAAATTCTTTAAATTTTTTGAAAAAACTATGGCAGAAAAAGAAAAAATTAAAAAGGGTTTTTCACTTTTGGGTAAAAGCGTTTGGGTCAAAAACTTTTATGGTAATTTTGGGATTTTTTTTTTCAAAAATTAAAAAAGGAAAAAGCTTTGGGAATAAATTTTTAAAGCTGTTTTTTTATTTTCACAAAAAAAGGAAAAAATTTTTTTTAAGGGAAGGTCGCGTTTAAAATGATGTTATTAAAAATGTTTAAGAAAAAAGGAAAAGAAAAAACCCAAAATTTGGGGGAAATTTTTTTAGTAAAAATAAAAATTTTAAAACAGAAATCCTTAAAGCTTTTTGTTTTATTTTCCCCAGGAAAAAAGAGAACTATTTAAATTTCCCTGCTAAATTTTAGAAATTGATGGAAAAAAAAGGATTGGAAAATTTAAAATAGTTTTAAAAGTAGGGAAAAAAGGGACTCCAACGTTTGTTTTTTTGGGGGTTTAAACGGGGAAGACACTGAAAATTTCCGGGGACTAAACCCCAAAAACGGGTTTTAAAAGGGGGTTTTGGAAAGGGGCAGGGGGGATGGGGGGAATTAAGTTTGGGGTGACCTTAAACAAATAAAAAAGGGAGTTTTTTGGGACTTTGGGAGAAAAAGAATGGGGAAGGGGGGAAGGGGGGGAAAAGGGGGAGGGGGGGCTTTTGGGGGGGGGGAAAAAAAAAAAAAAAAAAAAAAAAAAAAGAGGGGGAAATAAAAAAAGGGGGGGGGGGGAAAGAAAAAGGGAGGGGGGGAAAGGGGGAGAAAGAGGGGGGTGATGGTTCTTTTCCCTGAATTGAGCCCATGTGGGTCAAGGGCCAAGGGCCCCTGTTTTAAAGGCTTTCCATGTATTTTCTGTAGTTCCCTTTTTGAGGCCCCTTTTCCCCCAAAGGGGCGTCTCTGATGGGGGAAAAGAGGGGTGATGGTCCGTTTGAAAGGGTTTTGCCCGGCGTGTTTTTTTCCTGTGGGATGCTGTCTCTATGTTTTTTTAAAAAACTTTTCTTTTTAGAATTGTTTGTTTCACCCCACATACTTTCTTGGGAAAAAGGGGTACAACTAAGAACTTAGACTCTTTCTGGGTTGGAGGGAAGTGGGTTTTCATTTTGGAAGCTGGTCCGGTTGGGCCTTGCCAGTAGTTTTCCAGTTTAAAGAAAGTCACAGGTTTTTGCTTTTTGGGTTTTTCTTGCATGGAAAATCGGTTGGGTTTGGGGGGGGTTAAGGGGGAAGGTAGATGCACCCGGTTTCCCCAAAGATTTTTGCCCCTTTAAAATCCACCATAGGTGGTAGACTGAAAATGTTTTGGAGAGCGGGATCCCCCTTTCAGAATATTTGAAGTTGCGGAGCAGAACGTTTTCAAAAGGTAATTTGTGGGGGTGGTAGGTCAGGTGGCAATGATCGGTCATTGTCTTTTAGTCATTTTTTTCCCTTGTCTTGTAGGAGTGGTTTGGGGATGGACTGTGCCTTTAAAGGGGCCATCTGAACTTTGCTTGTGGGTACCCCTTTTTAGTAGTAAAGAAGGTATTAAAGGCCGCTGCTTTTTGATGTAATTATAACAGTGCTTTTTTATTCTGCGAAGTCGAAAAAAACTGAAAATTTGGGGAATACTTTTTTTTCATGGAGGAGGGGGCTTATGTAACGGAGGTAAGGGGGGCATCATTTTGGTTTTTTAGTGCACTGTTGTGGGGAAAGGACTGTGGGTGCTTTAATACTGTTTTTTGATGTCCAAAAATGAGGGGGAAGCCCCCGAGATTTCGTATGTGTTTTTGACTGGGGTTTGAAAGGGTTAGCTTTGTAAAAGAAGAAAGGGTTTTTCCCTCTATGGGTAGAGTGCTGTTTTCCAAACCCCCGCCGCAAAGAATCTTTTGAAACTTCAGGTAGCCCGTCCAGGGTATTGAGCAAAGATTTGTGTCTCAATTTTGCCCAAAAGAGGCGGGATTTTGATGGGCCCTTTGCGCGTCCCCCAAGCAACTCCTTTGTTTTTTGGGAAAGGCCCTCTTTTCCAAATTCGAAAAAATTTAAATTTTTAAAACAATTTCATTAAAGGCGCAGGAGGGGTGGTTGGGCCCAAAGTAAAAGGGTCGCTTTTTTTTCAGGAAGTGTTTAAAAGCGAGAAGCCCATCTTTGTGGGGGATTTTAAATTTAAAAAAATTTTGATGTCAAAATCCATTGTGAAGGGGGATTAAAGTTACTGTCGGTGGGAAGGTGAAAATCAAATAAAAAACCTGCAGGGCAGGGGTTGGTGTCTTTCAATTTTTTTGGTAGGTTGGGAAAAAGGGGGTTGGAAAACCCGATCAGAAACTGGGGGACATTTGAGCATTGGGCGGGTGCAGGTGGGGCGATAGGTCTACCAGGGTTCCGTCTTTTTGAATTTTTTTTGTGGGGAAAATTTTTGGCAGGAGTGGTTTCTTTGACTATAGTTCTTGTTGCTTCTTGAGGGAGAAAAACCTTTTGGAAATGCTTTTTTAAATGGTTTTCCGGACCAGGGCGTTGTCTTTTTTGGGTTTGGGGGGGTTTTTTGATGGGGCAAAAATTGGGGAATAGGAGCGGGCGTTTGGTTTCTTCTTTACAAGTTTTTTTTCCCGAAAAAAAAAACCAAAAACTATTTGCCCCCCCCTTTGTCTGCTTTTTTGATGATGATTTTGGGTCTCGTTTCGTTCTTTTAGGGGCCTGAAAAACCTGTTTGGGGTGGGGTTTTTTTTTCCCACGGGGGGAAGTTTAATTTTATCAATGTTGTGTTTACACGGGTAAAATATAATAGTCAAGAGCAGGATACCCGCCTTTCCTTTGGGGGGTCCAACCCAACCCTTTAAAAGGGGGGAACTTTTGTGTAGATCTTTAGGGGCATTTCTGCTGTGGGTAGGGGGGGAGTTTCCAAAAGAAAACCGCGAGTCAAAGTCGGCGGAAAAAACGTTCCCAGCCCTATGCATGTCTGTCTGGTGGGCCTTTGGTTAAAGGGGGAAACCAAACTTTAGTCCCTTTGCAAAAGTTGACGCTGGGGATCCAGTCAAGTGCGGGATCATCGGGAAATTTGTTGTCCCCAAATTTTTTTCCACTGGTGACGGGTTTTGGGCACTTAAAAGTGGGGGTTGTTTCCTTGGGGGGGTTTTCTGCCGTTTAGAAGTTTTGGGTTGCTTGTAAAGTGCAGCATTTTGGGGGGTTTGGGCATTCCGGGTTTTTTTCATAATAAAACTTTGGGACGTTGTTTTTTGAATGGGGGTTCAAAGGGCGGGATTTTCAGGGGTAAATTCGTGGAAGTGCCATGAAAAGTAGTTCTTTTAACTGTAGATTTCATCAGTTTTGAAGTGGTGGGCGAAGGTTGAAAAGACATTAAATTTTTGAAATCCCTTGGGGGGGGGGGGGGGGGACCATGGAAATTAAGCAAAAAAAAGGCCATTGGGAATCAGCCTTTGTTCCCAAGCAAGTTTCAGGGAAAACAACTTTGGGTTTTATTTTGGGTTTTTGGGCAGGATGCACTTCAGGTAGGGGCTGCAAAGGGGGGTGGGGGAAAGGTGGGGGGGCCGGGAGGTTGACAGGGGCCGGGGGAAAAAACTTTGGGAAATTTAAAAAAGGTTGCAGCCGTTTGGGGTAAAAACGAAAAAATAAAGTGTGCGCGTACTCGTATTCCAAAAAAAAAAAGGGAAAAAAGGGGGGCAAAAGGGGGTACCCGGAAGGGGGGTGTCCAAAAGTTTTTGTGGGGCGTTTGGGGGAAAACTTCAAAGGGGTTTACAGCTGATGATGGTTGAAATTGGGGGCACTGAACCAGTTCATGGTTTGAAGGGGTTTGGAAAAAGGGGAGAGGTGGGGGTTGGGGCAATATTTAAATGTAGGGGGGACCCTAAATTTACAATTTGAAATGGGGGTGTTAAAGGACAGCAAAGAGAGCAAAAAGGGGGAGGGAGGGGGGGGAAGGGGGGAAGAAAAGGGGGGGGCAGGGGGGGGGGAAAAAAAGGGGGGGGGGGAAAAAGAAAGGGGTTGGGGGGGGAAGGGGGAAAGAGGAAGGGGTTTATGGTTCTTTCCCGGCCTTTGAGCCCATGGGGGTCAAGGTGCCAAAGGGGCTGTTTTAACTTTGGGTTTCCATTTATTTTCCGTAGTTTTCCCCTTTTGGGACCATTTCTTTTAAAGGGCTGTCTTCTTTATGTGGGAAAAAAATGGGGTGGTTTTCCCATTTAAAAAGGGTTTTCCACAGGGTGTCTTTTTCCCGTGAGGATTTCTGTTTTCCCATGTTTTTTTTAAAAAGTTCGTTTTTTTGGATCTGTTTGTTTCCCCACATACATCTTGGGGACAAAGGGTACAACTTTAAAAACATAGACTTTTAAAATTTTGGTCTGGAAAGGGGAATTTAACTTCCCTGGGGTAAACTGCGTCCCGGGTGGGCCCTTTCCAGTAGTTGTCAATTTAAAAAAGTCACAGGTTTTGATTTGGGTTTCTTTCACGGAAATTGCCGGGGGGGGGGGGGGGGGGGGGGGTGAAGGGTTTGGGGAGAGGGCATCAGGGTTGGCACCAAGATTTTTGTCCCCCTTTTTAATGCCCCATAGGTGGTAAAAGAAAATGTTTTTTGGGGGCTTTATCCTCTTCAAAAATAGTGAAAATTGCGGGCAGAACGTTTTTCACAGGTAGATTGTGTGGGTGGAAGGGGCAGAGTGGCAATGATCGGGCATTGGGCTGTAGTCCTCTTTTTTCCCTTTCCCTTTTAGGGGCTGGTGTCCCGGGGATGGGCTGGGGGCGTTCAAAGGGGGTTGAACTGTTTTTTTGTGGGGAGCCCCTAGTATGAAGAAGGTAGTCATGGCCGCTGCTTCTTTGGTGTAATAAACATCGTGCTACATAGGGCTGCGAAGTCGAAAAAACTGAGTTTTTGGGGGCTTTTTTTCATGGCGGAGGGGGCTTGATGAAACGGAGGTTTAAAAGGGGGGGCATCAGTTGGTTTTTTATGCATGTTTGTTTAGAGACTGTGGGTTTCTTTTAATACGATTTTGATGTTTCCAAAAAAAGGAGGGAAGAGTCCCGGGTTTTGGTTTTGTGAATTTACTGGAAAAGGGGGAAAGGCGTTTGCATAAATAAAAGAAAAAATTGGGGTTCCTATTGGGGGATTTGGTTGATTCCAAAAAAGTCGTTCCCCATGGGAAATTTTTTAAGGTTCAGGTAGACGTCCAGGGTTTTTGAGCAAAGAATTTTTTTTCAATGTTTCCCCATAAAAAGGGAGGCTTTGATGGGCCCATGCCGTTTCCCCCTAGCAACCCTTTTATTTGTTGGTTTTGGCCCCCCCCCCCCCCCCCGTTTTTCCCAAATTTAGAAAGGGAAAAAAGATTTAAAAAAAGTTTCAGTTCCCGGCGCAGGTTTGGGGGTTGGGGGAAAATCAAAATCGGGTTTGTTTTTTGGTAGTGTTTAACAGCGAGAAGTCCATCTTTGTGCGGGGAAATTTGTATTAAGTTTTCACATCCATTGTTAAGGGGGATTGATGGGTTTACTGTCAGGGGGGGAAGGGTAATCATAGAAAATCGCAGGGCATGGTTGGTGTCTTTAATTTGGTTGGTAGGTTGTGGAAAAGGGGGTTTGGAACAACCGATAAAGAAACGTGACAGTTGAGCGTTGGGAGGAGAGGTGGACGTTGGTTACCAGGGTTGCCGCTCTTTTTGAATTTTGGGTTTGTAGGTTAGAATTTTGCAGTGGAGGTTCTTTGACTATGTTCTTTTTGTTTTGGGGGAAAAGATGACTTTGGAAACTCTTTTTTAAATGGTTTCCGGAAAAGTGCGTTGTTTGTTTGGTTTTGGGGTTTTGTTGGGAGAAAAGTTGGGAATCAAAGGAGCTGGGTTTGGCTTCTTTTCTAAAAGTCTTTTCGCCAAACATATCCCCCCTCCTTGCTCCCTTTTTGATGATGATGTGGGGTTGTTTCAGTTTTTTTGGGCTAAAACTTGCTTGGGTGAGGTTGGATTTTTCACGGGGCAGTTTATTTATCAATGTGTTTTTACATTGTCAATATAATATCAAGAGCAGGATACCGCCCATCTTGGGGGTCCAATCATCCTTTAAAAGGGGGAAAGTTGTTGTAGTCGTTGTGGACTACGGCTGTGGTAGTGGAGCTCTCAAGAAAACCCGGGTCGAATGGGGCGGGAAAGAATCGTTCACAGTCTTAGATGTCGTCTGGGGGGCCTTTGGTTGAAGGGGAACAAACTTTAGTCCCTTTGCAAGAGTTGACGCGGGGATCAGTCAAGTAAGATATCTGGAATATTTGTCACAATTTTTCCACGGGTGACGGTTGGCCTTGAAAGTGTGGGTTGTTCCTTGGTGAGGTTTGAGTTAAAAGCTTTGGTTGCTTGAAAAAGTAGCATGCATTTGGGTGGTTTGCTTCCCGGGTTGTTTCGATAACAACTTTGGGACGTGGTTTTTTGCAAGAGTGTAAAGTGATATTACACGCCACCCCAATGTCTGTGTGGGGCGGCAATTTACATGCACCACCAACTGTGTGTATGTTTGGCCGGGTATATTACATTGCAACACCAACGTTGTATGTATGGCGGAATATTACACTGCACACGCCAACTGTTTTTGGGTTGGCGGGAATATTACTTTGCCACCCCAAACTGTTGTATTTTTGGGTGGAATATACATTGCACACACCAACGGGTCTGTATGTAGGCGGCAATATTACACTGCAATCCCAAGTCTGTTGTAGGCGGGAAAAAAATTACATGCACACGCCAAGTGTGGTTGTATGGTGGGAATTTACATACACCATTGTCTGTATGTATGGCGGTAATTTTAAATTTGCATACACCAAATCTTTTTGTATGGGGGTAATATTAATTGCACAAAGACTGTTGTGTTGGGCGGTATTACATGCACACACCAAAAGTTGTAGTTGGGGGTATATTCCATTGCAACACCAACTGTCTGTGTGTAGGGCGGCTATTTTAAAACTGAACACACAACTGTCGGTTGCATGGTTGCAATATTACAGAAACGCAACTGTTGTATGTATGGCGGCAATTTTACATGCACCCCCAAACTTTTCTAAATGTATGGGCGGAAATATTACATTGCACACACCAACGTCTGTTGTATGGCGGTAATATTACATGCACACCCAATGTCTGTATGTAGGGCGGAAAATATTACACGAACACCAACTGTTGTATGTATGGGGGCAATTTAAATTTCCCCATCCCAACGTCTGTTGTATGGGGGCAAAATTACATTGCACACGCCAACTGTCTGTATGTTGGTGGAAAATTTTACATTGCACACGCAAATGTTGTTGTTGGGGGAAATATTGCATTGCACACGCCAATGTTTTTTGTTGGTGGCAATATTACACTGCACACCCCAACTGTCGTATGTATGGGGGAAATTTTCATGCAAAACCCCAAAATGTCTGTATGTATGGCGGAATATTTCACTGCACAAACCTAACTGTCTGTATTTTTTGGCGGTAAATTTTACATTGCCACGGCAAGTCTTTTTGTTGGGGGTTTTATTATTACATTGCAACCCCAACTGTTGAGTATGGGGTAATATTACATTGCATCAGCAACTGCCTGTATGATTGCGTAATTTACATTGCACACCCAATGTCTGTTTTGGTGGTAAACTTTAATGCTGTGTCTATTATTTGACCTGCTGTAATGCCCTGCATGAAAAAAACTGTATTGTTTAGCATAAAACCGTTGAATGTAAGGGCCCCTGGTCGGTGTGTGTGTGTGTGTGTGTGTGTGTGTGTGTGTGTGGTGCGTGCGTGCGTGCGTGCGTGCGTGCGTGCGTGGTCGTGCGTGCGTGCGTGCGTGCGTGCGTGGGCGTGCGTGGTGGTGCGTGCGTGGTTTGCGTGCGTGTGTGTGTGTGTGTGTGTGTGTGTGTGGTGTGAAAAACATGTTGTGCGAGTGTTTGAGTGTGTGTTGAGGAAAGAGTTGATCCAAGAATTGGCTTTTAAAAAATTTTAATGATTTTTTTTTTTTATTATATTATTATTATTTTATTATTATTTTATTTTTAATATTTACGGAACACCAACTTTTGTATGCAGGGCGGTAAAATTACTTGCACACACCAACTGTCTGTATTTGCGGGAATATTACACTGCCCACAAATTTTGTGGTATGGTGGTAATTTTACATGCAACACCAACTGTCTGTATTATGGCGGTAATTTACATGCACACCATTTGTCTGATGTATGGCTGTAATTTACACTGCAACCCCAATGTCTGTGTGAAGGCGGCAAATTTACACTGCACACACAAACTTCGTATTATGGTGGAAATTTTACGGCACACGCCAACCCCGTCTGTTTGTATGGCGGTAATTTTCATGCACACAACAACTGTCGTATTTGGGCGGTAATATTACCTGCACAAAAAATTCTGTGTGTGGGCGGAAAATTTTACACTGCACACACCAATGTGTGTATGTTGGCGGTTTTTTACATTGACCACCAATGTCTGTAGTATAGCGGAATATTATGCCAGCCAACTGCTGTATGTGTGGCGGGAAATTTAAAATTGCACACGCCAACTGTCTGTATTTGGTGGCAATACTACATGCACACACAACTGTTGTTGTATGGGGCAATATTACACTGACACGCCAACTGTCTGTATGCGGCGGGTTTTTACATTGGCACGAAAGTGTCGGTATGTATGGTGGGAATTTACACTGCCACCCATCTGTCTGTTTATGGCGGTAATTTTAACATTGCATACACCAACTGTTGTAGTTGGCGGAAATATTACATTGCCCACAACTGTCTGTATGTAGGGCGGTAAATTACATTGCAATACCAACTGTCTGTAGGTAGGCGGTTTAAATATTACTTGACCCCAAAAATGTTGTACGTTTGGTGGAAATATTCCTCCCACACCCAACTTTTTGTTGTAGGGCGGTAATATTTTTTGCACCGCCAACTGTCTGTGGGTTATGGCGGTTATTTACATGAAAACCCCAACTTGTCTGTTTGTGGGGCGGAAATTATTGAATGCAACACAACTGTCTGTTGGGGCTTTTATATTACATTGAACACCCAAAGTCTGTTTTTTTTGGGGGATTATTACACTGCCCCGCCAAACTGTTGTATGTAGGCGGTAATATTAATTGATCACCAATTTTGTTGTATGGGGGTTTAAATTTGCACTGCATCACCAATGTCTGTATTTTGGGGGGTTATTACATTGCCCGAATTTTGTATGTTTGGCGGCAATATACATTGAAAACCGCCAATTTTGTTGTTTGGTGGAAAATATTCTTTGCAACCCCAAATTGTTGTATGTAGGGCGGAAATTGAATCCCAACACCAACTGTCTGTGTTTGGCGGAAATATTACACTGCAACACCAATTCGTATTTATGGGGGTTTATATTACATGCACACCCCAACTGTCTGTATTTTGGGCGATAATATTCATGAAAACACAATGTCTGTTTTTTGGGGCGGAATATTACATTGCACACCCCAAATGTCTTATGTTGGCCAATATTAATTTGAAACCCCAACGTCTTTTTTTGTATGGCGGTATTTACACCCCAACACCAATGTTGGGTGGGCGGAATATTGCACTGCACCCCCAAAAACTGTTGTAGTATGGGGTTATTTACATTGCACACACCAACGTCTGTATGTATGGCGGAAATTTTAAGCCACCCCAAACTGTTGTTTGGATGGGGGGAATATTTAATTGACAGCCAACTGTTGTTGTTGTGGAAATATTACATTGAACACCATGTCTGTAGTATGAGGGTAATATTACTTGTAAAACATCTGCTGTATGTGGGGCGGTTATATTCCCCTGCAACACAAGTCTGTAGTTGGTGGCATTTACATTGCACACACAACTTTTGTATGTATGGCGGCAATTTACTTTGACACGCCAATGTCGCATTTATGGTGGCAATTTTACTTTGCACACGCCAACTGTCTGTATGTATGATGGCATTTTCATTGCACCCAAAATGTTGATGTATGGCGGTAATTTGATTGCACACCCCAAACTTTTTTTATGTTGGTGGTAATTTTAATTGCACCGCAATGTGGGGTATGTATGGGGGGCAATATTCACGCACAACAATTTTTTTGATGGGGGCTTTTTAAACCTGCACACCCCAAATGTCTGTATGTATGGCGGAAATATTACATTGCACACGCCAACTGTCTGTATGTATGGCGGTAATTTTACTTGCACACACAACTGTCTGATGTATGGCGGTAATATTCATTGCATCACCAACTCCCTGTTTGTTGGCGGTATATTGCCTGCACACCACGTTGTGGTATGGTGGTATATTACATTACAACACCAATGTCGTAGTTGGCTTTATATTACCTGCACTTCCCAACTTTTGTTGTATGGGGAAATATTCAGCACACCCCAACTGTCTGTTGAGGCGGTAATATTACAGCACACAAAAAATGTCTGTATGTATGGTGGAAATTTATTAACTGAACACCAATGTTGTTGTTGGGTGGTAATTTCCCTGCACACCCCAACTGTGTGTATTTTTGGCGGCAATTTACATTGCACCCCCAAATGTCTGATGTATGGTGGCAATTTACCCGCACACGCCAATGTCTGTATTTTTGGTGGCAATACCCCTACACCGCCAATTTCTGTGGTATGGCGGTAATATTCATGCACACCCCAACTGTCTGTGGTATGGGGGTAATTTAATTGCACACGCAACTGTCTGGGGAAATGGCGGTAATATTACCTACAGACCCCAAATGTCTGTGAAAAATGGTGGCGTTTTACATGCCACGCCAATCCCTGTTGTAGATGCAATATTAATGCAACCCCATTGTCTGTGGAAGTGGAAAATATTACATGCACCGCCAACTCCCTGTAGTATGATGGCAATATTACATGCAACCCCAACTGCTGTATGTATGATGGCAATTTACACTGCACACGCCAACGAGAGGAGGAGAGAGAGAGAGGAGAGAGAGGAGAGAAGGGGGAGAAAGAGAGAGAGAGGAGAGAGAGGAGAGAGAGAGGGGAAGAGAAAAGGGGAAAAAAGAGGGGGGAGAGTTTTGTGTAGGTCGTCCCCTGTCTCTTTACGTTGTTATTATTTGCAATGTGTGCCATTCAGCCTTGAACCTGAGCCACTATTGTCGCTGTTCTCCTTTCCTTCTTCTTTTCAGTTCTTCTCACGGTGAAGACAAAATACAGGAGAACACAACGCAAGTCAGAAAAGCAAAACAAAAACAAAACAAAATAAGTAAAATAAACAAAACAAAACAA
>CM031622.1:1626495-1636495 GCA_018398815.1 Conus ventricosus
CCATTGATAGAACGGACCTCAACAATACTGCTGAGTGACTGCACCCTGAGATATATTCATATCCCTAGGGCCAGCGCTCAGTTGGAGTGTACCAACGATCTAACGGTCGCCAGTCTGACTCAGTGGCTTGCAAAGCAGACACCCCCCCACCCGTGACAGGACCCCCTTTGGGGGGGGGGCCCGAACAGTTTTTTACATACGCCATGGTGAAATTTACCCCCCAAGGGGGAGACTCAGGCGGCCCCCGATCTTCCCAAACCCAATTCCCCCTTTTCCCCCCCCCCCTTTTAGGAAACCCCATTTAAAACTTCCCCCCCCGGACCCTTTCAGGACCTTAAAAGGGGGGTTAAAATTCATCAATTTCCCCTTAACCCCGCCCCCCCGGGGGGGTTTTTTAAAAACTTACAAAACCCCAAGGAAAAAAATGGACGAAAAAACTTTCCCCCTAACCACCCTCTCCCCCCCACAACCCACAAAACCCCCCAAACCCTTTATTTTCCCCCCCCCCCCCAAACCCCCCTTCTTCCCCAAAACTCCCGTATTTACCATTCACATGCCCCCCCTTTCCCCCCCCAAAGGGGCCCCCAACATAACTACTTGGGAACAAACCACAAAACCCCAGACCTCTGCTAACGGGGCCTACCCCAAAAACCCCAAAAGGCATTCCCCCCCCCCCCCCCCCCCAAAGAAATTCAAAACCACCCCCACCAATTTTAGAGGGACCACCCCCCGCATGTTCCCAAAAAAGGGACCCCCCGTATTTTCCCCAGGCAACCCCCCCATTTTGGTTAAATCTTTTCCCCCAAAATCCGCCCCCCCATTTTTTCAAACATTTCTTTCAAAAACCATGGTTGGATTTTTTACCTCCCAAAACCCATTTTCCCCCAAAAAAACCATTAGACATTTTTTTGGGCAAAACCAAAAATTTTTTATTTTTTTTTTTTTGGGCCCGGTTATTTTAAAACGCCTTTTATGTAAAAAAGGGGGGTTAATGGGGGGAAAATTTTTGGGGTTTGATTTTTTTTTTTTTGGGGGGGGGGTGGGGGGGGTTTTCCCTGGGGCCCCTCGGTTTTGTTTTTTTTTTTTTGGGTTTTTTTTTTTGGGGGGAAAAGGATTAAAAAAGGGGGGGAAAAAGGGAAAAACCCCACAAAAAAAAAAAAATGAAAAAAAAACAAAACCCCCCCCCCCCTTTTTATTGTATTTTTAAGATTTTTTTTAAATTTTTAAAGTTTTTTTTTTTTTTAATGTGTGACTCGCCTTTTTTTTTTCCCATATGGTGTTTTTTGGGTTTCGGGGGGTTTGTGTGTAAAAATTTTTATCCCGGGTTTGCTTAAAAAATTTTTTCCTTCTTAATTTTGGGAAGAAATAAAAAAACCCCCCTTTTAAAAATTCTCAATTTACTTTATTTACCTTACCTTTTTTCCTCCCCCTAACCTTTTTTTTTTTTTTTTTTTTTTTTTTTTTTTTCTTTTTTTTTTTTCTTTTTTTTTTTTTTTTTTTTTTTTTTTTTTTGTTTTTTTTTTTTTTTGGTTTTTTTTTTTTTAAAAATTTTCCCTTGGGGGTTTTCCCTTTTCTAAATTTACCAGACAAATTTAAAATTTTCTAAAATTTCAACTTCCCCCAGAAAAAACCCAAAAAAACCTTTTAAAGGGAAATTAAAAAACTTTTTTAACTTTTCCCCAAATTTTAAATTTGGGGCTTTTATTTAAATTTTTACTTTTTTCCCTTTTTTTTAAAAAATTTTTTGTTTTTGTTTTTTTTATTTTTTTTTTTCCTTCTTTTTTCCCCTTTTCCTTTACCCCAGAAAGTTCTTACCCCTTTTATAAATATTATTTTTTTTCCAAAATTATATAAATCTTCACTTTTAAATTTTTTTTAATTTTTTTTCTTTTTACTTTTTTTTTAAAGTTTCAAATTTAAAAACCCCTTTTTCCCCCTTTTTTTTTTTTATTTTTCCTTATCTAAAACCCCCTCTTATTAAAATCTCCCCTTTTTAATTTTTCCCCAAAAAATAAAAAACCTTTACCCTAAAAGGAATTCAATCTTCCCTTAAACAACTTATTTTAACAAAATGTTTACAACCTTTTAATTTTTAAACCTTTTCATATTTTACTTTAACCCCTTTTAAACTCCCAAACCCCAAAGATTAGCTATTCCTTTTTAAAAATTTAACCTTTTTTCCAAAAAAGGGTTTTTTTTTTATACCCCTTATTCCATTTACCCCTAAAGAACAAAAATTTCTTAAATTTAACTAAAAAACCCCCCCTTTTTTATTTCTCCCCAAAAATTAAACTTTTCACAAATTTTTCCTTTTTATCAGACTAAACCCAAAATTATTTTCTCATTTCCAAATTTAAAAAAATCAATACCAACTTAAATCTTTTCTTTTAATTTCAAAAAAAAATTCCCCCAAAACTTTTGCCTTTCCCATATTTTTTTTTTAATAAAAAAAAAGCCCAAAAATTTTTTTTTAACTTTTGTTCTTCCCAAATTTACTTAAAAAGGGTAAAATTAAAAAAACTTTTTTTTTTTTTTTTTTTTTTTTTTTTGTTTTTTTTTTTTTTTTTTTTTTAAATTTTTTTTTGTTGCTTTTTTGGTAAAAAATTTCAAAATTTTTTAAAAAACATTTTAAAAACTTAATAAATATCCAAAGGCTTTTTTAAAAAAATTAAAGGCTTATTAAATTTTAAAAACCCCATTTTTTTTTTTTTTTATTTAAAAGGGAAAAAAAAAATTTAAATTTTCATAAAATCAAAACCAAAATTTGGTATGGAAAAAGGGGTATTTTTTACAAAAATAATTTTTAAAATATTAAAAAAAAAAAAAAAACCCACAAATTTTTCACATAAAAATTGAGGTATTTTAAAAAAAAAAACCCCTTAAAAAAAACATTTTTTTTTAAAAAAAAACCCTCTCTTTATTTCCCCAAAACAAAAATTTACCCCAAAACCAAAAAACAAGGGGGGTATTTTCCTTCCTCAAACTTCCCCCCTTTTTCCCTTAAATCTTCATTTTTTCAAAAAAAATTTTTTTCCAAAATTTCAAAAAACTTTTTTCCCTTCTCAAAAGGTAAGTAAAAATAAAAAACCAAAAAACTTTTCCCCCTTTTTCCCCTTGGAAAAACAAAAAAAAACAAACCCCCTTTTTAATCCCATTTTAAAAATTTTTCCCCCCAACCCTTACCAAAAAATAAAAACCTTTTTTTACTTTTTAAAAAAACATTAAAAACAAAAAAAAAATTGGGGTTATTTTTTTATTTAAAAAAATTTTTTTTAAATGACCCACCTTTTCAAAAAAATTTAAAATTTTATCCCCCCCCAAAACTCTTCCTTTTTTCCCTCTATTAAAAATACCAACAAAAAATTTAATCACCTTTTTCTTTTTTTTTTTGGGTTTCCCAAGGATTTTCCTTTTTTAAAAAAATTTTACACAAATCTTTTTAAAATTCACAATTTTTTCAGAACAAAATCCCAAAAATTTTTTTAATTTTACTTTCCCAAAAATTTTTCAAAAAAAAAAAACCCAAAAATACGAAACAAAAACACCCTTCCCCAAAAAAAATCCTCTTCACCCCCAAAAAAAACAAAAACCCTTTTAAAAAAAATTTCCCCCCTTACATTTAAAAAACCTTTCATTACATCCCCAAAGTCAGAATAAAATTAAAAAAATTTTTAAATCAAAACCTCCCCTATGAAAAAAATTTTTAAAAATTTTTTTTTTTCCCCCAAACAAACCTTCTCGCCTCTACCAATTTTTTTTTAGTCTCAACAATCAAACGGGTTTTTTTTAGGACTTGCGCAACACTCCAAAATTTAACCTAAAAGGGGACTAAATTGGGCCAAAAAATTTTTTCTCAAAAAAAAAATTTTCCCAAAAGGGAAAAAAAAAAAATTAAGGTTGTTCGGGGAAGGCACCCTCAAAAATTTCACAGATTCTCATAATTTTTCCTCAAGGACTCTACCCCCCAAAATTCAGTCCCTGTTCCAGAATTGATTATTCAAATCCCTTTAAATATTTAGGTTCCGTCAATGGAACTGCTCCCTGAATCAACCAACAACGCCCTGCATATCAACCTTTAAACCCATTATTCAACCATCTTTGTGCCCGTCTTTTCTACTCCGCCCTAAAACCACCAAAAACCCCCACCCCCTTTGCCTTTTTGTATGTCCCCGACATTTAGAAAGTGTTTTTGTACTTGAAATGCAATGTATGTTATTTTGTTATAATATGTCTTAATGAGTCTTGTTGTGTGTGTGTGTGTGTGGTGGTGTTGTTTTGGGTGTGTTGTGGTGGGTGTGTGTGTGGGTGTGTTGGTGTGTGGGGTTTTGTGTGGTTGTGTTTGGGGTGTGTTTTCCTACAAACCCTCCCCTCGTCACGTCAAAAAGCGGTTTTTATGTGACTTTTCTTTCCCCCCCCTCTCTCCTCTCTCTCCCCCCTCTCTTCTCTCTTCCTCTCTCTCTCTCCTCTTCTCTCTCTCTCCCCTCTCTCCTCTCTCTCTCTCTCCTCTCTCTCTTCTCTCTCTCTCTCTCTCTCTCAGGGTTTTGCTGGAATGACTTTATTTTTTACCATATGTTCCCTTTTTCCCACCCCCTGGGATGGGGTTCATTATGCATTTCCCCCCTCCATTTTTGTTTATTTTTCCCCCCCCCCCCCCCCCCCCCCCCCCCCGGGTTTTTTAAAAATTTATTTTTTTGTATCCTTTTTGGGTTTTTTTTTTATTTTCTTGTTCTAAAAATGCTCCTATCGCACCCACTCTAGCCTCTTTTCCCCACCCTCCCCTTTTCTTCTCTCTCCCTCCCCCCCCCCCCCCTCTCTCTTCTCCTCTCTCTTCTTTCCCCCCTCTCCCCTCTGCGCTTACCCCCCACTCCCTTGCTCCTGCGTCTCTCTCTCTCCTCCTCTCTCTCTCCCCTCTTTTCCTCTCTCTTCTTTTTTTTTTTTTTTTCCCCTTCTTTTCCTCTTTTTAAAATTTTTAAACCCCCATTGTATTGTAGTTTAGTCACTTTTTATGCTCCTTTGTTGCCTTTTTTTTATATTGTTGACCCTACACAGGGCGAGGACTGGATTAAAAAAACAACAGGTTATCTTTCCTCGTTTAAAAAAAGAAATTTTTTGGGCTGTTTTCTTTTTTCTCTCTCTTCTCTCTCTCTCTCTCTCTCTCTCCTCTCTCTCTCTCTCTCTCTCCCCTCTCTCTCTCTGTCTGATTTGTTTTTTTTCCTTTTCATCAGAAGACGTGGTTTTGAAAGCTAAGTGTAGTTCTAGCTTTTTAAAAATTCAAAGTCCCAAATGAAATACCCCCAACTAAATCAGAATATGCGATTTCAGTTTAAGCCCCCGGGGGAAAAATATTTGGGTTGTCCACAACACATTGTAAACGAAAAAGTGCTTCTACTTGCCCTCAAAGTTGTCCCAAGTTAACATGCTAACAATTTTATATATTTAAAATTATATATATAAAATATATATTTTATATATATATATTTATTAATATATATATAATTATATTATATATATATATAATTAAATATATATATATTCAGGCATTTATAAAATGCATCAAACATTGTCAAAATTTTGAAAATGTGAGAAGCTGTGTGCAATTGTGCAGATCAAATCAGGCTTTCAATGCATCACACACCCACACACACCCCAACCACCACAACACCACACACACACCACACACACACCACCACACACACACTCAGGCACCCACACCACACCGCCCCCCGCCGCGCGCACCACAAACAGACACCACACACACAACCCACAAGTTATACCTCCCTTCCCCCCTCCCTCTCTCTCTCTCTCTCCTCTCTCTCCTCTCTCTCTCTCCTCACCACGCAGCACGCACCACGCACGCACGCACCCAACACATACAACAACAATACATACACACAGCACACATACGTACGCACAGACACTCGTGGGACAAAAACACATCGCACACCCCGGGAAAGAAAGAAAGGGGAAGAGGAGAGAGATTTTCATGCATGCTGTTATGTTTTGCAAAAAAAGCCGGCGTTCTTATTTTCTGGGGAAAATTACCATTTTTGTGAATGCATTTTTCGTCTACATTTCCCAAAAAGTGACTTTTGTGTTGCAGGTTATGATCGTGCTTGGCCTTCTTTTCATAAGGAATGCGAAATGTGGTTGAAAGAACTTGATGAAAAGGTTGAAAGTTTTTGACAAAAAAATTTAATTTACATGCAAGTTCGTTTCTGTAAAAAAGGGAAAGGCAAGGTCTTTTGCCCGATGGGTAAAAAAAACCTAGCGAGAACTGGGGGTTTTGGTCTTCAAAGAAAAACCACTGTCAGCACTATTCCCCAGGTTCCACCAGGTGGTAATGTGGGGGCAAACGGGATTTCCCGAAGGGTATCTTAACATTTTCCTTTCCCTTTTTTCATTTTCCAAAACTACTTTTTTCACTTCAAAAGCCCTTAACGGTCGTCTGTGAAATTTCAAAAGGCTTGCCAGCAAATTTTGGGAATTGTCACAGTACTTTTCCCTTTCCCCCGGTAAAAAAATTCCTTTTCTTCAGTTTGGGAAAACATCTTTTATGACACAACAGACTCCCTTTATCGGGGTTTGGACTTGACGTATTTCATTTTTCTTTACAGAAAAATGTTCGTCTTGGAATATTCCTAAAGGAGCGTTATCTCTACTTTCCCGGGCTGGGGACCTGAACTCTTAATGCCCTTTGGTGACCCATTTCAAACACCAAAATTCTGAAAATGCAAAGGGGGATTTTATTCCAACTTCTAGATGTACGGGTTTTTGGAAAACTTTACAAAAAAGTTGGCGAGAAAAAAGATATTGTATTCCTTAACAATACAGGTTTCACCTGGGCCGCATACATTGAAACCCTGCCGGAATAAAGTGTGTTTGTGTGTGGGGGGTGTGGTGTGTGTGGGTGTGTTGTGGTGTGTGGTGTGTGTGTGGTTGTTGTTGTGTGTGCAGTGCCTGTAGTGTGTATTTTTGTGTGTGTGTGTGCACTGTAGGCAGCATGTGGGTTCTGTGTGGCTGTAATATTTTGATATCGAGCGTGCATGTGTGGTGGGGAGAGAGAGAGAGAGAGAGGAGAGAGAAACTTGAACTCGAAAATGTCTCAAAATTTTAAACATTGGCCCAAAGGCCTCTGTTAAGGGGGAGGGACGTTACTATTTCAAGAGGGGGAAAAAGGAAATATGGAAAACAAAAATTTGCAAATTCTTTCAGGCCAAAAAAAGGGGAGTCACAAACCCCCTTGGGGTTTTTTCTTGCATGCGAAAACACAATTGAAACTTTTGGATTTTTTTTTTTAAAAAACCTTTCCCATAAATTTCAGAAATGGCTCTTTTTTTTTTTTATTTCAAACAAAGTCCCAAGCAAGCTAGGTGTAAAAAATTTTCACTTGTCAAAATTTTATTAGAACGGTTTCGAAAAGAGGGGATTTTTTGGGAAATTTGGGGCGAATATTGTTTTTACTGGCTAACAAACATCTTTTCTCGCAAATTCATCGTACAGAAGGGCAGATTTTTTTCCCCCAGAAAACCCCCCTGAAACGATTCTGTGAGAGTTTATGTCCTTTTCCCCCACTGAAACCCCTCCGGTTCTGAAATTTTTCATAATTCAGAAAAAAATCTTTTGTTAAGCATTGTTTTGAGATGTTACAAGCGAAACGTCATGTCGTCCCGTCTGCAAACCCCTCTTTTTGTACGTCTGTAAATTTTTTGTTTAAAAAAAAGCGAAAAAATTAAATTTTCCAACTTTGTTAAAACAAAAAAATTGAAACCCCTGTCTTTTAAAAAATCCCCAATTTTTTTCGACCCCGTTATTTTCCTGGTTTTTAGCCTGTTTGATGCTTGGGGCGATCGTTCAGTTTTTTAAACGTACCGTATTTCACAGCTCTAAAAGCAAAAATTTACTTTAGGGGGACGTCCTAGTTTACCGTGACCCCGGTGAAGGGGCCCAAACATTCAAGAACTTTTGCAGGGACACAAAGGTCCTTTTCTACTTGATAATGTCCTGCAACGGTCCCAATTTCCGAATGTATAAAAAGAGCGTTTAACCCTGGTCGAACAGTTTGAAAAACGTTTCTTGTCATCTTTTAAATTGCCCCAGAGATCGGGAAAAGTCGGTTGTAATACCTTTTACGTTTACCCTTTTATCGCGACATTTTTTTGTTGATAAGCCTCATAGTTTTGAAAGTAAAGCCCGTTTTTCTAGCGTCATAGTTGTTGTGAAATAAAGCCAAATTTTAGCGCTTGAGAGCGCTCATAGTTGTTGAAAATAAAACCAAGATATTATAGCGCTTTGGCGCTCATGTTTTGTGAAAGTAAAGCCAAAATAATTATTTGAGCTGTTCCACTTCGTTGTTTTTATTCCCCGTCTCCATTTCTCATTTTCAAAAAAAAACCATTCCTTTAAACCTCACTTTGTTTTGTCACAATTCATTTCAAGTTTTAAATAAACGACCTTACTAAACAATTAAAGGGTTTGTAAGCCAATGGCGAAATTGACGCAGTGGGAAGACATCGTAACAGGAATGAACCGTACAAATTGACCTAGCTTTTCCTTTCCCCTGACAATTGTTTAATACGATTTTGACTACCGAAAAAATGTTGCATTTGCAAGTATCCCTGCTCAAACCTTTGGGGAATCAAACAGTCCCTGAAGTCGTTCTGCACACGTACGCGGCTTTTTAAAGACTCGTACATCGCCCTTACCCCTTTGGTAAATGTGCACGATGTGCCTCTTTGGGGCCAGGCCCCTTTAATAAGATGCACTTGAGCGATCAACGCCCTTTTTAATCGACGAAAAAACATACATTTTTGGGTTTTGCTAAGTATTTTGGGTTTCGAAGTAAAGGTAAAATATTCCGTGGAAAGTGTTCTTCGAATCCGCCCGGGTTCCGACAATTTTGATTATTTCCCCCCAAAAATTACAAAAGTTTAAAGAATTATAAAAAATTTTTGTAAAGTTCAGGAGTGATATTCCCCTGTAGTTGAAGATTTTCACGATCACCTTTCTTAAAAAAAAAGGGGAAAATGATGGTTCCGCCACAGTCTTGAAAGGTCCCGCAAAAACACTGAATTGAATGTTTTGTGGAAACCCCATGCTACCCCTTTGCTGACTTCGCATTCTGCAGGGATTTATCTTTCCACAAACTTTGCCAATTTAAGAGTCGCAATGCTCTCGGCCTACTTTCAGTATGGCTGATCGGTAAAACGATTTTTTTTAACTAGCAAAAATTAAAAGGATGATGAACATTAAATTTATTTTAAATGCATTGGCTGATTTGAACCTTCCTGAAATGAAACCATTTTCTTTTTTTTACTGTTGTGACAAAAATCAAAAGACTAAAGGTTTGATTCTGCGGGCATCTTTTTACGCAAAGCAAACATAATTTACTTCTTTTCCCAAAAAACTTTTACCTTTTGATTTTGAGGGGAATTTTCTTTCGTTTTTTTAAATGCTTTTTTTTTTTTTCTTTGAGTAAAGTTTAGACAACGTTTTTCCAAAGTGATTGCCCGTTTGGTTCAGATCTTTTGGTTAAAAATTTTCCCCACTTTGTCTTTTTCAATCTTTTTGCTTTTATGGGAATCTGTCAAAATATTCCCCCTCTTCCCTTTTGGTTTTACCAGTTAAAACTGTTTCTTTTTGCTTTGCTGCTGACCCTAGGCCCTCTAGGAAAACCAACCGCACTGTGGATTTCATTCAGTTTTCAGCTAATGTGGTGACAATTCTTCCCTTGGGGTCCCCTGACCGGAGGAACCTAACACCGTATACTTTTTGTATCCCCCAAAACCCGTTTTTTGGTTTTCCTTTAAGCAAGTGCGTTAATTTGGGCCGCCCCTATTGCGTCACGGGCGGACCAGGCAAGTGATTTGGGTTCCACCCGGTTTTCAAAAAGCAAGTGACATAAAAAAAAACTTTGTACAGAGTCGTTAGAAGCACAAAAATAGTAAACAGGCTTTACCCCTTTTTTGATATTAATTACACACCCCTTTTGAAGAAAAAAAAA
>CM031622.1:1638995-1658995 GCA_018398815.1 Conus ventricosus
CGAAACAGCTCGTTAATGCCTTAAAGGTGATCACCATTTCAACACCAACCCAGTTCTAAAACCATTGAAAGGGGTATTTCTTTTCCAAAACTTCTAGATGATGGGTTGTTGTTTTAAAACTTCAAAAAGAGGTTGGGACGAAAACCAAAAGATTTTTGAAATTCCCCCAAAACCCTACAGTGGGGACCGGGGCCCTTTCCTTAAAACCATGGCAAGGGATTTATTGTGTGTAGGTGGGGTGTGTGTTTGTGTGGGTGTGTTGGGTGTGTGTGTGTGTGTGTGTGTGTGTGTGTGTGTGGGGGTGTGTGTGTCCCACGCATGCCTTTTTGGGGTTTGTATTTTTGTGTGTGTGTGTGCCATGTATGTGCATGCATTGGGTTCTGTGGGCTGTTTTATGTTTTGTATATGCGAGGGGTGATGTGTTTTAGGAGGGGGGTGAAAGAGGGAGAGGAGGAAAAGAAGAGGAGAACTTGAACCCCGAAATGAATCTAAAAATTTTTTAAGACTAGGGCCCAACAAGGGCCCTTGCCCCCGGGTGGTGACGTTAAAAATTTCATTTCAGAGGGAAAAATTTATACTGAAAGCAAAAATTTGAAAAAATTTTTCGGGAAAAAATGGAGATGTGACCCAAATTTTTGGGGGGTTTTTTCTTGCATGCGTTACTTTCAATTGATAATTTGGGGGAAATTTTTTTTTTTTTAAACATCATAAAAAAATTTTCAGAAAAATGGCTCTTTTTTTTCTTATTTAAAAAAATTGTGCAAAAACCAAGCAAGTGAGGTGGATTAACATTTTCAATTTAAAAATTTCTTTTAAAGGTACTGGTTTGCAAAATGGGGGAAATTTTTTTTGGAAAATTGGGCGAAATTGTTGTATGGGACACTCAAAAAAAAACATGTTTTTCATGTCTAGTTCATCTGCCAAAAAGGGACAGTTTTCATTCCGCGGGAAGTATCCCCATGAAACGATTTCTGTGAGAGTTTATGTCGCTTCCCCCTAATCTAAACCACGCCCCACGGTTTTCTGAATTTTTTTTATCAAAATTCAGAAAAATTAATTTTATGGTAAAAGATTTTTTTGGAATGATGTTTTAAAAGGGCGAAAGTTACTGTGCCCCTGTCGGAAAACCCCACTTTTTTTTGTCGTTGAAATTTATTTTTTAAAAAAAACGGGAGAAAAAATTAAATCTTTTTTCCACATTTTTGATTAAAAGCAAAAAAAATTAAACCCCTTTGCCCTTTTAAAAATCCAAATTTTTTGGACCCATTTAAATTTTTCCCCTTGGGTTTATCCAGCCTTTTTGTTTTGTTTGGGTAGGCGTTCTGTGCCCTTTTGGGAAATTTAGGCCATTTATTTCACAGCCAAATGCAACAGTTAAATTGAAGGGGGTATGCCCTAGTTTACGTAGACAGGGTGAAGTGCACCCCATTAAAGAATTTTTTTTGCGGGCCCAAAAAATGGCCCTTTTTAAACTTGAAACGCCCTGCAACGGCCCTCGGGTTTCCGAAGTTTAAAAAAAAGGAGTCAGTTGCCCATTTTTGTCGAAACAGTTTAAAAAAAGTTTCTTCGTCATGCTTTTCAATTCGCCTCAGAGATCGGAAAATTGTCGGTAGAAAACTCCCTTTGATCTTTTCCCTTTGTCGCTGAGCTTTTCCCTTTTGTTGTTAAGCGCCTGTTGTGAAATTTAAAGCCAATTTTGTTCTTTGCGCTAAAGTTGTTGTAAAAGAAAAAACCCAAGTTTTTCATGCGCTTGATGAGCGCTCATAGTTGTTGTGAAAGTAACCCAAGAATTCATAGGCTTGATGGCGTCATAGTTTTTGGGTGAAAAAAAAAGCCAAGATAATTATTCAGGTGTTCAGATAAGTTGTTCTTTTCTTTTCTACCATTTCTATGTTAAAAAAAGGAATATTTCCCTTAAACCCACCCTTTTGGTTTTGTCAAATTATTAAAGTTTGAGATAGAAGCCCTTTAAATTTAAACAATTAAATGGTTTGTAAGAGTTTGGCAAATTTGGGGGGGGGGGGCACCCTTTGAAAGTCCATTGTAAACATGAGAATGAGCCCAGTAAAATTTGTAAACTAGGGTTTCCCTTTCCCTAATTTGAAATTTTTCTAAAAAACGGATTGTGACTACCGAGAAAAATGTTGCTTTTGAAACGTTCCCTGTCTAAAACCCCCTTTGTGGGAAATAAACAGTCCTTTGAAGTCGTTTGCACAGTACGCGTGCTTTTTAAAGATCGTACATCCCCATTCCACTTTGGTAAATGTGCACGTTTGTGCCAGTTTTGCCCGGGGCCCCAATAAGTTGGAACTTTGACCCTGGTCAAAACCCTTTTTGTTCGACAAAAAAATACATTTTTCCCCGGGTTTCCCTAAAGGGATTTTTGGTTTCGAAGTAAAAAGGGAAAAATTGACCCGGGGTTTAAAAGGGGTCCTCTTCGGGAATCCCGCCTGTGTTTCCACAATTTGTGTTATTTTCCCAAAAACCGAAATTATAAAAATTTTTCCCAAAAAAGATTTTTAAAAATTTTCTGATAAATTTTTAAAGGGTGATATTCCGGGAGTTGGAAAGATTTTCACGATCCCCTTTCTTAAAAATGGGTAAAATGTTGGCTTCTCCCCAAATTTTCTTAAAAGGTCCCCGGAAAAAAACATGAATTAATAGTTTTGTGAGAACCTACATGTTTCTTCTGTGACTTCAGCATTTTGCCAGGATTTTATTTAGCCACAGCTTTGCCAGTTTTAAGGTCCCCCATGCTTTCGAGCCTCATTTCAGTGGGTTTGTCGAGTAAGATTTTTTTTGGGTTAGGTAGAAAATTTAAAATTTGGGGGAAAACCCATTAGATTCTTTTTGAAATGCTTTGGGCCCTCGATTTAAAAATTCACTGAAATGATCAAACCATTTGTCTTTTGTACTGTTGTGACAAAAGTACAAAAGACTAATGGTTTGATCTCTGCGGACATCTTTTGACGTCAGATGCAAACATGAATTGACTTCTTTCCAGAAAAGCTTGGGTTACCTTTATGATTCATGAGGGCATCTGCTTTCGTTTTCTTAAATGCTTTTCTCTTTTCTTTGAGTAAAGTTTAGTACAACTGTTTGTTCTCAAAGTGATCCTGCCAGTTTGGTTCAGATCTTTTGCGTCTAAATTTCCGCAACTTTGTCTTTGCAATCTTTTTGCTTTGATGGCAATCCTTGTCAAACTATTCCGCCTCTTCCTTCTGGTTGTTACCAGTGAATACTGTTTCATTCTTGCAGTTTGCTGCTGACCATAGGCACTCTAGGAACAAGCCAACCGCACTGTGGATATCAGTGTCAGTGTCAGCTAATGTGCGTGACAATTCTTCCTTGGAGTCCCGTGACCGGAGAGAACCTAACACTACGTATACTTTACTGTCATCCCAAACCAGTTTTTCGGTTTTCACTTTTACAGCAAGTGCGTTATCTCGGTCCGTCCGTATTGCGTCCACGGTCAGGACACAGGCAAGTGATTGGATTCCATCCGGTTTTCAACAGCAAGTGACATAAAAATACTTTGTGTACAGAGATCGTTAGAAGCACAAAAATAGTAAATCAGGCTTGACCCTGTTTGTGATATATAAGTTACACACCCTTCTGAACTGAAAAAAGAAAATGACATCCATTAAGAATAGAGCAATAAAAGCTTGACAGACATGAATCAACTTTCTTCCAAAGTCATTACACATTAAATCTTCAGACGTCCGTTCAAAAGTATCTTCACCAGTGTGTGTGTGTGTGTGTGAGAGAGAGAGAGGGGGGGGGAGGGAGGGAGGAGAACTGTATGTTGTGTTTAGCCTGTTTGCTCCACAAAATACACAGTTGGCAAAGGCAGCTTTAACTCTGCTGTTTCGGGGCTATAGGAGATGCAATTCTAAGCGTCTAAGTGGTGAGAGTCTTATTACTTTGACATAATGGATAGGACGAAACATGGTCCAAAGAGGCACAAAATATTGACCAGTTTGCCCTCGGGGATATCAAATTGGTCTGGTAGGTTTCTACCCGTCGCCCAGGCCATTTTATGTACGAGTATATTCTGGAAACAGGGTGCATATTCGCCTTGTACATAGCTCGCATAATAAAGTTCACATTAGCAAGCCAATCCCCTTAGAATGGATGAAGTCCTGATCTATGCATTACATTACAGGGCTAAAGAAGTTCATTCGCCGTAGACTTGGAATAGGTGAGGTGGGCTGTTTCATTCCATTTTGACTTAGAATGGATTAACTTCATGCTTCAAGGAAGCCGAGTACCCTAAAGACGAGAAAGACTATTGTCTTGATATACAACAAACGTCACATCTAGGTCAAAGTGAATCCCCTTAGAACTAAAATGGGAGAGTTTACATTACACAATGAAACTCGCATTTAAAGCAAGTTGAAGATTCTGCAAAGCTAATTACGATACTGACACACAATGATTTTTGTATTTCAAGTTACGATTCTGACTCGGTAATCTTTGTATTATTAGAAGCTGAGTCCTCTTCAAATTAGAATGGGCAAATCCCTGATAAATAAGAAAACATTACATTTCATGCAAGCCGAGTCCCTTTGAAACTATGATGGGTAAGACCCAGGTACAACGAACTACACGTTCTACAGCAAGTAGAACTTCACAACATCTGGAAAGAGCAGGTCCTGATACATGCAGTATAATGATATTTCAGACAAGCTGATTCACCCTGAAACAATAAGTGGGAAGACCTTAATACTTCATAACTTCATATTTCAATCATGTTGGTCCCGCAAAACTGGAAAGGGCAATAATTTAGTGTAATAAAATATCACATAATAAGCAAGCTCTGTTCAATTGAAACAAATACTTGTAGACATTCTAATGTATAATTAACTTCACACCGGTTACACAGATTCCCTTTAAAACTAGAGTGACCGTAGTGCTGATACACAAGAACTTCGTATACTGAAAGGAAAAGAGTCGTCTCATGGCTATAATGGATCACATCCTGATATCTAGAAACTTTGCATTATCCTCTTCTTCTTGTCAAACGCTTTGGGGAGGGGAGAGGAGAGGTTAGTAGCTCCATAATCTAATAGACGTATGGAAAACATGGGTAGATATAAAACACATACATATATACACAGACATGTATGGACAAAGGCATAGATACGTATGCGTGCATGAAGGCGTATGCTGTGTTGTGTATGCACACACATCAGTGTGTTATTTATACATCTAAATGTATTGTATACACACCACATGTCTTAAAGCAAACTAGATGTGTTACAATGAGCGTGAACTAATCCTTGTGCACCATCGCTTTCGTAGTGAATCTGAAGCTCAAAACTATGCGTGTGACTGTGTGACTGACTTTGTATGTGTGTGTGTGTGTGTGTGTGTGTGTGTGTGTGTGTGTGTGTGTGTGTAGTGTGTGTGTGTGTGTGTGTGTGTGTGTGTGTGTGTGTGTGTGTGTGTGTGTGTGTATGTGTATGTGTGTGTGTGTGGTGTGGTGTGTGTGTGTGTGTTGCAGCTTCTGGAAACTACTACTACACAAGTATTCGCCAGATGCCGGCCTTTATTCCATGTCAGCCCATTGGCGCCCTGGTTTCATCAGATTTATTTCGTCATTTTTTCCTCTGTCATCGCTTTTTCCTTTCGATGCAGTCTTCGGGCCATTGATACGTTCTCCTGCCTGTCATTCTATATTGATCATTCTCACCTCTCTGTCGTTCTTTGTTGGCTTTTTCCTTCCATTCCTTCATTCTTTGTTTACTTCTTCCCTTCTCTAGTCCTCGTTTATTTCTTAACATATTCCTGCCATTTCTGTTTATTTTTGCTTCCTTTCTACCATCCTTCGTTCGTGGTGGTCCTTGTGTGTTCACCACTTTCTTTCTTTCTGTTAGCCTTTGTTTACTTCTTCCATTCTTTTTTTCATTTTTTCTTAAGCTCTTTTCTCCTTTCTGTCGTTCTCTGTTGATTTCCTCCTTTCCTATTATGTAGCTTAGTTTGTTTTTGTTTTTCACATCTTCCTTTCTTCAGTCATTCTCTGTTCATTTCTTTCTACCATCCTATCATTATCTGTTCACCTTTTTCCTTTCTTCCTGTCAGTAGTTTTCGTCGCTTCCTTTCTAACTCACGACTTGCCTTCATTTCTTCCTTTCTTCCTGTTACTCTCTGTTAATGTCTTCCTTCCTCACTCATATCTTCACGACTTGCTTCATTTCTTCTTTCGTTCCTGTTATTCTCTGTTAATGTTCCTTCTCACTCATATCTTCACGACTTGCTTCATTTCTCCATTCTTCCTGTATTCTCTGTTAATGTCTTCCTTCCTCACTCAGTCTGTCACGACTTGCCTTCATTTTCTTCCTTCTTCCTGTTACTCTCTGTTAATGTCTTCCTTCCTCACTCATTCTCGTTTAGTTTTCAAAGCGAGGCGATAGGCGGAAATTGAAGCCAATTTAAAAGAAAAAAGAAATTTATTTCCGCAACAGACAGATTACTGGTCCTGTAATCCGTTTGCCTGTTTATTACTGGTCCTGTAATCCGTTGCCTGTTTATTACTGGTCCTGTAATCCGTTTGCCTGTTTATTACTGGTCCTGTAATCCGTTTGCCTGTTTTGTCTGTGGCTAACCCTAAACAAAACCCCCCTACCGTGTCATCCGGTGTTTTTCGCTGCTCAAAACCCAAATACAAACCTATCTTCTGACTAAGCCAGACACCATCCTTTTTGACGCCAAAGTGTCGATCAGCATTAAACGTACATTCTCTTGTCAGACCTGCTGTCCTGAATGCTGTCCACTAAGAACAATGCAGCAAGACCTATGCAGTCAGACCAAAGACTGTACGCCCTACGTAGGGCGAACTATCTTTGGTCAGACATCCTGCGCGCGTATCTCTGATCACGTGGCCGACGTCAGCCATCGTCCACCATACCAGTCGTTCTGTGCTACAGCCATCATCGGCACAATTTCAGGTATATCCAAGTCCTGACGCTTTTGGCAGTCGCAGAGTAACAACTTTCAGCATACCACGCAGGAATTCCATCTTCTTGTCAGACTAGGGACTCTCTTCCCACTCATCATCAACATGTGTCTTTCCTCACCCCAAAACACAGTCCGCAGTACTCTCCGCAGACACATTACTATACTACTCATTATTTACCTGATGTAAATGTTATATCTATTTCCTCTTATCCGCTCGCTTCGTAATGTCCATTTCCTCTATCGATCTGTTCTTTACTCATTTAGATGTCCACTCCTTTTCTTATTTTGGTTTTCTTTGAGTTATATATATTCGCACTTTTACGTATGTCTTTAACCTTTCGTTTCTCTCCGTATGTGTGTGTGTGTGTGTGTGCGTGCGTGCATGCGTGCGTGCGTGCGTGCGTATGTATATGTGTGTGTGTGTGTGTGTGTGTGTGCTTTTAAACAGTATTGTTAGCTGTTTGCTCACTGGTCATCATTTTGATACTTTTCCACTGATTGTTACCACCACCCCACTACTACCACTACTACCACTACTGCTGCTGCTGCCCTACTGCTGCTGCCCCTACTGCTGCTGCCCCTGCTGCTGCTGCCCCTGCTGCTGCTGCCCCTGCTGCTGCCGCCCCTACTGCTGCTGCCCCTACTGCTGCTGCCCCTGCTGCTGCTGCCCCTGCTGCTGCTGCTTTTACTACACTACAACTATTAGTCATATTGTTCATTTTCTCATTATGAAAAGTAATAGTAGTAGTAGCAGCAGCAGCAGCAGCAACAGTAGTAGTAGTAGTAGTAATAGAATTATTATTATTATCATCATCATTATTATTATCATTATTATTATTATTATTATTGTCATCATTATCACCATAATCATTATCATCATAACTATTATCATCAATACTTTTATCATTCATACTATCTGATGAAATTTATTCCATTTGCATTTTTTAAATTTCTATGTATTTGTAGATTCCTTACATTTGGTCTTACTATTTTTCCTATTTCACCATCATCATCATCATCATCATCATCATCATGACCATAATTATTATTGTAATTATTATTATTATTATTATTATTATTATTATTATTAGGATTACTGTTATCATTATTATTGTTATTATCATTGTTGTTATCGTTATTATAATTATTATTGATTTATTGATTTATTTCTGTTTATTTATTTATTTATTTTTTTAGAATTCCTTTTCTTGTTGTTGTTGTTAATAGTACTAGTAGCAGTAGTAGTATCATTATTTTTATTCTTATTATTACGAATATTATAATTATTATTGTCGTAGTATCATCATCATCATCATCATCATCATCATCATCATCATCATCATCATCACATCATATTCATCATCATTCATACCATAAACATATCATTGTTACTATCAGCATTTTTTTTTAGTATCATTACCATGAGATTGTGCAAGCAGTAGTAGTAGTAGTAGTAGTAGTAGTAGTAGTAGTAGTAGTGTAGTAGTAGCAGCAGCAGCAGCAGCAGCAGTAGTAGTAGTAGTAGTTGTAGTAGTAATTGTTGTTGTTGTTGTTGAAGTAGCAGTAGTAGCAGTGGTAGCTCTTTATTTTTTTTATCATTATGGTTATAATTTTGAGCCCGTATAGCCTCCCCTTCAACTCCGGTTCCAATCTGTAGTTTTAGTCGTCACCCATGATCAAAATTCTGCACCCGAATGTTAGTCATGTCTAAAGAAGACCAAACAGGTCCAAACGCGTCGTGTTTGTTTTGCATTTGGCTCTTTCGTTTGGCGGCGCAATAATTCTGTCTGTGCTCTGATTCAGGCAGATTGCCCCACATCAAGAGTCAAGTCACTGTCTGTGCTCTGATTCAGGCAGATTGCCCCACATCAAGAGTCAAGTCACTGTCTGTGCTCTGATTCAGGCAGATTGCCCCACATCAAGAGTCAAGTCACTGTCTGTGCTCTGATTCAGGCAGATTGCCCCACATCAAGAGTCAAGTCACTGTCTGTGCTCTGATTCAGGCAGATTGCCCCACATCAAGAGTCAAGTCACTGTCTGTGCTCTGATTCAGGCAGATTGCCCCACATCAAGAGTCAAGTCACTGTCTGTGCTCTGATTCAGGCAGATTGCCCCACATCAAGAGTCAAGTCACTGTCTGTGCTCTGATTCAGGCAGATTGCCCCACATCAAGAGTCAAGTCACTGTCTGTGCTCTGATTCAGGCAGATTGCCCCACATCAAGAGTCAAGTCACTGTCTGTGCTCTGATTCAGGCAGATTGCCCCACATCAAGAGTCAAGTCACTGTCTGTGCTCTGATTCAGGCAGATTGCCCCACATCAAGAGTCAAGTCACTGTCTGTGCTCTGATTCAGGCAGATTGCCCCACATCAAGAGTCAAGTCACTGTCTGTGCTCTGATTCAGGCAGATTGCCCCATATCAAGAGTCAAGTCACTGTCTGTGCTCTGATTCAGGCAGATTGCCCCATATCAAGAGTCAAGTCACTGTCTGTGCTCTGATTCAGGCAGATTGCCCCATATCATGAGTCAAGTCACTTCTGCTCTTGCCCTGAGATGCATGTGCATACCTACGAAATTGGAAGATGGCAGTGGTATCGGCATGGTCTTCTGAAGTCTTGTGACTGAGGAAGGAAACACCAGATGAGTCGGCAGTGTCAAGTGACAAGCGGTGGGAAGGGGTAGGACAAGTTGCGTGTTGTTATCTGAAAGACAAGTTTGCAAGGAGGGGAGAGGTGGTGGGACAGGGAAGTGGGTTATTTGCCGCTACTGGGCTAAAAAAAAACACAACAAACAAACAAACAAACCCGACGTAGTCGTGTTCCCGATTGTGACAGCTTTTACTGTGACACAAGATTGTTGGTAACACTGAGTGGCGTATAGCATGGCGGAGGGATTGGGGAAATGGTATATATGCTAATGATACAAACAGTGAGCTTGAACCACAGGCTGACATCGTTACCCACTGTGGCAGAGGTGACAGACATAGCAGGAAGTGTGGAGGGAGAGGTGGCGGTGATGATGTGACAGGTCCACGATGGGTGGCAGCGCCATCCTTCTAGTCTCTATGGCTGACGGCGGGTCTGACCTGTGTCGCCGGGGATGGCCCCTAGAGAGGAGGAGGGGGCGCTTTATGACTGACATAACCGTAGTCTGGCAAGCCCTGTTTTCGGGTCGGTATGGTGAGCACCCCTCTCGGTGTTGGGTCGAAAAATGGGCCTCTTGGCCGTTGTCAGTGAGGGCCCTGTAAGGGACTCGTGCAGCGCTCTAGTGATGTTCGCCCTGCTCCCCCTTTGAGGTGGCCTCGCGCGGCACAGGATCATCGCCACCAGAGCATGAAGAAAGCCGCCCAGTGGCCCTGATGAAGCTGTTTAGGGGGAAGAGACGCCCTGATGACAAGCTGTTTAGGGGAAGAGACGCCCTGATGACAAGCTGTTTAGGGGGAAGAGACGCCCTGATGACAAGCTGTTTAGGGGGAAGAGACGCCCTGATGACAAGCTGTTTAGGGGGAAGAGACGCCCTGATGACAAGCTGTTTAGGGGGAAGAGACGCCCTGATGACAAGCTGTTTAGGGGGAAGAGACGCCCTGATGAAACTGTTTAGGGGGAAGAGACGCCCTGATGACAAGCTGTTTAGGGGGAAGAGACGCCCTGATGACAAGCTGTTTAAGGGGAAGAGACTCCCTGATTGCAAGCTGTTTAAGGGGAAGAGACGCCCTGATGACAAGCTGTTTAAGGGAAGAGACGCCCTGATGACAAGCTGTTTAGGGGGAAGAGACACCCTGATGACAAGCTGTTTAGTCTAAGGGGAAGAGACGCCCTGATTGCAAGCTGTCTAGTCTAAGGGGAAGAGACGCCCTGATGACAAACTGTTTAGTCTAAGGGGAAGAGACGCCCTGATGACAAGCTGTCTAGTCTAAGGGGAAGAGACGCCCTCATTGCAAGCTGTCTAGTCTAAGGGAAAGAGACGCCCTGATGACAAGCTGTTTAGGGGGGAAGAAACGCCCTGATGACAAGCTGTTTAGGGGAAGAAACGCCCTGATGACAAGCTGTTTAGGGGGGAAGAGACGCCCTGATGACAAGCTGTTTAGGGGGAAGAGACGCCCTGATGACAAGCTGTTTAGGGGGGAAGAGACGCCCTGATGAAGCTGTTTAGGGGGAAGAAACGCCCTGATGACAAGCTGTTTAGGGGGAAGAGACGCCCTGATGACAAGCTGTTTAGGGAGGAAGAGACGCCCTGATGACAAGCTGTTTAAAGGGGAGAGACGCCCTAATGACAAGCTGTTTAAGGGGAAGAGACGCCCTGATGACAAGCTGTTTAGGGGGAAGAGACGCCCTGATGACAAGCTGTTTAGGGGAAGAGACGCCCTGATGACAAGCTGTTTAGGGGGAAGAGAGCCCCTGATGACAAGCTGTTTAAAGGGAAGAGATGCCCTGATGACAAGTTGTTTAGGGGAAGAGACGCCCTGATGACAAGCTGTTTAGGGGGAAGAGAGGCCCTGATGACAAGCTGTTTAGGGGGAAGAGACGCCCTGATGACAAGCTGTTTAGGGGAAGAGACGCCCTGATGACAAGCTGTTTAGGGGGGAGAGACGCCCTGCTGACAAGCTGTTTAAAGGGAAGAGACGCCCTGATGACAAGCTGTTAAAGGGGAAGAGACGCCCTGATGACAAGCTGTTTAGGGGAAGAGACGACCTGATGACAAGCTGTTTAGGGGGGAGAGACGCCCTGATGACAAGCTGTTTAAAGGGAAGAGACGCCCTGATGACAAGCTGTTTAGGGGGGAGAGACGCCCTGATGACAAGCTGTTTAAAGGGAAGAGACGCCCTGATGACAAGCTGTTTAGGGGGAAAGCGACGCCCTGATGACAAGCTGTTTAAAGGGAAGAGATGCCCTGATGACAAGCTGTTTAAGGGAAGAGACGCCCTGATGACAAGCTGTTTAAAGGGAACAGACGCCCTGATGACAAGCTGTTTAGGGGAAGAGACGCCCTGATGACAAGCTGTTTAAGGGGAAGAGACGCCTGATGACAAGCTGTTTAGGGGAAGAGACGCCCTGATGACAAGCTGTTTAGGGGGAAGAGACGCCCTGATGACAAGCTGTTTAGGGGGGAGAGACGCCCTGATGACAAGCTGTTTAAAGGGAAGAGACGCCCTGATGACAAGCTGTTTAGGGAGAAAGAGACGCCCTGATGACAAGCTGTTTAGGGGGAAGAGACGCCCTGATTGCAAGCTGTTTAGGGGGTGTCACGGTCAAAAATAAACACAACCAAAGTCGTGGTCCGTCGCCAGCTAGGTTGTTTGGACATAAGCTCTAACTCAAATATTCTGGGCGCCAGGCAGACAGCCCCATGTGTCGGGTCCAGCCAATTAAGCATAGCGGAGAGGCTCCAAGGAGACGGTCTGTCCAGCCAGACGGACTAAGTAGCTGACCGACGCCTCGATGTCTGGTCAAACGAGTCTCGACGCCTGGATCAGACTCATCCGGCCAATTTGAGCACAGCGAGAGGCTAATCCTAATCTTCCATGGAGACAGCATCGGCCCTGTAGACAGTCGGAGTGGCTGACCAACGTCTCAATAGGTTGGCCCGACCTATTGCAACGTCTGGGCCAGACTGATCTAGCCAATTTACGACCAGTGCCCACCATTAGGTCGACGTCGCCGGAAAGGGAGAGGAGAAGGTAGTATGTGGTGGGGGTGAAATCAAGCTAATCAATTAAATGACCAATTGACCACCACAGAGAGTAAGGCGTGTAGGCGTGACTGTCATGATTTGAATATCCAATGGAATTAGAGGGAGATAACTTCGGGTACGAGGTGGTAAAAATACTGACCAATGGTACTCGCCCTTGGACACGAAGTTAGGGGATAAAGTAATGCGTGAGGGAGAGAGAGGGAGAACGAACAGAGGACAGACAGACAGAGAGAGAGAGAGAGGTTCTGGGGTGTAGTCTCTGCAGGAGAAAGGCAGAGAGATGAGAGGAGTGAAGTTTAAGCATTAGCACCAGATAGAGTCTGCAGAGGAAGGACTAAGGAGAGATGTGGAGAGAGTGAGTTGCTAACTGATGAAGAGAAAAAAAAAAAGAAAAAAAAGAAAGAAAAGCAACCATGTCCATTTGATAGAGCAGACTAGAAGAGAGAGAGAGAGAGAGAGTGCAATGCGTTAATGCAAGAAGAGAATAGAAGAGAGAGAGAGAGAGTGCAATGCGTTAATGCAGGAAGAAGGAAAGGAGAACAGATCGATGTTGATAGTCACTGTTCCATCTGAACCGGGGTTCGACCTCATACCTGGCAGCGTCACTTCGTCAAGCAGAACCACAGACCAACGCCAGTGCCAGCAGACCAATACCAGTGCCAGCAGTTGTGTCGTGCTTGTGAAAGTGACAGTGAAAAGAAAAAAAAAAGAAAAGAAAAGACAGTGATTCGTGAATAGTTAAGATCACCTGGCCAGGTAAAGTAGAAATCTATTTATACCCGGGTTAGTTAATGATGATTTAGATAAATGATTTGTGAAGTTCAAGGAAAGAGAGAATGTTTTATTTTGTTTGATTCCATATGCATCGATGTTTCGTTCTATGATCATGTGTAGTAAAGTTATAGACTTTACTAGTGGTTTGATGTGACGAATGCATGATATATGAATGAGATTGTAAGCAAGCTGTGAGTGTGTTTGGGCTGTGCGCTAGTCCTTCCTCCACTGACATCACCCGAGGTTGACAATTTTTTGGCGAGCCTGCCAGGATGTTCTGGCCCATTTATTATAATTGTTCAACTTCTCAGAGAGGAAGCTGGGTGGTATCAAGTGTTGTAATCCTAAGACAAGGGGTTGTCTTACTGTATGTTCCCAAGATAGTTAAATACTAGGCTTGGCATTGCTTCCAAGATAGTTAATACTAGGCTTGGCATTTCAGCCCCAGAGTACTTATTTCGTACAGATTGCCTATAATTCGCTCTCATAGTTGGGTCAGGCGCTGGGCGTCTTATAAAAACTAATTACGTTGTCCCAAGCTAATATCATCATTCATAGGATTGTGCTATTACGTCACTCGTGTCGGTAACCACCAGTTTGGCTGTCGTAGTAATAAAATCTTGTTCAAAAAAAGAAGAGATATAATGGCGGAAGAAAAGAACACCCCTATTGAACAACTTGTGAGCGTCGCTCGTGATTTAGGCTACTCGGGAGAAGAGTTGCGAGCATTCGTTGAAACCCAACAAAAGATGGAAAGAGATGAACGTGCGGAAAGACGCCGTGTCGCAGTAGAAAAGGAAGAAACAGAAAGATAGGATTCAGGCTAAATCAGGCTAGCGAAACGCAAGAAACCGAAAGACTAAGGGAAGCGCAGGAAACAGAAAGATTAAGGATTCAGACTAGCGAAGCGCAGGAAACAGAAAGATTAAGGATTCAATTAGAGTTAGAGCGAGTGAAAATACAAAGGGAGACCACCGAGGATGGGAGTTCAGTTTCCAGTGACTCTGTGCGCAGTTACGCCCCCCGACCAAAGTTCCCAAAAATTTCTCTGAAGGAACCGATTCGATTGATGCATACATCAGTCGTTTCGAAACGTTTGCGACCAGTCAGGGTTGGCCTTCAGAAGAGTGGGCAGTCATTTTGTCAGCGCTATTGACGGGTAAGGCTTTTACAGATTTCACTGCATTGCCAGCAGACACCCAATCTGATTTTGGTGCTGTAAAAGGAATCATTGATGAAGGGATTTGACCTCACAGAGGAAGGATTTAGAAAGAAATTTCGTTCAGCTAGATTGCAACCCGGGTGAAACGTACACTCAGTTTGGTGCACGTTTAGATCACTATTTTGATAAATGGCTAGAGTTGAGTGGTACGAGAAGGAGTTCGCTGAATTGAAGAGCTGGTTATGAAGGAACAGATTTTGTCAGGTTGCGGCCCTGAGTTAAACCATACATTTGAAAGAGAGACAGCCAGAGACAGCAGGGGAGTTGTTGAAGTTCGCAGAGGTGTATAGAGAGGCACATTGGGCACTAAGGTGCAGGAGAAACAGGTGCCAGGCACAGGTGAGAAGAGTGCAAGGAGACTAGGGGAGTTTTCTGCACAGTCTGCAAACCCAGTGGTGGGCAGAAAGGAGGACAAAGGGACAATAGGTGTTTCATTTGTCACAAGAAGGGACATGTGGCAAGGGATTGTCGCATGAGGTTCCAGAAGGCAGCAGCCTTGCAAGAGGTGGATAAGGGTCGCCAGGGAAACGACCTGCAGTGGAACCAAAAGGGATCCAATCTGAAGAGGGTAGAGTGCGGCCTATGGCTAGCACTGGACAGCAGTCAGTGTCAGGGATGGAGGGCAACTAGGGTGAGTGTTCATTACCAGTGGAAGAAGGGTGGATTGGCCAGCAGAGGGTGAAAGTGTTACGAGACACTGGTTGTTCATGCGGTGTGGTGAGAACAACGCTGGTCGAGAAAGGGGATTTGACAGGGCAAATCCAGACCCGTACTCTATCGATGGCACTGTGAGGGAGTTTCCAGTTGCTAAGATAGAAGTACGTACCCTTACTTCTCAGGCGAGTTGTCTGCGTTGGTGATGGAGAAACCCCTTCATGATTTGATCATTGGAAAATATTCCAGGTGCAAGGGATCCAAGGGGATCCTGAGTTGTTGACTGCTACAGGGGCAGCAGTTCAAACAAGGAGCAAGAAGGAGGAAAAGGTTGATAAACCGTTAGTCGTTCCAGCAAGGAGGTCAGGCATAGATGTGTCGCCTGATGAGTTTAGGGCAGCGCAGGAACAAGACCCTTTGCTCGTGAAGTCTTGGGAGTTGGCAAGAGGTGGAGAGAAACAGGTGGTTAGAGGAGGTGAGACAGAATTTCTTGTGAAAGGCGGGCTGTTGTACCGAGTGTTCACCAAGGGGAAGACAGGTAAGGTGACCACTCAGTTAGAGGTACCAGCAGGTTATCGTGACACTGTCATGTCAGTGGGTCACGAGTCGCTCATGGCGGGTCATCTCGGCACCAGCAAAACAGCTGACCGAATCTTTGATGATTTTCATTGGCCAGGGGCAATGGCAGACATCAAGCGTTTCTGCATGTCATGTGACGTGTGTCAAAGGTCAGCCACAAGAGGGGTGAAGAGGAAGGCACCTCTTAAACAGCCTCCTTTAATTGACACACCATTCAGGAGGGTGGCTGTTGATCTGATTGGCCCAATCTCGCCCTGTTCCAAAGGTGGGCACAGGTATGAGACACGTAAGGTTGCAAGGGAAAGTTTGCAGGAGGCTAGGGTCGTTCAGAAGAAGCAATATGACAGGAAGGTGAGGAAGCAATCCCTCAAGGCGGGAGATCAAGTCCTGTTACTGCTTCCCACGGATCACAACAAGCTGCTGATGCATTGGAAAGGACCATTCACCATCATTGAAAAGGTAGATCAGGATTACCGAATTGATGTGGATGGGAAACCAAAACTTTTCCATGCGAATTTTCTCCGCAAATATATTCAGCGTGAGACTCAGCACATAGGCGCAGCAGCAATCATTGATGAGGTGAAAGAGACCCAGCAGAAGAAGGGGAGATTTTGTTGCCTAAGTTTCCAGAAGAGTCATACAGGGATGTGTCACTGTATGAAGGGCTAGACAGTAGGAGTTCCTAGGTTTTGTTGTCGGAGGCGACACAAAGCAGCCAGAAAAGGGAAAGGTGGAGAAGATGATGAATTCAGAGAGACCAAAGACCAAAACAGAAGTCAGGAGTCTGCTAGGTTTTATTGGTTTCTACCGGGAGTTTGTACCAAATTTCGCAGCAATCACGAGTCCTCTCAGTGATTTGGTCAAGGCAGGGAAACCGGCAGTGGTCGAGTGGTCAGACGCTGCAGAGCAAGCACTGCAGACAGTGTTGGAAAGACTAGGTTCCCGTCCCATCTTGAAGCTACCTGATATGTCTAAACCATTTCTGTTGCGTACAGATGCATCAGGTGGTGGGATAGGTGCAGTATTGTTGCAGAGCACGAAGGGGTCGAGTTCCCTGTGAGGTATGCTAGCAGAAGTTGACAAAGTGTGAAGAAGGGTACGCAACAGTAGAGAAGGAGTGTTTAGCTGTCGTGTGGCCGTGCAGAAGTTCCACAAATACTTGTATGGGAAAGAGTTCGTGATAGAGACAGATCATCAACCACTCAAATTCCTGCAGGAGGCACAGCTGAAAAACAGCAGGGTTCTGCGTTGGGCAATGGCACTGCAGCCCTACAGGTATCGAGTGCAGTACATTCCAGGTCGACAGAATGTCGGAGCTGACTATTTAAGTCGCGTAGTCTAGCAAGCTGCAACTCAGAGGAAGTCAGTCATATCCGGGGTGCTTTGTTGATAATATGTGTTGATTACAGTTATGTTGATTGGATATGGGTTCATTCCCAGTTGGCTATGGTTCATATTTTTTTGTGTGAGACTTGTTCATATTTTCTTTGTGAGACTTGTTCATGTGAATGTAGTTATGCTTGGAGCATACAGTCGCTTGTGTAGTGATGCATTATTGCAATAAGTGAGGATGGAGATTCCTCAGTGAAGTGTCATGGATCGTGATCATATTATATTGTGCTTTTCATAGAAATTGTGAAGAGAAGATGTGGCAAATCCGCAGGTAGGGGAATTGCATAAGTGCGCACAGAGGTTGTTATAAAATGAGTTGAAATAACGCAAGAGCGCACGTCAACGATAACTCATTGGAGGGGTATTCACTAATGATATATTTTATAATTTATAAACCGTTGGTTGTAAAGTATTTTTTAAACTTTGCACGTGTAGCTGTGTGTCAGCAAATTCGGTTGTTGTCCTTTTTGTACCATTGTTTTGAGACAATGCGGTGCATAGTCTTTTGCAAGGGGGAAATTGTCACGGTCAAAAATAAACACAACCAAAGTCGTGGTCCATTGCCAGCTAGGTTGTTTGGACATAAGCTCTAACTCAAATATTCTGGGCGCCAGGCAGACAGCCCCATGTGTCGGGTCCAGCCAATTAAGCATAGCGGAGAGGCTCCACGGAGACGGTCTGTCCAGCCAGACGGACTAAGTAGCTGACCGACGCCTCGATGTCTGGTCAAACGAGTCTCGACGCCTGGATCAGACTCATCCGGCCAATTTGAGCACAGCGAGAGGCTAATCCTAATCTTCCACGGAGACAGCATCGGCCCTGTAGACAGTCGGAGTGGCTGACCAACGTCTCAATAGGTTGGCCCGACCTATTGCAACGTCTGGGCCAGACTGATCTAGCCAATTTACGACCAGTGCCCACCATTAGGTCGACGTCGCCGGAAAGGGAGAGGGAGAAGGTAGTATGTGGTGGGGGTGAAATCAAGCTAATCAATTAAATGACCAATTGACCACCACAGAGAGTAAGGCGTGTAGGCGTGACTGTCATGATTTGAATATCCAATGGAATTAGAGGGAGATAACTTCGGGTACGAGGTGGTAAAAATACTGACCAATGGTACTCGCCCTTGGACACGGAGTTAGGGGATAAAGTAATGCGTGAGGGAGAGAGAGGGAGAACGAACAGAGGACAGACAGACAGAGAGAGAGAGAGGTTCTGGGGTGTAGTCTCTGCAGGAGAAAGGCAGAGAGATGAGAGGAGTGAAGTTTAAGCATTAGCACCAGATAGAGTCTGCAGAGGAAGGACTAAGGAGAGATGTGGAGAGAGTGAGTTGCTAACTGATGAAGAGAAAAAAAAAGAAAAAAAAAGAAAAGAAAAGCAACCATGTCCATTTGATAGAGCAGACTAGAAGAGAGAGAGAGAGAGAGAGTGCAATGCGTTAATGCAAGAAGAGAATAGAAGAGAGAGAGAGATAGTGCAATGCGTTAATGCAGGAAGAAGGAAAGGAGAACAGATCGATGTTGATAGTCACTGTTCCATCTGAACCGGGGTTCGACCTCATACCTGGCAGCGTCACTTCGTCAAGCAGAACCACAGACCAACGCCAGTGCCAGCAGACCAATACCAGTGCCAGCAGTTGTGTCGTGCTTGTGAAAGTGACAGTGAAAAGAAAAAAAAAAGAAAAGAAAAGACAGTGATTCGTGAATAGTTAAGATCACCTGGCCAGGTAAAGTAGAAATCTATTTATACCCGGGTTAGTTAATGATGATTTAGATAAATGATTTTGTGAAGTTCAAGGAAAGAGAGAATGTTTTATTTTGTTTGATTCCATATGCATCGATGTTTCGTTCTATGATCATGTGTAGTAAAGTTATAGACTTTACTAGTGGTTTGATGTGACGAATGCATGATATATGAATGAGATTGTAAGCAAGCTGTGAGTGTGTTTGGGCTGTGCGCTAGTCCTTCCTCCACTGACATCACCCGAGGTTGACAGGGGGAAAAGACGCCCTGATGACAAGCTGTTTAGGGGGAAGAGACGCCCTGATGACAAGCTGTTTAGGGGGAAGAGACGCCCTGATGACAAGCTGTTTAGGGGAAAGAGACGCCCTGATGACAAGCTGTTTAGGGGGAAGAGACTCCCTGATGACAAGCTGTTTAGGGGAAGAGACGCCCTGATGACAAGCTGTTTAGGGGGAAGAGACGCCCTGATGACAAGCTGTCTAGTCTAAGGGGAAGAGACGCCCTGATGACAAGCTGTTTAGGGGGAAGAGACGCCCTGATGACAAGCTGTTTAGGGGGGAAGAGACGCCCTGATGACAAGCTGTTTAAAGAGAAGAGACGCCCTGATGACAAGCTGTTTAAGGGGAAGAGACGCCCTGATGACAAGCTGTTTAGGGGGAAGAGACGACCTGATGACAAGCTGTTTAGTGGGGAGAGACTCCCTGATGACAAGCTGTTTAAAGGGAAGAGACGCCCTGATGACAAGCTGTTTAAGGGGAAAGAGACGCCCTGATGACCAGCTGTTTAAGGGAAGAGACGCCCTGACGACAAGCTGTTTAAGGGAAGAGACGCCCTGATGACAAGCTGTTTAGGGGGAAGAGACGCCCTGATGACAAGCTGTTTAAGGGGAAGAGACGCCCTGATGACAAGCTGTTTAGGGGGAAGAGACGCCCTGATGACAAGCTGTTTAGGGGGAAGAGACGCCCTGGTGACAAGCTGTTTAGGGA
>CM031622.1:1668995-1681495 GCA_018398815.1 Conus ventricosus
TCAGTGATTGTTATCCTAACTTCGTAAAAGTCTATACCGATGGATCTCTGTTAAACAATAATGCTGGTTGTGGCTTTGTCATTCCATTTTTAAAAATTGAGAAGTCCTTTCATCTTGGGGCAAATCTGTCTATTTTTACAGCCGAACTTATAGCCATATTAATGGCCGTAGAGTACATAAATGATTTATCATTGGACTGTTATGGCATTCTCTTCTGTGTAGATTCTAAGTCAGTTCTTCAAGCTTTAGAATCTACAAATTCAAAAAACCGTGCTGAAATCATATCAGAAATTAAAATACTTATTCACAACCTTATGTCAAGAGGTATAATAGTTAATTTTTGTTGGGTTCCTTCTCATTGCTTCATATCCGGAAATGAGTGGGCTGACAGGATTGCTCGAGCAGGTACAAACAATTCTGACAATACGGCTACTATTCATATTCCCTTGAGCTTACATGAAGGATATTCTCTCTTACAAAGAGCCTCTTTTGAAAAATTTGAGGAATACTACAAAGATAGTGTTCTCCCACGAATACACAAACCCGACACTTCTATACTTTGTTGTACGAGCTCTCGAGCAAGTAATCTTTTAAAAAGGGCTTCCTCAGTAAATCCAGTAAACTGTAATACAAACATAGGATTATATCCAAGACACAGTAAACAACTTGTCTCCTTATTATTTCGGTTAAAAATAAATGCATTCAGAACAAAATATGTCAAGAATATTCGATGTGCTTGCGGCGCCCTTGATAATTGTACAACAACACACGTTCTATACTTTTGCCCCTACTTTGATTCCGATTTGTCAGAATTTAGAAAGGATGCTTCAAAGTGCATATTCCAGGATACCATATCTCTCTTAAACTTTGTACGAATTCTTATGTTAAGCCCAGTTGGCTCAATCCTGTAATTGCTGTTTCATGATCTTATTTTGTACAGTTGTTTGTTTTTACTTTTGATGTCTTTTTTTTTTTTTTTTTTTTTTTTACAGTTTAATTCTTACTTAGAGTTTCTCCTCATCACACATACACGCACACACGCACACGCACGCACGCGGGAGCGCACTCACGTACGCACGCTGCACGCACACACGTACGCACGCTGCACGCACACACTCAAACACACACACACACACAGACACACACGCGCACACACACACACACACACACACACACACACACACACACACACACACACACACACACACACACACACCTTGTCTAATATCACATCTAGTGAAAAGACGTTAAATTGAAGAAGAAGAAGAACACACACACACATGTATACACACACACACACACACACATGCACACACACACACACATACATGTATAGTGATACACTTACACAGTAACACACACGAATGCTCACATGCACGCTCACATACATGCATGCAGGCATGCAGACAGAGAGTGAGAGAAGAGAGAGAGAGAGAGAGAGAGAGACTCAGAGAGAGAGAGAGAGAGAGAGAGCAATGTTGTTCTGGAATTGAAGGGCAAAGTTCTAAAACAGTCAAGATAAAAATAACTTTAGCTATTTGTAAATGTTGACATAAACATAATTCCTTTCAGATGAATAGAAAATATTTTTAGATTGTAGGTCCTGATGAACGATTGTAAGTATTTGATTGTTTAAAAAGTGTACTCTAGAAAGAAAAGGTGTACTCTAGAAAGTTTACTGACCTCTTGAATGATCACAAGTAAATATTTGAGTATTTAGATTGTCTAGTGTACTGTGGAAAGTATACTGATGACATAGTATTTCATTATCACTATTTGAGTATTTCCCTAGCTGACGTGATACATGTATTGATAATTAATGATAGCATGGGTATTCCAATCCATGACAAATCGACCTACTAAATGTGTTGTTTGTTGATACTGATAGTCATAGTGCCAGTGAATATGAATTTACTATTCACATTTATATGACAATTTGTAAATTTTACAGTTAAAATGCTGTGAGTGTGATTCTATAATTTATTAGTGCAGCTTTTTAATTTCAGACCTGTACACTTAATTAAAGGTGTTTGATTTTATCAATTCACATTTATTTGAATTGTGAAAAATTGTCAGTTTCTACACACACACTCACACACACGCACACACGCACACGCACACGCACACACACACACACACACACACACACACACACAGAGATTTTCAAACAGGTACTGATGTGCGCAAGTTCTGGGAATGTGTGCTGAAATATTCCCGTCATGTGTTGGTTTCTTACAGTTCTAAGAGGGATACCTTGCAGAGAGCATTGCAACAAGATCTGAGAATGGCTGCTGAAGTTTTGTGGGTGTACGAATAGAATTAGAGTTTGGCCCAAGGGATTGATCATACACATGGGTCTTACTATTGATAGTCTGGACATTTGGCTTTTCATGACATCATGCAAAGTGTGTACTGCCAGTACTCTCAGACCTGCTTCAGGTCTTACATTTAAAAACCTTGGCAAAATACTAGTTTGAGTCCTCAGAGGTAGGGTGAAAAACTGGAGTGTGCTCAGGGTTCGAAATACCCACCCATCCGGTCTGGCTGGGGCAGCTTAACCTTATGGCCCACAGGTGGAAACGCTCACTGCACTTGCTTGCTGGGCAACCAGTTTCTGACGGTGTCAGTGAAAGGGTGAAGGTGCAGTCAGCTTCTCGTCAGTTAAACTAAGGCAGAGGGGTTGCACTCTTTTTCTCCCTTCTTTCATTTTAACACCTCCACCACTCTCTCGTCCCTCCCTCCCCTGCTGTTCTTCAAATGGAACTCCAGCAGAGAGCTGTTTAACTGAGCCAAATTGGGTTCTATAAAGTAAAAAAAAAATGTTTCAGTGGGATAAAGACAGTGTCCATGGTCAGTGCTGGAGTAATGGATCTGCTCCCCCTGAAGCTACTGTTCCATATATAGCCGCAGTGTTTCAAAAGCGAATAAATCTAATTGACTCGCGAAAATTAACCTGCAGAAATTTCATTGGTGTGATGTTTTGCCACAATGTGCACATGTATACATACGTGTTTGTGTGTGTGTGTGTGTGTGTGTGTGTGTGTGTGTGTGTGTGCGTGTGTGTGTGTGTGTTGTCTGTGTGTGTATGTTGTATGTGTGTGTGTGTGTGTTTGACTCTGTATACATGTGTGTGTGTGTGTGTGTGTGTGTGTGTGTGTGTGTGTGTGTGTGTGTGTGTGTGTGATATTGCCCAATCAAGGAAATCATTCAGTTTTAGTTAAAAATGATGGGATTCTACTGATTTAGTCGTCTTTATCGCAAGTCTTTATCACATGTGTGCGGATCATTGTTTGATTAGTACCTGCTAACTTACACAAAGTAATGTTAACAACTGTTATCTCTTTCTTTACTTTGGGAATGCATGTACAGGAAAGAGTGGATTTTTTTCTTCTTCATTTATTTGTCATTGAAGGGTAACAAGAATTATCTGGGAATTTCTAGCTCTGGTGTTTAAAGTCTGTTCAAGTAACAGTTAACAAACCTCTGTGTGTGTGTGTGTGTGCGTGTGTGTGTGTGTGTGTGTGTGTGTTAGGTGTGTGTGTGTGTGTGTGTGTAGGTGTGTGTGTGTGTGTGTGTGTGTGTGCATGCATGAGATGACACAGTGTATGTTTAGTATTTAAAGCAATGATTGAAATGCAGGGACTTGAGGATAAAGCCATTAAAGGTAATACTGGAGCCATAGTTAGACAAGTTCTATTATTGAGTATTGTCTGAAAGAATTGTAAGACCTGTTCTCTTTGGATTGGTCATACGCAGTCTACAAATGAACAGTTGACATTGCTACTTGAGCCGCTGATTGAACCAGCCTTTGTTTTACTCATTGTGTGGTAAAGAATGGAAATGGAGTATGATGATGTGGCTTTGGCTTGGGGCTTAGTGTCTGTTGAGTGGATGACTATGCAGCACAGTCTAAATGGTGACCAGAACAAGGGTAGACTAGTTCTGTTAAAGCAAGTCAATGGCTGACCGAGCATTCAGTCACGAGGTGGGGGTGGGGTGGGGGTGGGGGCGGGACATGTGACACAGGCTGGCCATGAGGTCACAGCCGTTAATGGAAGCTTGTGGGTTGGTGTTAGTGGTAATGCCATGAGTGCACATACATGGTCTGTAGTCACTCACTGGGTACTGTCTCTTTCTCCCTGTCTCTCCCACCCTCCTGATGTGCTTATGAATGTCCGTGGCATTCATTGGCCAAGTGATAATGACAGTCATTGAGTCGTCGTTGAACAGATCAGAGCCTGAACTGTCTGCTGTCTTGGTCTTTTTTTGTTTTTTGTTTGTAGTTGGCTGTCAAGGAATGCTGTACTTATTCACAAGAGTCGACCTTGATAGGAAAGGTAGTCACTCAAAGTTAAAATACTTCAAATTAAGGTAATGAATATAGTGGGGATTAATTATGATAAATGTCCTCAAACATCTTTTCTACATGATGCTTTTCAGAAAACTTCTCTTTTTTATTATAGAAATTATTCAAGTTTAGGATCGAATTAATGCTTAATATCAGTTGACTTTTTAGAAGTAGAACCTTGGTTGAGGTTGGCATCAGGTGTATGTGTGCGCATATATATTATGTGCGAGTGTGCATATCATGTCAAGTGCTAGCTAAGTGACTAAGTCTGCACATGCCCCGCACGTTCGAGTGCACACTATGAGAGTTGAAAATGTGTTAAGTAATTTGTAACAAATTTTTGAAACTTACAATTGAATAGAACTAGAACTAAAAGTTTGATACCCATGGGTTTCTAGAATTGAATTCAAGTAAGAACATTTCAGTGTTCAGGAATGTGTAAGTTTAATCAGGAAGTGAATAACAAAATCAGAGCATTGTGATTTAGGATGGTAGATTGACCCTTGTAATGAAGCAGAACAGCTTGAGTCAAAGGTTTCTCTCTCACTCTCAGGATTCAGTGCCACAGGGAGAGTGATCAGTGCGTGAATCCCCACATGGGAGAGGCTCTGCTTGTGTGTGTGTGTGTGTGTGTGTGTGTGTAGTAGTAGTAGTACTTTAATTTAACGTCTCTTCACCCTCAAGTGACATTAGACAAAAAAAAAAAAAAAAAAAAAAGTAAATATATATATGCATGTGAGAGAATCTTTTAAGTGTTGAGTGTTTTTGAGTAAATTAACATCAATGCCATACTTAAGTTTTGAATTCTACAAACACAACTGATCTCAACATTACCAGCAACTATCATGTGTGTGTGTGTGTGTGCGTGTGTGCGTGCGTGTGCCACTGTGCATGCGCATGCTTGCATGCGTGTGTGAAAGAGGAGAGGGGGGAGGGGGGGGGAGAAATTCACCACATGATAAGAATACAGTGTGTACGAGTTTGAAGTCAATGACTGAACATTGTCAGTTGAGTGATTTAAAAGCATGATAATGGAGACTTCTTAGAGTTGATGAACTGCCATTTGACCTCGGGTAGAAACAAATACTGTGGTCAACTTGTAGGGAAAGCCAGCAGAGCTGCATGACCATTTCTGTATGAAAATTAAAATGGTATATTTTCCAGCTTCACTGTTGTGCTTACAGACAGATAGTTTACAATGTTTGAACTCAAAAATGTAGTAACATATCTAGGGGGTTCATCTTATTCAGTTATTGAACAAAGAACCAAGGACTCTAGGAAACTGAAATTTTGTATTGATGGAAGAAGACAGCAGATTCTGACTGTCTCCTCTGCCTCCCCCCCCCCCCCCCCCCCCCCTTCCTGTTTAAAAAAAAGTTTTTCCCTTGCCTTTTCCCTTCTTACCTGCTGCCCTGTAAACGTGTAAGAGATAATAGGATTTCGGGCCTGTAAGAGTCTAGCAGTTTGCCGATTCCTAACAGAGTAGTTTATAGGGCCCTGAAGGTCTTTAGGTCCAACATTGAACAGTTATGTAGACCAAGTTTGCCTGTAAAGTTGGGTGTGTGGCCAATAGATAGTGTCCTTAACAAGATGGTCTTACTGTTTACTGCATATTGGATGGTTTGGCCAGGAGGTAAGGGGCTGGGAGAGATACAGTGGAGCATGCTTGAGATCAGCCAGGGAAGGTGTGATGGAGAGGAAAAGAACAAAGTCTTTGACTGAAGAATGCTTGCCAAATGTATTGGGTCTGAAACTGAGGCATTCGGCAAAAAGGAAGGGTGTGACTGTGAGGCTGAGAGTAAACTCTAAAAAGAAGAGCATGCGCACAAGCAAGCACATCATTATGCCTGTTCAAATTGAAACATTGCAGTTTGTACAAGTACAAGTTGTGTGCAGATCATATGGAACAGATTGAATGTACACTGATCACAACTTTCAGTTAGATTGCTAACGTGTGTGTGTGTGTGTGTGTGTGTGTGTGTGTGTGTGTGTGTGTGTGTGTGTGTGTGTGCATGTGTGTGCGTGTGTATGTGTGTGTCTGTGAGAAAGAGATAGACAGGGGGGAGAGGGTTTGTGTGCAGTGTGTGCATGTGTGTGTGTGTGTGTGTGTGTGTGAGAGAGAGAGAGAGAGAGAGAGAGAGAGAGAGAGAGAGAGAGAGAGAAACAGGCAGATGGACAGAGAGCACAAGCATGCACATGCATACAAGTTTCTTCAAGTGCTGGGGTAGTATGCTAACTAGTGATAATGGTGTATGTCACCAGGAGAAAGAGCACTGTTTATCTCACTCTCAGCTCAGATCATGCTTAGTGCACTGTGTGATGTATTCTGTATCAGTGTATGGCAGGGAGGGAGGGATGGAGAGAGGCACACGCTCCAGAATGGAAGCATGTGCGCGCATGCACGCATGCACGCACGCACACACACACACACACACACACACACACACACACACACACACACACACACACACACACACACACACACACACAAAACACGCGGACACACACAAACACACATTCACACACACACACAAACACACATTCACACGCTCACACACACACACACACACACACACACACACACACACACACACACACACACACACACACACACACACACCTGTGCAGGTCAGTTATGGTCATAATCATAATGTTCAACATTTGCTAGCTGTGACCTGTTGGCTCAGATTGTCAGCAACTACAAAAATTCATAGTTCTTGACTGAGTGCCAGTGCAACTGAACTCCCATCTTTGTAACTGTTGTAAGTGAATACATTCATTGAATGGATATAAGCAATCACAGTCTTATAAATACACTGGTTTCCTCCATCCCCATTTCCTCCTTTCCACCATCCCCTTCTCCCATCCTTTACACACCCACCTGTCCTACCACCTGGCTCCCCTGCCCATAATCCTCTGTGCTGAATGAAGTGCCCTTGGCTTCCTGTCCACTGACTAATCTACAAGTTAGAAAAGGCCAGGATCTGCTGATGCAAAGCGTGAGCAGACACCTTGACCAAACATTTGCTCTTATGGACTTTGGTCTTTCAGATATGATCAGCTCTCTCAGTGTGGTGCTCTTGTGTTGTGCCTGAGGATAATTTATAAGGCAGTCTGCCCTGTTGAAAAGTGCTGTGTGTGAATATGAAGTACTGTGTTTGCCTTAGCACTGTGCTGATTATGACACCACAATTAGTTGTGTTTCTTTAGAAAATATTGGTATGATCATATACAGCCCTGATATGGCCCTTTGCGGTCGGCTGGGCTATAAGCAACATTATCTTATCTTATCTTATCATATGATCATATACACATTGCATGTGCGCATGCCCTCACACACTTTGTGAAACTCATATTCTGACCTAGTTTTCTCTATACTTGGTTTAGTAGGAATAAATGCAAGTGTACACAGACACAAGTTTGTAAAAAAAAACAGACACACAACACGCACACACGCACGCACACACACACACACACACACACACACACACACACACACACACACACACACACACACACACAGCCCTGATGTGGCCCTCTGCGGTCGGCTGGGCTATAAGCAACATTATCTTGTCTTATCTTACACACACATACACACACACACGCACACATGCACGCACACCCTTGACTCACACTGGCTGGCTGGCTGAGGCAGGGATACTGTTGCTTACAGTCTGTCTCTATTGTCAGTTGCTGACATTATCTCCCTGACTTCGGTTCGCTCTCACTCTGTGCGTCTCTCTTTCTCTGTGTATCTTTCTCTTATAAAGTATGAAAGTATACATCATATCTCTCCCTCTTATTTTCATGAAAAAATTTGTTTAAGTCACCTCTTGCCTGTCACTGTCTGTCTCTGCCTGCTTGTCTGTCTTTGCGTCTGTCTTTGTCTCTGTCTCTCCCTCTCTCATTCTCCTCTCTCTCTCTCTCTCTCTCTCTCTCTCTCTCTCTCTCTCTCTCTCTCTCTCTTTGTGTCTCTCTGGATCAATGTTTGCATTATATCAACATACATTTACCTCAGTTGTCTATCTGGGGACTGAGAACTGTTCTGATTGGCTGGTTGCAGACAGTGAAGGCCACTTGGTCAGTTACAGAACGAGAATAAGGGCCAGTATTATACATGTATATTCAAGCAGTGGAGCCAGCTATTTCATGATTTAGTAAGAACACTTAAAACTTACTCACACATGTAACTGTGTGGCATGCTAATCAGTGGCTCAGTGACGCGCATAATTTGTATGATTTATATTAATATGCATCCATGGGAACAACGCTGGGTGGGTTTGGAGGGGAGGGGGGAGTCTGTGAAAGTTGATCGATCACTACCTCTGCTAACTTGGGGGGTGGTGGCCGTTGCCTCTTTTGACCCACATCCATTGGTTGGTTTGTTCATCAGCAAGATTGTAGTACAGCAAAAGCTGCTGGAAAGGTGGAGTACGGCCCAAGGGCAAAGCAGAATGTTGGTGCACATGCATGGTGCGAGCGACCTTGGTGTGGAGGTTTGCCCTCTCTCAGCAGTAACGCTCATGTCTGACAGTAATTCAGTTGAAGAGTGTGCATGTAGTGTTAACAAAAGAAAAAGAACAGTTTTATCAGTATTTTCAGAGAGCTTTCTTGTAATACAAATTTATTTGAAGAGTGTGTGTAGTGTCACAAAAGAACAGTTTTATCAGTACTTTCGTTTCAGAGAGCTTTCTTGTAAAAAGGAATTTGAAGAGAATGGGTGTGGTGTTCAAAAGAACAGTTTTATCAGTACTTTCAGAGAACTTTCTTGTAATTTTTAAAGGAATTTGAAGAGTGTGTGTAGTGTTATGAAAGAACAGTTTTATCAGTACTTTCAGCTTTTTCTTGTAAAAAATGCTAACATGTGTTTCCTTCAGAACATCATTAAGTGTGGCTTTAAATAGTGTATGATTTGGATTGATAACAGTCATGTTGGCAACAATCCATTGTTTCAAAGGAAACCCACTAGATGAAGCTGTGTTGAAAGATCCTTGATACATGTTGATAGTGCCATGATGTATAAATTAGAAAGACCAAGAACTTGGGGAATGGTGAGGCTGCTTTGGGCAGCAGCTGATTTGGGAAAAGGACAGTTCAAGTCTCATGTCTTGGAGGAAAGAAGAGGGAGTTCAGCGCCATCCTCCTTCATCTTTCTTTCCAGACTTAGATAGGGGTAGGAGACTGCATGTGTGGCAGGCACTCCCTTCCTGCCTACTCCAGTTTCCGCTCAGCCAGGCTTCCACTGTTTCCAATCATGACACTTGTCTTTAGGCTGCAACATGTGCACTCTAACCACCGGCAGTTGTCATTTTTTTTTCCCTTTTTCTTTTCTTTGTCTTGACGTAAAGGCTGGTGGTAACAAAGTAGCAATTTCCGCCCCCCCCCCCCCCCCTCCCCCCCCATAAAAAAGCCATCCATCAAATGGCCTCCCTCCCTAATGGCTGTGGATCTAAGGGCAAGAAGTGTCGGAGGAAAAGGGCAGAGGTCTGGAAGTCTTGGGGAGCGGGGTTGGGGGGGGGGGGGGGGGGGGGGGGGAGAGACCTTTGGGACAGTCCCTTGTCCTGGGCGTATGGAGTGGTCAGTGAATTGCTCCATTAGTAGCTGAGCTCGGTGGCAGACAAGGGGGTATGTGAAGATGACTGGGTTGGTCATTCTCAGGGTGGTTGGGTTCGGGGACTGGGGGAAGGTGGATATGAAAGGAAGGGAGGGGGGGAGGGGTTGAGCTGTCCAGTGGTGCTGTTTGGGTAATGTAGAATGATTGTCTGCTCAGGGTGGGTGTTCTGATGGGCTCTTGGGTCATTTGGTTCCATTTCTTGTGTGTGTTTGTGTATATAGATCTATGTGTGAGAGAGAGAGACCTTGTGTGTGTGTATGCATGTGTGTGTGCGTGCATGTAGGTGCGTATCTGTGTATGTGTGTGTATGTGTGTGTGAGACCCTGTGTGTGTGTGTGTGTGTGTGTGTGTGTGTGTGTGTGTGTGTGCGTGTGTGTGTGTCTGCATGGTGATTAATCACAATATTGAAAACAGAAACTTGTTCTACAAAGCACTAGTTGTAATCAAGTGAAACTATGATATGAATGATGTGCATAAACTCATCTCTTTTGCCATGCATAATTTGTTTGCACTGTGTGCTTTGGGTTGTGTGAACTCATCCATGAATGGAAAGTGATGAATTTTGTTTTGGTGCTGGTTACGAAATTAGTTTTTGTTACGAAACTATATTTGATATTATTACGAAATTTACATTATTATAGTATTATGACATTGACATTTTACTAAAAGTTTTTTGTGTGTTTTTTCTGAGCTGGGCATTCCTTTAGCCACAGATTGATGTCGCTTGTGTGCTGACAGTTCAGAGCTTCACAGGGGAGGGGAGGGGTGGGGTGGGGGGGGGGGGGGGGGGCGGGGAGTTGAGCTGGGCATTCCTTTAGCCCACAGATATATTTATGTCGCTTGTGTGCTGACAGTTCAGAGCTTCACAGGGAGGGAGGGGTGGATGGGGGGGGGGGGGGAGTTTAGCTGGGCATTCCTTTAGCCCACAGATTGATGTCGCTTGTGTGCTGACAGTTCAGAGCTTCACAGGGAGGGGGGGGAGGGAGGGGTGGGTGGGGAGTTGAGCTGGGCATTCCTTTAGCCCACAGATTGATGTCGCTTGTGTGCTGACAGTTCAGAGCTTCACAAGGGGGGGGGTGGGGGGGGGTGGGGTGGGGGGAGTTGAGCTGGGCATTCCTTTAGCCCAAGATTGATGTCGCTTGTGTGCTGACAGTTCAGAGCTTCACAGGGGAGGGGAGGGGGGGTGGGGGGGGGGGGGGGGGGGAGTTGAGCTTTAGGGGCATTCCTTTAGCCACGATTTGATCTCGCTTGTGTGCTGACAGTTCAGAGCTTCACAGGGGATGGGGGGTGGGTGGGTGGTGGGTGGGGGGGGGGGGGGGGGGGGGGGGGAGTTGAAATGTCTAAGTTATCACTTGCACAACACTGTGGTGCACATGTACTTTTTTTGCGTGCAGAGGCTTACATGTTGATACATGTTTGTATAGGAATGGTTGTGAAGGTGGAGGATGGGGACAGTTTTGTCTTTTTCTTCATTCCCCCTAAGCTTACTCTGGCACCTGTGTGTGTGTGTGTGTGTTGTGTGTGTGTGTGTGTGTGTGTGTGTGTGTTCATACACTGGCCCCTCTCTCTCCTTCTGCCTCCTTCAGGTTTCTCTATGTTCAGGCTGCCATTTAAGATCCTTATTGATTTCATCTGTGCATGAAATGAAAAAAAAACAAACCCAAAAAACAACAACCCCAAAATGAAATAAAACAAACAAACAAACAGAAAAGAAAAATGAAAACAACAACAACAAAATCCCTACTAACTTCAGTAAAAGATGAGAAAGAAAAGTCAAGATAAAAAAAAAATTCCATAAGATATCTTATGTCTTAAAACTATTGTTTTATTATCTGTGTGTTATTTCATCTTTTGATATTGGAGAGAGCACAGCAGCCTACATGACAATGACAGGCCTGTCACTTATCATTGTGCCATATTTTACTGTTTGGTACAGGTCTGTCAACTGGATTTATTAATTGTGCCATAGTTTTACTGTATAGATCTGTCAGCTGGATTTATTATTGTGCCACATTTTCACTGTTTGGTGTCTGTCAGCTGGAATTATTATTGTGCCATATTTCACTGTTTGGTGTCTGTCAACTGGATTTATTGTTGTGCTGTGTTTTCACTGTTTGGTGTCTGTCAACTGGATTTATTGTTGGCATATTTTCACTGTTTGATGTCTGTCAGCTGGATTTATTGTTGTGCCGTATTTCCACTGTTTGGTGTCTGTCAACTGATTTATTGTGCCATATTTCCACTGTTTGGTGTCTGTCAACTGGATTTATTGTTGTGGCATATTTTCACTGTTTGATGTCTGTCAGCTGGATTTATTGTTGTGCCATATTTTCACTGTTTGGTGTCTGTCAGCTGGATTTATCTAGCACATTGCCAGAGAACTGTGATGGGTCATTTTGCTGTAAAAGTATTTGTGTTGCTGATAAAACTAGGCCACATTTTCAACATGCCCACTGGACTCAAACTTAGTGTTCTTTAACTTGTAACAGTTCAGACATTTGAGTGCCAGTATTTAAATCTAGTTAATTTGTGACTGTG
>CM031622.1:1686495-1703995 GCA_018398815.1 Conus ventricosus
TTTGTTGTTGTTGCAACAGAAGCATGCATGCCTTGTATGCACACACACGAACACCAGCATGCACTTCCTTATGCACACACGCACGCACGCACGCGCACACGCTTACATACACACATGAATGCGTGCGGTACGAGTACATGTGCGTACGGTCACATATGTATGGATGCGTGCACACCAACACAAATGCATGCTCTCGTGTACATAGGCGTGTGAGCGCATGTGCGCGCGCTTACACACATGCGTGCACACACTCTGGCAAACACATGCGCACGCACGCACGCATGCACGCACACTCACCCTTCCCCACCCCATACACACACAACCACACTCACTCACTCACTCACTCATGCACGCACACACAGGCACACGCGCACAAACATACAAAGTAAGAATGATATGTGTCTATTTATGCACAGGGCTGTTTTCTGTTTCTAGTTTGTTGTTGTTGTTGTTGTTTGTCGTTTCAACTGTTAGTACTCTAGGGAGTAGTAGGAGAGCCGACTTTCAACCTGTGCGGTGAAGTTCCATGTTCTCTTGTCCAACGCAGGCACTGAGCAGAAACTGGCGCACACTGGTTCTTGGTGTTCTCAGTCTACGCTAATGCAGCCTCCCAGTCCTCAGTGGTCGTGGACCTGTCTGTCAGGTCCCTGAGGGGAACTGCTTGGTGATGGTGTGCTGGCATGCCAGTGGATCATAACAGGCGTCACCAGACTCACAGACACTCGGAGACAGAGAGAGAGAGAGAGACTCAAGACTCAAGATTTTTTTTTGGATTCATGTTAGGCCACAGCCCATCACGAAGGGGGTGAATATATGCAACTGAATGAAGTTATGTAGCAAATTCAAAATGAAAGCTAACAATAATATAGAATGTATTCATGTAGGCAGAGAGCATCTCTCATTTTAAATCCTTTATATTATGTAAATAATGAAAGATTATGTATGTCTACCAGAACCGTCGATGACATGAACACACTCAATTTGAACAGTGAATGATCTCTATAATATTTAGGCCTAATGAAAGTTTCACGTGTGCGTCCAAGTGTTGGGCAACGGTGAACAGAATGCACCTCATTTTCTTCGCTTTCGTTACATAGGGTTGTCAATTGACATTATAAACGTTCTGTATCGGTAACGGTGTATCACTAGATCAGAAATCCCAAGCCTAAATCTAGTTGTAACGTATTTTAGATGCTTATCAATATTTATGTAAATAAGCTTTTAAGCTGTGGTCACTGCAAGAAATACTGTACAAACTGAACCTGTAACTAATTTGAATAGGATTAGACCCCGTTTGCTATCGGCAGTTGATAAGCCTTTGTTGAAAACAACGTATAAAACCACGCACACTTCCAACACCTTGATTCGCCCAAACAAAACCAAATCCATATTTAAACAAACTCAAGCGAATATTTGTTACCCAGTTGTTTTTTTTACCTCTTGCATCCAGGTCATACAACATATCATATGCTTTAAGTGGAATCCTGTAATTCTCCATTTGAATCAACTTAATCCAATAGCGAACATTTTTAACAGAAGAATTTATATGTATTGGATAGCGATTTGTTTCACCATAAGCAAGGTAATTCGGTGTTCATCTGTCTACTCGTAGAGATTTCTTCAAAACGAATAAATGAACTGATTCACAATGGACAACAGCATTGTCTAGGCCCCATATTTCAGAGCCATACTGCACAATTGGCTGTATCTGAGAATCAAGTAATTTCATGAATAAATTAAAGGAGTTGTTGTTTAACATGTTTAACCTTTTCGACAGATAAATCAAAACAGTTTTTGCTCTGCGTGCAAGGTCTTTGCATGCAGCAGTAAAGCTCAAGCGCGTTGAAAAAAGTATTCCTCAGTATTTGTACACGTTAACTACAGGCATTGCAACACCATTACGTAACCATTCTTCTCTCACACTCAAATAGCCACCCTTCCGAAAGACTATAATATTGCTTTTGAGAGAGAGAGAGAGAGAGAGAGAGAGAGAGAGAGAGAGGAGGAGGGAGGGAGGGAGGGAGGGAGGGAGGGAGGGAGGGAGGGAGGGAGGGAGAGGGAGGAGAGAGAGAGAGAGAGAGAGAGAGAGAGAGAGAGAGAGAGTGAGAGAGGCAGGCGTGCGCATGCACTCACAACACGCTCGCTCGCATTCGCTGAACTTGACATAGCAGCTAGTGCGTTTGAGAAAAAGACAGGTGTTAAATTTCAGGATTGAACACACAAGTTCCAAAGTAGCAGGGTATACATTTTGATGTGTTAGGACATCACTCTAGAAGTTGTCACCATGTTATACCAAAGATGACTCATACACATAGACTGAAAGTGAAACCCTTGTGTGGTGTGTGTGTGTGTGTGTGTGTGTGTGTGTGTGTGTGTGTGTGTGTGTGTGTGTGTGCACGCGCGCACGCGCACGCGCGCGTGCGTTTGTGCGTGCATGCGTACGTGTGGTGTGTGTGTGTGTGTGTGTGTGTGTGTGTGTGCTGCTAGTTTATTTGGGGAGAAAGTTGAGCTAAGCTGATGAACGTTCTGTCTGTTGGGACACGGTCACACCTGCTCTTGTTAGATTCTCAGCGTTTTACTTCTTTCACATAAATATAAAATCTTTTCAGATCGTCAGTGAAAGGTTGAACTCCATCGAGAAAAACTTACTGCAATCCCAAAGCAGTTATCAGGGGGTCACATTGAAGAATAAGAATTAACAGGTAGGGAGGAAATGAGTAGAGAAAGTAATGTTAAAAAAAAGGCTGCCTCAAGATTTATTACATTAAGAATGTCTAGACTGCAGAATGTAAGGAACCTTAAAAAAAGCATTCGCTCAACTCTGGTTTCCTTTGGTTTTTGTAATGTTTATTCTACTCGTACAGACATGCGCACGCACGCACTACGTATGCATTCTCGCACACACGCGCACGCGCACACTCACACACACACTCTCATACACACACACACACGCACGCACGCACAAACGCGCGCGCGTGCACACACACACAACACACACACACACACACACACACACACAGAGGCGCGCGCGCACTTTCTGATCTCAAATTCAAACAGAAGGAGAAGAGCCAACGGGAAATAGACCAGTCTGTCAATTTTTCGCACGTGAGACAGGGGCCAAAGGCATATTGATTCTGGGAGAAGACTTTTTGCCACAGTGTTGATTTTGAATTAGCGGCTGGGACAGTGACAGTGGCTGGGAATTCTCCATCTGCTCTTTGTCTAAGTTCCGACTCATATCGGAGTCCCAGAATAATTTCACACACGCACAGTATAGACAGGCAAGAAGAACTCTGCCGGCAGAGAGAGAGAGAGAGAGAGAGAGAGAGAGAGAGATTGGGAGGGAGGGAGGGCGGAATGGAGAAGGGAAAATGAGATGAACCGCCGAGTTTGCCCAGAAGGAAGTTTTGCCCATGTCTGCAGGCAGTGCCGTGCACGGACCCACCTAAAACAGCGTGATGTACAACATGTGTGGTCCACCAAAAACACACCAGCATAATGGTTACAGTAGGATTCAAGACTCAGGAGCTACATTTGATGATCTATTGTGCATTGACCCACCTAAAACAGCGTGATGTACAACATGTGTGGTCCACCAAAAACACACCAGCATAATGGTTACAGTAGGATTCAAGACTCAGGAGCTACATTTGATGATCTATTGTGCATTGACCCACCCATTCAAGGTCAGTCAGAGAGCGATACTAACAACAACAGCAGCAGCAGCATTATCAGGTCCTGAATTGTGCCCATGTTTTCCATTCCAACGTCTAGATATACAAGTCAGTGGCAGCTTTGAAAGGATTGTTTGAGAGAACCTTGGAGGCCCTTACCACAAAAAGGACCTGTGGTGTGGGCTTCGACAACTGTCTTGGCCAGCTCGTTCCTTTCCTACTTCTGGTCCGGCTCAAGAAGGGCTGCTGGCTTCTGCAGTGTGGCCGGGGAACTGCTCGTGGTGTCCAAAGCGTTGTCCTGGTGGAGGCAGCTGGAGCTGGCTCTTCAATCTGGGATGTAAACTGTGCAATACCAGCCCCGACACTAGTTGGCAAAGCACTTGTCACGAAAAAAAAACCCTACCAAACAAAGAAAACCGCACATACACACGTGCACATTGGAATTTCCCTCGAAAAGAAGCGGTTTGCGTGTGTGTGTGTGTGTGTGTGTGTGTGTGTGTGTGTGTGTGTTATTCAATTATGAACAAAGCTTGCTGTTATGTCTTAGATTGAAGAAATAGGGGAGATAAGCATTCATATCTGCAGTGGTAGATAATTCTGCCTAACTAACTGCATGTGCTTGAGTGGGTGAATGGGGAAAAATAAAATAAATGCTTCTCAATTGAATATTCTTGCAGTCATTGCAACACCAAGCTGCTCTCTAAGTTGCTGGAATGGTGCTTGGTACTTATCCTTGGAATTTATTAGTTTATTGTATATATATATATATATATATATATATATATATATATATATATATATATATATATATAATGTGTGTGTGTGTATAATATACACACACACTCACTTTTTTTCTTGGGGGATTCTAACTTTCATTCTCTCTCTCTCTCTCTCTCTCTCTCTCTCTCTCTCTCTCTCTCTCTCTCTCTCTCTCTCTCTCTCTCTCTCTCTCTCTCATCGACCCTCCCTTTAGCAGGGAGGAGAGGACGGGTCATGCTAAAGAGGAACTCAAGGTGTGTTGTTGGAGCATGTGTCGGGTCGGCAGGCGCACAGGCCAGTGGTAGAGGAACTCAAGGTGTGTTGTTGGAGCATGTGTCGGGTCGGCAGGCGCACAGGTCAGTGGTAGAGGAACTCAAGGTGTGTTGTTGGAGCATGTGTCGGGTCGGCAGGCGCACAGGTCAGTGGTAGAGGAACTCCAGATGTGTTGTTGGAGCATGTGTCGGGTCGGCAGGCGCACAGGCCAGTGGTAGAGGAACTCCAGATGTGTTGTTGGAGCATGTGTCGGCTCGGCAGGCGCACAGGTCAGTGGTAGAGGAACTCAAGATGTGTCGGGTCGGCAGGCGCACAGGCCAGTGGTAGAGGAACTCCAGATGTGTTGTTGGAGCATGTGTCGGCTCGCAGGCGCACAGGTCAGTGGTAGAGGAACTCAAGATGTGTCGGGTCGGCAGGCGCACAGGCCAGTGGTAGAGGAACTCCAGATGTGTTGTTGGAGCATGTGTCGGCTCGGCAGGCGCACAGGTCAGTGGTAGAGGAACTCAAGATGTGTTGTTGGAGCATGTGTCGGGTCGGCAGGCGCACAGGCCAGTGGTAGAGGAACTCAAGATGTGTTGTTGGAGCCTGTGTCCGCTCGGCAGGCGCACAGGTCAGTGATAGAGGAAGTCAAGGTGTGTTGTTGGAGCCTGTGTCAGCTCGGCAGGCGCACAGGTCAGTGGTAGAGGAACTCAAGGTGTGTTGTTGGAGCCTGTGACGGCTCGGCAGGCGCACAGGTCAGTGGTTTGGCTTCCAACCGAGAAGTAAAAAGTGTGAGGCAGTGAATGTATCCTCCTGCACACATTCTCCTGCCCCACCCCACAGTGACACTGTCTCATGAACCACGGCTTGCGCTCAACTCAAGACACAACTTGTTCAGACCTTTCCCCCGTGACACTGGTCAGCGAGTGAAACTAGAGTTCCTTGCAATCAGTTTTGATCGTGTGGCCAGACCCCTTGGTGTGGATTCAGTGTTCCACCCTCTGGCTCGGTTTCTGCACATGCTCATGCGTCACCAGCGTTACGTGCTTTTTGCAGCAGGTGGGGATATTTGTAGTATGCGGGCCGATTTTTATTTTATTTTGTTTATTTTATTTTTTAAAGTACGTAAACGATGTTAAATCCTGGCTGGAGACAGGGGAACACTACGAGAAGTTTATCATGAGTGCAAAAGGTGTGTGATTTTCTTTACACTTGTTATTTTTGTTTCCTTGATTAATATGTCGTTCAAACACCTTTGGCGTCTTGTCGCCAGTTGAAGTTGCGACGGTTATTAAATGTTCAGTCCCATGGGAGACAGAAAGACGGGCAGATCAGAGAGAGAGAAAAGAGAGAAACCTTGACGGGCTGACGAGAGGACGGATGAGTGTGTGAATGAGAGAGAGAGAGAGAGGGAGAGAGAGAGAGAGAGAGGGGGGGGGGGAAGACAGTCAGACAGACAGACAGAGACATAGTGAGTGAGTGAGAAAGAGAAAGAAGAAACAGACGGATGGACGGACGGACAGACTGACACAGAGATATACAGACAGACGGGTAGGCAAAGTCAGTCTGACTGACAGAGAGAGAGAGAGAGAGAGAGAGAGAAGGGGGGGGGAGAGAGAGAGAGAGAGAGACAGACACAGACAGACGGACAGACAGACAGAGACAGACAGACAGTGAGAATGTATTTGACATGTGGGCGATGCCGTGCAGTTTCGTGTGGTCCACGTCTGGTTAGTCATCTGCCAGAGGATGAGCTGGCAGTGATAAGAACGGAAGCGGGCAGGTCAGAGGTGGAGAGAGGCAGAGCAAAAGCCAGGATGAAGTCAAGGGTTGCAGGAAGTGTGGAGCGCTTGACTACCATTTGTACTGGTATCACACACCGCGCCACACTGGTCTCTCGGACTCGCACTCACACTCACGCTCTCCTCACAAATCCCACAAAAAAACAACAACATATCTTCCAGTTTCTTCCACTCAGAGCCGCGTCATAGACCTCACTGTACAAATGTCATCCTACAGATCCTTCAGACTCCTTCCGTACAGCCCTCAGTCTTCTTCTCGCAGTCCGATCACAGATTCTGTCCTGCAGATCCCTCAGACTCTGAAGTTATAGGCCGACACAGATCTCCTAGCATACAGGCCTCCACAGTCTCCCTCTCGGAGCCTCCTCGCAGATCCTGCCTTACAGGTACCTCAGTCTCCTTCACACAGTCCCGAAGATGCGGTCATGCCGATCCCTCAAGTCTCTTGAGTTGACAACCCCAGACAGAGCTTGCCACACAGATCCCTCAGTCTCCCTCGCACAGCCCAGCCAACCTTACTGGTAATCTTATATCTTACTCTCCAAACGCAGCCACAGATCCTGCCTAAGATCCTCATGTCTCTGAATTGACAGTTCTGTCACAGGTCTATGCATTCCTGTCTCCTCAAAGCCATGCCATAGGTCCCACAGTACACATCCTTCAGTTTCTTTCTTAAAGCCCCATCACAGATCCCTGCCCCCACCCCCACCCCATACAGATGCCCCTGTCACCTTTTCACAGTCCCATCACAAATCTTCCACTTTCTGAATTGACAACCTCTTACAGATCATATCGTATGGACCCCCTCAATCTGTTACTCAAAGCCCCATCACAGATCACCCCCACCCCTGCTCCTTGCAAATACCCCCTCTCCTTCTCACAGTTCCATCAGTGTCTTCCAGTCTCTGAATTTACCACCTCTGACAGATCATATCGTATGGACCCCCTCAGTCTCTTCCTCAAAGCCCCATGGCAGATCCCGTTATACAGATCCCTCAACCACTGTACAGATCCCTCAGTCTCTTCCTCAAAGCCCCATGGCAGATCCCACTATACAGATCCCTCAGCCACTATACAGATCCCTCAGTCTCTTCCTCAAAGCCCCATGGCAGATCCCACTATACAGATCCCTCAGCCACAGTACAGATTCCTCAACCACTATACAGATGCCACAGTCTCAAGGCTGGCAGTGTCACCCCCTCCCTCACTCCCTTTCCCACAGTCCCATCACAACCCCCACCACACACATCCCTCGCTACATTTCTATACTTGGATCTTGCAGCGGGTTCTCTCTGAAGTGCACGTGTACAACGTGCTGACGACATGAATCTGGTACATTTCCGTCTGCTTATGTATGACGACATAGCGGACTTCAGAGATTGAAAGAGCCGCGTTTCTGGCATTCGTCTGCATTGAAGACCTGATCACTTTGATGTAATAGCACTTTTCCTTCTGTCTGTCTGTCTGTCTGTCTGTCTGTCTCTTTTCTTCTTCTCCTTCTTCTTCTTCTCCTCCTCCTCCTCGTTCACCACCACCACCTCCTCCTCCTCCTTTTTCTTCTCCTCCTCCCTCCTCCTCCACTTCCTCCTCCGCCCTCCTCCTCCACCTCCTCCTGCTTCTCCTCCACCTCCTCCTCCTTCTTCTTGGACACAATATTGGTTTTTCTACATCTCTGACTGTCTCATCATTGAACTCTTCCTCACTTTCTCTGTCGGCGTCCGCGTCTGTCTGCTTCTGTGCGTGTCCGAGTCCCTTGTGTCCCTCCCTCCCTCCTCCGTCATCTGTCTGGTCTCCTTTGTCGCTCTGACCCACCTGTTTCATCACTCCGTCAGTCTGTAGTATTACTGTACACTGCGTCTTTTCATCTTCTGTGTGATAGTTTGGTGACATAGAAGTCGCTCTTTTCTTTTCCCCTTTGCTTCTAAGCATATATTCTTTTTCTTTTTTGTCTTCTGTTGCAGTATTATTGTTTCCGCGGTATGCATGCTGCTGTTTATGTACGCGCGTGCATAGGGGCAAGGAAGGGGAAGAGGGCGAGGGTCATAATAACTGAATAAGCTCCAGGGTTTTTTTTTTTTTTTTTTGCTAGTTTTTTTTTTTAACTGTACAGTACTTTTTCCTCTGTCTGTCTGTCTGTCTGTCTCTCTCTCTCTCTCTCTCTCTTCTCTCTCCTCTCTCTCTCTCTCTCTCTCTCTCTCCTGTGGTTTGTGAACGCGCGCACGTGCTTGTGTATATAGGAGGAGGAGGGGTGGGGAGGGGGAGGGGAGAAAGAGGTTGAGAGTCGAAGGATACAGTGCAGCGTTTGGACTTTGATAGCCCTATACCGGAAAGAACCCCCTCCTCCTCCCTCCATTCCTACCCCCAGCCCGCACCCTTGTACACACGCACGCCTGCACGTACATGCAGGGGCATGCGTGCACATACACACACAGGTATTCATGTGCACGCACACATTCACAGGTATTCATGTGCATGCATACACACACAGGTATATATGTGCACGCATACACACACATGTATTCATGTGCACGCATACATACAGGTATTCATGTGCACACATACACACACTCACAGGTATTCATGTGCACGCATACACACAGGTATTCATGTGCACGCATACACACAGGTATTCATGTGCACACACACACACACACACACACACACACACACACACACACACACAGGTATTCACGCGCACACACACACACACACACACACACACACACACACACACACACACACACACACACAGGTATTCATGTGCACACACACACACACACACACAGGTATTCATGTGCATACAGACATGCACAGGCGCGCGTCATATGCGTTCTCGACCTCTCATACTTTCTTGCCACAGTCTTCATTAAACATTTGACCGGTCTTCGTTCTTGTAGTCATGGGGTACGCACAAACAGACAGACACACACACACACATGTATAGACACACACACACACACACACACACACACACACACACACACACACACACACACACACACACACACACACACGTTCGCGCCTGCGCGCACGCTCTTTTAACGTACACACACACGCGCACATTATTAAAAGTTTACATGAAAATACGTAAAAGAATGGAAAAAAAAAAGAAAGAAAGAAAGCTGTTATAACGTAGCGGCCGCAGTTAAAAATGAAAATGGTATACGTCAGTTCATTTATTTTTGACTAGTCTTCTCATTATGGTTATTTTGGTTGGGGGAAGAAAAAAAGAAAAAGAAGTAACCTAGAATGATGTTTTTCTTGGGTTTTACGTCATTCCTAGTCCTGCGAGATCAGTCCGATCTGTGATGTCGTTTTCTGCCACTGACGGTTGTCCAGACAGAAGCCGACAGGGTCCAGTTGCAGCTTCGCCGTTCATCTGAAAAGGTTGCCATGTTGTACCTCAGAACTTGCCGTTCATCTGAAAAGGTTTGCCATGTTGTACCTCAGAACTTGCCGTTCATCTGAAAAGGTTTGCCATGTTGTACCTCAGAACCCTGGTGTATTTCTGTCAACTTCCAGCAGATTCTGTAGAATGTATCATTTTAAAGGCAGACATTTTTTTACTCACTAGAATGCATGCCCGATATTCCGAACACCTCGCCGTTGTTGATCAAATTATTTATACTAAAAATACGTCTTGTTCAGTGTGGATTTGTTCGGTTGCCGTTGCAAACGGTTCATAAAAGAACAACAACAACAACAACAAGAAAAGAAAAAAAAGAAAAGCGCGTTCGTAGTCAGTCCAGACGGTCCTACTTTTCGACCCCCCCCCCCCTCCCCCCTCTTTCTTTCCTTTTTTTGTTTCCTCCCCCCCCCCCCCCCCCCCCCCCCCCCCCCCCCCCTTCCGCAAGCAGGAAAGGTTCAGTCTGTCATCTGTGGTAGAGATGTCTTGAGCTTCCGTCGATTTAGAAGGGTGGTGTTTTGGGTTAGCCGTGGGTCCGTCCCCGAGTTTGGCAGATGGTGTCATAGGCGCATTGTTTGACTCTCCCACTCCCTCCCTGCCCAGACGGTGCTGGACAGAAAGTCGACAGGGCAGTGGCATTCCGTAATTACGTGTCGCCCCCCCCCCCCCCCCCTCCCCCCTCCATCAGGCGATTCCCAGCACGCCGTCTGGGACGGCAGCAACCTGACCTGAGGTGGAACGCTGTTCTTTTCCTTGGAGGTGAGCGACATGGCCGACACAGAAATCAATGGGCCGCTTGCTAAGCTGGCACCAGCAGGGAAGGCTTTAGGTAGAGCAGCAATCAGAGAGAGAGAGAGAGAGAGAGAGAGAGGGGGGGGGATTGATTTTATTGATGATTGTCACTCCTGGCTGGGCTGTTGTGTGACCCAGGAGGACCATGTGTGGAAAGAAGAGTGCGTTAATTTGTTGACGCAAATGGGCTTGGTGTCGATTTACTGTCGACTTTATATGGGCGTGAGAGCGTTAATGGCCGAGAATAAATAAAGTAACAGGGATGTAGAGAGGAGTGGGGAGATCCCACTGACCAGGCGGCAATCGTCAGATCGAGGGCCATTGGGTCAACCTTTTGCCATCCGTTTGCATAATATCTTCGAAACTGGGGGAAAAGAAAAATTCGTTTAAGAGAGAAGAGGGAAGGCAGCTGGAGTTAGTGTAAAGGGGCGATATTTGGAACCATTTTTGATTGTTTTATGTTGTGTCATTATTGTAAAGTTTTATTGCTGATTTATTCTTCCTCCGTAATTAAAAGGTTAACAAGGTTCTGTGCCTGAGCTAGCACCTGGGGAAGATGAACTAAAAAAGAAAGATGAATCTCGGAAAGACAAGGTGAATATTTGTGTACAGTCAGAATGGCTAATCCACCGCACTTTCAGCGTAACACAGATCGGAGTTTTAGGCTTTCATTAAGAAGTATCGTTATCTCTTAATCATGTTTTGATATTTAATTGGAGAATTGTCTGTAATGTGTTTCCATCGTTACATGTCTGGTGCACTGTGTCCATCGATTGCCTTTGTTTTAAGAGTTCCAGATAGAGGTCATGAGACAAACTGGTGTCAGCTGCTGTCAGTGCTGCTTTGACCTACAAGGCCTAAGATACCCAACAGTGGAGTGGGCCCCTTTTGTTGTGGAAATTAGATGAATATAGTCTCCTTCATCCTTTTTGATGTCCAAGCATGAACATATCTGCTCTTTTCAATTGGTATTGAAATGCACTTCAATTTCACTTTGTCTTTCTTGGCAACATGTCGTATTTTCTTCGTTATAATGTGGGCGGCTTTTGAAAGTCATTGGATTGTGACTTCCCACATAATCATGAGAATTCTACGTACTTAAATTGATTGAGGTGATATTGGTTGTCATCCAGTGGCTGGCCAGGTTCCTTTATGAGCGGATGCAAGGGATGGATAACTCTCGACTGCATGAGGCCGATGGCCATTTGTAGTTCTAATGCTACAGTTTCCGCAGAGGCCGTTCAACAGTGGACCATTTTTGTCTGTCAGGAAACAGATATCTGTTTCACTTTTGTCATGAAAGAGCATAGTCATGATAGTGTAACACCTTCTTTTTTACTTTATAAACTTGGATAGAGCTAATGACGCCTTGTGGTGTTGTGTTCTCATGGTCTTCGTGATTGATTTTTTTTTTTTTTTTTTTTTTTTTTTTTGATGAGGAGAGGAGGGGGATCGTCTCCCTCTTTTCATCCGAAGTTTCTTAGCAGGTCAACAGTGTCGGGTTAATAGGGACGCCATATTCTTTGGCATCAGTGGCCAATGATGAGGTGTTCTTCGGGGAGGCGTCTTTCTCCCTGTTCTGTTCAATGTGAAAGCTGATGACATAGTTTGGGCAGTAGGTAAGGGTTCCAGGTCTTCTCTGTTTGTTGATGACCTTGCACTCTGTGCCGTTGGGGCTACATACACCGGTGTGTTGACACTTTTCAGCGGCACTTGCTGATCCTTCGTCTCGAGGGGTTTCTGTCCGTCTTTCCAACTGTGGGGGACGCCAAGCTTCTGGGAGTTTGTTTGCTTTTTTTTTTTTTTTAATCAAGGGCTTGACTTTAGAAGTCACGTCCGGTACTTTTTTTCAATCAAAAAAAAAAGAAAAAAAAAGAAAGAACCGGACGTGACTTTTTTCTCACCAGAAGAGCAGCTGCTTTACTTTTTCTCTTGTGTCAGCAGCTGTTGGTGGCTCAGTGTTGGTGGCTCAGTGTGGTATGGTTTGTGTGCTTCCTGCAATTCACAGTCTTACCCACTTTCTGATGGTGGGGATGGATTCAGCCTGTAGCCGTAGGCAGTGTATGTATCTCTTAACTAAAAACCACTTCACTCTGGACTTGTGGAAGTTGCGATGCGCTGTGGTTTTAAGGCCTGTCATTCCCTGTGCTGTCAACGGGTTGAGGGCCTGTGCCAGGACTTGTAAGCGAACTGCTGCTGGGGCGTGAAGTTTGGCTACCCATGGCCCTAAAGATGGCAGGATGAACACCGCAAGACTGCTTTAGTGTTAGTCGTCTCTCTCGTCATGAGACAGGGGAGCTTAATTGCAAACTGCCTCATCAAACGCAAACGCATCCACCAAAACGACGGGGAGAAACGTACTAAGCTTGGTGAGGAAATGGGAACACAAAGACGTCTGCCAAGAACCTACATCAGTCCTGAATCCTGCTACGGGAACCTACCCACAGACATAGGTCTGACAACAGCTTTGACTTTGCCTAGAGCACACCACCGGATTGTGGTCATGGGTAACAGTTGAAGTCTTCAAGATCAGTAGGCTAAAAAGATGCTGTTCCTACCAGTTACTGCGATTACAGCCTGTACATACGTGTCAGGTGGGTGGAAAGTCGACCAGAATCATACCCTTTGAACTGTTGTCTGTCTCCATTTGCGAGAACTGAATGGACCATGATATTGCTGTCAGGAAGTGAACAGTTTAACAATATATGCGATTTTTAAATCATCTTCAAAAAGATCTTTTGCTAAGTCACTTTGGTATTGACGGGGCAGTCGTTCACCCGCATAGATTTCTGTGAAACATTGTTATGTTCTGCAGGAACAGGATCCGTTTATGAACCCTCACTGAATTGTACACAGTGCTGGTCTGCGGGGCCCTACTCTTTCAACCTCTCATCTTTAATCAAATATCTTAGATGTGTATGGTCAAAGGCCCAAACATTTTTCTACGGATTCCATGAAGACCTCATTCTGAGATGTTCCCACTTGTTGTTAAGTGGTTTTTGTTTGTTTGTTTTGGGTTGAAGGAAATCAGTATTTTTTTCATTTGATCCGAGTTAGACATGGCTGATTGCATACTTTATTGTAGATTGCTCTGTTTTTGTAGCCTCGGCACTGGGCTGAATTTGGATTTTTTTTTCGCTAAGGCTTTTTCACTTGTACAATTTCCGTTCAACCTTGCTTGTCGTCATGACGTGGCCTCCGATCCGTGATCGGCTAAGCTGTCATGAGTGTAATGTCTTGATGTGCGTGATTGTCGCCGGCTTGGACGGGCGTTTCCCACCTTGGTTTTCCAACGACGCGTGCCTCATTATTCGTGAGCACCCTTCTGCCTGGCACTGAAGACACCTCTCCAGCGTCGTCAGAGATGCCGGCTAAAAATGGACTCCTGTCTGCAGCACCAATGGGGTTCAGCACTTAGTCGGCCTGCCCCGCTTTGATGTGCTCATTCTCCTTGGAGCTGCCTGATCAAAAGGACATGACGTGGGAAGCCCGTGGAGTCTTTTGAAGGCGTGTCCGCGCCCAGGCAGCGGTGTTGGGCCTGCCAAATGGGGGCTCCAGCCTGAAGACCGACGGCGGCAGTGAAAACCCACCCAGTGCTGTCTTTTGAAGGCAGGCCCAGCGGAGCCCAGGACGCCGTCCTTATTAGTAGTCCTGCCCGACTAATGGGGTCGACACCAGATCGAACTGATTGCCGTGGTCGACCTGCGACAAGAGCGGGGAGGGAGGGCTGTGGTGAGGGGTGATCAAAGAGAATCCCCTGGTCCCTAAAGGAGGGAAGGTGGAAGGGAAAATGAGGGGATGGGGTTTGGGCAGTGAGACAGCTTGGAAGTTGACTTTGAAGTTACAGGCTGTGAAGACACAAGAGTAGAGGGAGTGGAGGAGGGGGACAGGGCTTTCTGTGTGTGTGTGTGTGTGTGTGTGTGTGTGTGTGTGTGTGTGTGTGTGTGTGTGTGTAGAGAGAGAGAGAGAGAGAGGAGAGAGAGAGAGAGAGAGAGAGAGAGAGAGAGAGAGAGAGAGAGAGAGATTCAGCCAGTCGATAGCGTGCAGTGCTGGATCAATTATTCATTGTCATGCGGGACACCCCACCCCTGCCCCTTCCGCGTCCATGTCCACCTTGATGCTCCTTCCACCCACCTTTCTTTGTCTTCAGCGCGCATCCTTCTCCATCCTGTCCTCCTTAGCCCTACACCCCCTCCCCCTCCCCCTTCCTCTCCGACCCTAGCCTTGCTTTACTGTGTGTGTGTGTGTGTGTGTGTGTGTGTGATTGTGTGTGTGTGTGTGTGTGTGTGTGCGTGTGTGTGTGCGTGTGTGTGTGTGATTGTGTGTGTGTGTGTGTGTGTGTGTGTGTGTGAAGAGGTTTGTCCAGCTGTTCCCATGTTTAATGAAGAGCGAGTTTGCAGCGCAGCCTGGTGTTTGAGCTGAGCGCTCCCAGGGATGGAAAGGAGACGCTATTGTCATCGTGTCCTGCTCCCCGAACAGAACCAACCCTGAGTGCTGTGGCATGGTACACTAGACTTCTTCTTGTTGGTTTTCTTTTCTGACTTTTTTTTCTTTTCATTTTTCAATTGTATGTCAGTCTGACTCTCTCTCTCTCTCTCTCTCTCTCTCTCCTCTCTCTCTCTCTCTCTCTCTCTCTCTCTCTCTCTCTCTTCTCTCTCTTGCCTGTTTCTCTCTGCCTCTCTCTGCCTGTTTCTCTCTCTCTCTCTCTCTCTCTCTCTCTCTCTCTCTCTCTCTCTCTCTCTCTCTCTCTCTCTCTCTCTCTCTCTCTCTCTGCCTGTTTCTCTCTCTGTCTCTGTCTCTCTCTGTGACTGTCTCTCTCTCTCTCTCTCTCTCTCTCTCTCTCTCTCTCTCTCTCTCTCTGCAGGGATATAACGCAACTTACTCACCCAACCCTTCCACTTCCCAGCCCAGCCCAGCCCATTCTGTGCGTCTATCTCTCATTCGTATTCTCTCACTCCCTACCTCGATGTACCTGTTTTCCCCAGGACTCTGTCTCTCTCTCTCCCCCCCCCTCTCTCTCTCTCTCTGTCTCTCTCTCTCTCTCTCTCTCTCTCTCTCTCTCTCTCTTCTTCTTCTCTCTCTGTGTCTTAATCCTCCCCCCCCCCCTTTTTTTTCTTCCCCACTCCATCTCTCGCTCCTTATGTGATTATCATCTCATCACTGAGTGTGATCTGTCTGTATGTCTTGGACTTTTTATTCTGTCACTTGAACACTGTGTGTGTGTGTGTGTGTGTGTGTGTGTGTGTGTGTGTGTGTGTGTATGTGTGTGTGTGTGTGTGTGTGTGTGTGTGTGTGTGTGTGTGTGTGTGTGTGTGATCAGAAAAAGTCTCACAATAGTAATTTTATTTCATCTTTTATCTTTAAACATATGTCATGTTCTTGACAAGATTTTTTTTTGAAGAGGATAAGAGGCGGGGATGGATTTTGGGCGGGAAGGAAAGAGACTAGAAGACTCTGTATATAGGCATGGTACAAGGAAGAAGAACAGGAACATTATGTACAGACCAAGTTGATGAAATCGGAAAAGAAATGAGGCAGGGAACAGCAAACGATAAACAGTAAACAAGTGGGGTATTTTTTTGCTCCCATAAGAAAACCTAACACAGAGTAACTTTTATTCAAGACTGGCACAGCCTTTTAAACTTGAATAAAGTCAGACAAATACATAGACGAACAATCTAATAGTGGGGGGAAAAACCAGCGCAGGCCAACAACTGAACTGTCTTCATAGTAATGACTTGGCAAAGATTTGGACTTAAGGACGGGGAGGGGGGGGGGGGGGGGGGGGGTAGTTTGAAGATAGAGAAACTGGGAACATGAAATTAAGAAAATATGTTACAGATATGAAAACTCTTCACTAGCTGCATAAGGGAACCATCGCAATCCCTTTTAAAGGCAGATATATAATTTGTATTGCCTGCTCCGAGGCCTTTCGTCCGCTGGGTCGGAACTCATCAGGGAGACACGGCTGGTTGTGTCTGCGCTCCTGGCGTCAAATAGAGTTGATGTAACAATGGAGCGAACATGGAGGGGGGGGGGGGGGGGGGGGGGGGACACGCAAACAAACAAACAAAAGCAAACGAAAGAGCAGTAACTATTTTTCTAAGATATGAATAATGACACATTTGCACTCTCCACATTGAACGTTCAGTATCACCCAAGTAAATCAGTAACATGGTAATCATCTGTGATTGCTGATGCTAGCACAGGAAATGAGTGTAACATACAAAGAACGAAAGAAGCGAGGGAGAGAAGGTATGTGTGTGTGTGTGTGTGTGTGTGTGTGTGTGTGTGTGTGTGTGTGTGTGTGTGTGTGTGTGTGTGCGCGCGCGCGCGCGCGTGTTATGGGGGGGGGGGGGGGGGGGGGGGGGGGGGATAGAGGAACAAAGGGAGTGACGCCGAGTCACCCAGCAGATCATTAATTTGGAAGTGAATTACGTTCACTGGCCAAGCACGAGCCCGATTTGCCCAACCTCCGTCCATTCTCTCCCCCCAAATGCTTTCCGTGGCTCTCCCCAGGCCGTGCTTCATGTTGAGGAGGAGGAGTGTACTGGAGCCTGATTTGCTTGCAGTCACCTCCCTTGGCATGATGGCGGGGCTGACTGCCAGCGACTGCAAAGACCGGGGGAAAAAACAACTTTCAGGGAATGGCGTGATTACACTTTGTGACCCCATCGATTTTCCCCTTTGTCTTTTGGTTGTGTTGCGCTCTGTCTGTCTCTCTGTCTGTCTTTGTCTCACTCGGTCTCTCTCGGTCTCGCTCTCTCTGCCCTCCCCCTCTCCTCTCTCTCTTTCTCTCTCTCTCCCCTTACCCT
>CM031622.1:1708995-1723995 GCA_018398815.1 Conus ventricosus
GGATCAGAGTAGGTCACCATCTTTGGTCAGGAGATGGGGCATAAGGGATCGAACAGGCGTTTCCGCCTTGTCTCATCCCCTCTCTGTCCTTGGGCGAAGCAGACCAAAGGGCGGAGAATGTCTTCCAGGACAGTCGGAGTTACCAGCCTTGTCTTAAGGGCGGAGATCCGGCCGACCCTCGTCAACCAGCAGAACAGGCTTCAAGGGCTTTGCCCCGCGTTCTGGGCAGGTTGTGCCACGCTGGTCAGAGTAAAGCGACACCAGCTTGATAATCAGCTTGTACTTGAAGATAGGACTTGGCGCCACAAGCTATGAGGGAAGTAGCCTTGACAGAAATCCTGGATGCTGAAGACGGTACTGGACTGGACGGCGCACTACAACAAACCGCAGTACCGCGCAGCTTCCGCTATATTCATCAGAGAAACGGAAATAAACAGAACACTTGATGATGATGATGATGATGATGATGATGATGATGATGATGAAGTAATAATGATGACAGATGATGTATAATTATTTTTGTGCAATCGAATCTATATTGCGGCGATTATTTCCGATTTAAGTGATTGATTACTCTCACATCACGAGCGCAGCATCATTTTTTTTTCTTCTAGGTAATTTCTGTCAGTATGTCTTGTCTGCCCATCTGTCTTTCGAACCTCTGGCGGTCAAATCTACCATTTCAGCTCACATGAACCTAACGGGATGCACCCCCCCACCACACACCCACGCACGCACACACACACACACACACACACACACACACACACACACACACACACACACACACACACACACACACACACACTCCAGCCCATTCCCTCAAGAGAGAGAGAGAGAGAGAGAGAGAGAGAGAGAGAGAGAGAGAGAGAGAGAGGTGTCGCTCATCATTTGGGACATGTCCATGTGAGTGAATATTTGTGCGTGATGCTGGAAGGAAATAACCACATGTTCTTTTGTTTTGTTTTGGGGTTTGGCTTTGTTTTGGGTTGGCGTGGTTTGAAAGCCGACGATGACTGGCGCCCACAGGAGTGGAGGCAGCGTTGTTCAGGCGCTGCGCCCTTCTCCTGAGTTGACGGCGTGCTGTGCAGAGCATCGGGACTCGTCTTTGTGGGAAGACACCCCCGTGCGACACTCTCGGTTCCTCTCTGCTTTTGTCTTTGGAACTTCTCACTCTTCTGTCTGTCCGTCCCGTCTGTCTGTGTCTGTATACCTTGTCTGTCTGTTTGTCTCTGTCTCTCTGTCTGTGTGTGTGTGTGTGTGTGTGTGTCTGTCTGTCTGTCTGTCTGTCTGTCTCTCTCTCTCTCTCTCTCTCTCTCTCTCTCTCTCTCTCTCTCTCTCTCTCTCTCTCTCTGGTGTATACAATGTACTTGTCACGATTTTATCCGAACAAGGAGGAAACGCGTCGATCGTTTTGTTCAGGAGGTACAGCAAACGACATCCAGGTCTGCCTTTCAAGAAGGGGATGAGGAAGGGATGGAGATGGAAGTTGTTGGGAGAGGGGGAATGTGTGGGGGTGGGGTGGGGGCGGAGGGGTGATGGCTGGAATTTCTTCTTTAATGCCGCTGATGGAGATGCTTCAACAGGAAGCGGCAGTCGTGGCGACGTGGAACCCAGCGCTAATGAACAGAGCGGCGTGTGCGGGCGAGTAGAGCGGCGGTAACAGCTAATTGCACCGTCGGCTTTTCCCGCTATCAGCCCAGGGCCAGGGTGCTGGCCTTTCCCCTCCTCGCCTCTCTCCCCCGCCCCAGGTGAAATGGGCGGAGTGCGGCAGAGGTGGGATGGTTATAAGGTCAAAAGGGATGGGGGTGGGAGTGAGGAAGGAGAGAGGGGAGGAGGGGGAGGGCTGGAATTCTTCTTGCCGCTATGGACTGGGGAAAAAAAACTACATTGTCCTGAATCTCTCTCTCTCTCTCTCCTCTCTCTCTCTCTCTCTCTCTTCTCCTCTCTCTCTCTCTCTCTCCTCTCTCTCTCTCTCTCTCTCTCTCTCTCTTGCCTGTGAAAGGGGGACTGCTGCCCACTCCGTTTCCGGACCTCTCGCTCCTCCTCTGCCCCTCTCCAAACAGAATCACGGTCAGAAAGCTTTTGTAGCTGAAGAGGATCAGGTTGTGGGGTGCAACGCAGGCTGCACGTGGACCTGTAGTTTTTGTAGTCAACATGACTAGCAGCAGCACCCAGCTTTTAAAAAAAATAAAGATTTGGCTTATTACGTACAGCGATCTGATGACAGACATACACTGACGGATTGTCGTGAAAGAAACATGGCTGGCAGACAGATTATTACAGTACAGCGATCTGATGACAGACATACACTGTACGGATATCGTGAAAGAAATCAAACTGGCTGGCAGTACAGATCTGATGACAGACATACACTGTACGGATTCGTGAAAGAAATCAACTGGCTGGCAGACAGACTTATTACAGTACAGCGATCTGATGAGACATACACTGTACGGATATCGTGAAAGAAATCAACTGGCTGGCAGACAGACAGGCAGGGACCGTTATGGAGGGGGTGGCGGTAGAGGGGGGGGGGGGGGGGGGGGGGGGGGGGGGGGGCGGGAGGAGGAACTTGGTGGACAGATATTCGCGACTGTCGCGGACACAAGAGACGCGGACAAGAAAGTTTACTTTGACACATGTGGCAGCAGTGTCGGTCAGAGAAGGGCGAGGCATTCGTCTCCGTGCTGTTAAAGGTGGTGATGACTGTGAAGGTCACTTCATTGTGATGAACCTGTCAACGTCACTTGAAGTAACTTCCCTAAAGTACTGAGAGAGAGAGAGAGAGAGAGAGAGAGAGAGAGAGAGAGAGAGAGAGAGAGAGAGAGAGAATGCGGAAGCATTGCGGACTATCGGGATTTCAGAATAAATGTTAACTGTTTCTGATTTTTCAGTTGGTGGTGTTTCTTGGTCTCTTACGAAAGCATTCTTTAGCAAGGCAAATGATGGGATCATCGTTTCTTGGGGTTCTTCAGGTGAAGTATGTGATCTATCAGGAAGATATTTCACCTGACAGCAGCATATTCTGGACAGTGAAACAAAAGATCAGAACTGGACAAAATGTGCGGGTTTTATTTGCAGTGTTGTAACTGTACCTTTATGTGTGCACAGGACAAAAACGACATGTCTTACCACCGCTGTTGTGCCTTTTAATAGACCAGTGAAGAGAATATCCAAGAGTCTCTCCTGTTCCAAGCAATGGAATATGAGATAGAAAAGAGATTCCCAAAAGATGCACACGGCATTTAAAGCGCTTTTTCAGTTCATGCCTTTGAGTTCGTGGATTTGTAGTTCTAAGATAAAGAGAATGATGGAAATATTTTATGGGATAACCGTTTTATGCCAGCATTTTTCGAGCGACAAAAAAAATCGTGGTTTTTGAATTAAAATTGTCCAAGTTCTCCAGTGGATAAGCAAGTGCCTTTCATCTTCATGTCTTTGGAAAGACCCCGCTTCTTCTTGTTTTCTTGTTTTCGTGGTCCTCTAACTAGGGGTATCATTGGAAGGACGAACCGTGCTCTTTGGTCCTCCCTTGTTTGTCTTGTTGCTTTTCTCCTTTTAATGAACAGGGGACATTTCGTTTAGATCCTGGTGGTGGGCTTTTGGTTTATTTGAAACAGAAAATGCGGCTGAGATTAAAGAGGCTCTGTTTTATTTTCTGTTTAGGAAATCAGAGAGAGAGAGAGAGAGAGAGAGAGAGAGAGAGAGAGAGAGAGCTTTGCTCTCTTATTTAAAAAAGAAATTCCTCTTAAAGAGCGATTCTCGCTCGTTCTGGAATCCCTTTTCTCTTGGTTTCTGCTGAAGAATTCTATCCAATTTGGGTTGTAAAAAGGCCCGAATTTCTTTTTAGGAATTGGGTGTGATCCTTCAAGGGTCACAGTGACATGGAGAGAATGAGAGGGGGGGGGGGGGGGGGGGGCAAGGACAAGAAAGATCTCTGCGTGTTTACCTTTCTTCAGAGAAGGAGAAACACTTTTTACTCGTCCGCTGAAATCAAATCCTCTCCACCCCTCTCCCTGCTCATTCTCTCCTTTTGTCTCTGTGTTGTGTGTGTGTAAGTGAGTGTGTGATGTGTGTGTGTGTGTGTGTGTGTGTGTGTGTGTGTGTGTGTGTGTGTGTTGTGTGTGTGTGTGGTGTCATATCATCTTCTTCTCGAACACTCTAGATGGGAACGCCAGCTCCCCTGACGAATGCTGCCGTGCGCTGTGGGTCCCCAAGGACACCGTAGAGCTTCCTCTCCACTGATGTTTGCTCCGTCCATATCTGTTGTCTCAGAGCTTCGTGCAACGGGCAGTCATATTATTTGTTTTGCTTGTGGAAGCACCAAGATCGAAACGAGTCGCTTGTGTTGTGTTCTTTGTTTGCTCGTTTTCTTGTGGTCCAGTGACTCGACTTCTGATGTTTCTTCAGAGGCTTGAGCAGTTGTTACGAGCCGGGATAGTCAACGTCCAGGATGAATTCCAAGTCAGGTGGTGGATGGTGCATGTAGTAACTAGTCCGACCATCAGGGAGGCCGTATATATGTTGGTGTTGCAGTTCAGCCTCCGCACCAGCCTAAAGCGATCTGACCAGCAACAACCAACCAGTCCAAGAGTGGGAGGAGGGGAGCTGACAGGGACGGACACCACTGGAACGACAAGATGTTACGACGGGTGGTCAACACGCCAGATTTCATGTTTATGTTGTGGGTGCCCCGAGATTCCATCACGCAGCGTTCTTAAATTTGAGTTCGGAGGCCCTGATCGAACTGTCTCTTCGGAGTGGTCGATTTTATGTCGCCATTTCTGTATAATTTCAGGGTTCCAGTTGTTGACTTTGTGGGCTTGATTCGTTGGAGGTGTTTTAGTATTTTTTTTTTTTTAAATACTTTTCGTGTGCTGTAAATCGAAGGTTTGAAATCAGGAGTTTTTGTACCTTTTCTGTTAAATTTGTTGCTGAAACTGTCAGAATGAAAGTGACTTCCCATCCACTCGGTTCCCTTCCATGTCCTACCACTTCTCCCACAACAACTCCCCCCCCCTACACCCCACTGCCCCTTACACCCCACTCCCCCCTACACCCCACTGCCCCCTACACCCCACTCCCCATAGTAGAAAGAAACTCGTGGACAGCGTGGCAGCAGCGAGTCCTCAGAAGAGAAGCCCCCTTCAAGCAAGGGTTTCGGCCCTTATCTCCTGACACTCTTCGGGGGGTTGGGCCACCCCCGGTTCATGACTCCGGATGTCCCTCTGCTGCCCCCTTTTTTCCCCATCTTGGGACGAGTCATGGCTGGGATTCGAACCCATGACCCTTTGGACATGCTCATTTTCCACTTAATGACTCGCACTCTAACCACTGGGGCACCTGATATTTGTAGGGAAATTAAGCCTTATGAAGTTCACTTTTGTTCCTCCTTGACCAGATCCAGCTTGAACACCTCTCTGCCGCTTCTGCCATTGCTTTCAGGGCTCTGGTTTTTTTCCCTCCCTGCAACTGAGAGCTGTTTCATGAGGCTGTATGCAGACGTTCCTACAAACCCCCTAGCTCCAATTTCTGCAGTGAGGACTTTGACCTGATAGCCTTCTCTCTTCAAGCTGTTTGCCAGATCAGCATACTTTTCAGTCTTGTAGATTGAGCTGCCTCCATTCTGTTCTCATATGGCACCGTGAGCTCGATCATGATCAGCTGCTTGGTTGACTGAGAGTGGTCTGGTCTCATGCCACTCTTGCTACATCCCACACCTCCCTACACCCCACTCCCCCTACACCCCACTCCCCCCTACACCCCACTCCCTCCTACACCCCACTCCCTCCTACACCCTGCTCCCCCCTACACCCCACTCCCCCTACATCCCACTCCCCCTACACCCCGCTCCCTCCTACCCCCGCTCCCTCCTACACCCCACTCCCCCCTACACCCCACTCCCTCCTACACCCCGCTCCCTCCTACACCCCGCTCCCTCCTACACCCCGCTCCCTCCTACACCCCGCTCCCTCCCTACACCCCACTCCCCCCTACATCCACTCCCCCTACATCCCACTCCCCCCTACATCCCACTCCTCCAACACCCCACTCCCCCTACACCCCACTCCCCCCTACACCTCACTCCCCCCTACACCCACTCCCTCCTACACCCCGCTCCCTCCTACAACCCCGCTCCCTCCTACACCCCGCTCCCCCCTACACCCCACTCCCCTACATCCCACTCCCCCTACATCCCACTCCCCCTACATCCCACTCCCCCCTACACCCCACTCCCCCTACATCCCACTCCCCCTACATCCCACTCCCCCTACATCCCACTCCCCTACACCCCACTCCCCTACACCCCACTCCCCCCCACACCCCACTCCCCCTACATCCCACTCCCCTACATCCCACTCCCCCTACACCCCACTCCCCCTACATCCCACTCCCCCTACATCCCACTCCCCTACATCCACTCCCCCTACATCCCACTCCCCCTACACCCCACTCCCCTACACCCCACTCCCCTACATCCCACTCCCCCTACACCCCACTCCCCCTACATCCCACTCCCCCTACACCCCACTCCCCTACACCCCACTCCCCCTACATCCCACTCCCCCCTACATCCCACTCCCCCCTACATCCCACTCCCCCTACATCCCACTCCCCCTACACCCCACTCCCCTACACCCCACTCCCCCTACACCCCACTCCCCCTACACCCCACTCCCCCTACACCCCACTCCCCCTACACCCACTCCCCCTACACCCCACTCCCCCTACATCCCACTCCCCCCTACATCCCACTCCCCCCTACACCCCACTCCCTTTACACCCCACTCCCCCTACATCCCACTCCCCTACACCCCATTCCCCCTACACCCCACTCCCCTACACCCCACTCCCCTTACACCCCACTCCCCCACACCCCACACCTCCCTACACCCCACTCCTCTACACTCCACTCCCCCCACTCCCCACTCCTCTACACTCCACTCCCCCTACACTCCACTCCCCCTACACCCACTCCTCTACACTCCACTCCCCCTACACCCCACTCCTCTACACCCCACTCCCCCTACACCCCACTCCCCCTACACCCACTCCCCCACACCCCACTCCCCTACACCCCACTCCCCTACACTCCACTCCCCCTACACTCCACTCCCCCTGCACCCACTCCCCTACACCCCACTCCCCCTACACCCCACTCCCCCTACACCACACTTCCCCTACACCCCACTCCCCCCTACACCACACTCCCCTACACCACGCTCCTCTACACTCCACTCCCCCTACACCCCACTCCCCCTACACCCCCCTACACCACACTTCCCTACACTCCACTCCCCCTACACCCTACTCTCCCACTCCCCCTACACCACACTCCCCCCTACACCCGCTCCCCTTCCCCCCACCAAGAAAACAACTAACGTGAGAGGTTGTTTCAGTTCTTTATCCGTGCAGCACGACAGGTGAAAGGGGCGTGATTCAGATAGAGCAAACGATTCCCAGTGTGAAACTGACGATGCTCTTTTTTTCTGGACGGACAAGTCAGAAATGTGAAGGTGGTTCAGTGCCAGTTTCTTTCTAGATGCACCACTGAACAACACCAGCAAAGGGACTCATCTGTAGTGCAGTGTCTCCTACGGTCCGTTGACTCCTGGCAACAGCATCAGGCGGAGTGTTGGCGCTGAGACAAGCGACACAAAGAGACACTAGTGGTTGTGGAAAGGAAGAGCCAGGTTGAGCGGCGCTGAAATAATGCAGTCGAGAAGGCACAAGAGATTAGACAGGAAAGGTCACGTACGTACGCACGCACACACACGCACACACACACACACACACACACACACACACACACACACACACACACACACCACACACACACACACACACACACACACACACACACACACACACACACACACGCATGCGCGCGCGCACGCACGCACTGAGAGAGAGAGAGAGAGGGGTGGGGGGTAGGGGGAGGGAGAAAGAGAGACAAGCCCACCAACCACGTATCAGAAAGCGATCTGCGTGGCGAGCGTAACTGGCTTCAGCATTGAAAAAAAAAAAAGAAGAAGATGAAGAAGGAGAAGAAGAACACTTTATTTTGACGGTTGATCAGAAGCTTTGGAAGTTGATTGGATTCTGTGAACATAACAGCAGGGAAACCTGACGTCAAGGGAGCGCTTCATGCCTTCAGCCTGCAAACAACAGCACTATTTCATTTTGACTGTTGATTCTTAAAGACGTGCAGAAGCTCGAGGAGTTGAATTGTGGATTCTTCATAAATCACGTTCCATGCAAAGAATCTTTTGAGACAACTTCACTGGCTGCAGCTTTCAACTTAAAACTTGTTTTGATCGCCAACGGAGAGACATACAGAAGCGCTGGAAAACTGGTTGAACTCTTTGTGTATGAAAAAGAAGTACAACTATACACAGAGGTAGCACAACGGTTTCAGATTTTAGAAGAAAAAAAACTGTTTTGATTGTTGATGGAAAGACATGAAAAAGCTTGAGAAACAGGTTGAATTTCTTGTGTTCTATACAAAAGTCGCGGACACATCTAGGGAGTCTACATGACTTCAGCTTGAAGAAGAAAAAAAATTTCAAAATGGAGTGACTGACGGCGGCGAACGAAGCAAGATTAGGAATAGAGTTTGTTTAGAACTTCCCGCCAATGACATTGACAAACAAAGCACAAGACAAGACACGATGCATTTCAACCACTTGGGTCTTCTTCAGGCGAAAAAATAAATCACATTTAACATGTGGGACAGTACAAACAACGAAAAAACGAAAAAAGAATGAAAAATGACTTATCGTTCTTGTCCATGTGTTTCGTGGGCGGAAATGACATGCGGCCAGGGGGGATTATGGGAGGGAAACGGGGGGGGGGGGGGGGGGGGGGGGGGGGGGGGGGGGGGGGGGGGGGTTGCGTCAGGGGAGGTGTGTGTGTGTGATATGATAGGGTTGTGTGTCCAGTTTATTGGGATGGTGTGATATCTTTGTGATGGTTGTGGTAATGGTGGATTGATAATAATGGTAAGGGGAAAAAAAAAAAAAAAAAAAGGGGGGGGGGATTTAAGGGGAAGGATAATACAAAACTAAGATTAAATAGATGGAGGGTTGCTGTAACTACTGTATGAAGTGAGTGAAGGGATGTGGTGGTGGTGTATGTAAGTGTGTAGTATGTGTGTGTGTGTGTGTTGGTAGGGGATTTTGCCAACTGGTGTGGAAGAGGTGAGTATGTGTGTTGGTTATTGTTGGATATTGATGCCTTGGGGGTGTAGTGTGCCCAGTTTGGCAATGAGATGGGATTCGTGAGTTGTGCGTTCAAAGCTGTCACTCTGTGACTGCCAGAGTGCCATGACTTTGACATGGTCGATGTTGTGTTGGGTGTGGTTGAAGTGTAGGGCGACGGGTTTGGGTCGGTGGTGGCGGATATCGGCCAGGTGTTCAGAGATGCGTGTTTCGAGTGTGCGTGACGTTTCCCCTATGTAGATCTTGCCACACAGCTGGCAGTGGATGGCATAAAAAATGTTGCGGCTCTGACATGAGAATGTGCGTTTGACTGTGAAGGAGTCTTTGGGGCCCTGTAGGATGGTGTCTGGTTTGGTGAGGGGGCAGATTTTGCAGTTGGGTTTGGAGCAGGGGTGAGTACCTGGTGGTGTAGCTGTGGTTCTGTTCAAACTGGACCGCACGAGGAGAAGAAAAAAAAGAAAGCTTCACTTTGACTGTTGATGAAAAGAATGTTCAGACAAGGTAAATGATAATAAGCTTGGGAAGCTGGGTGAATACCTTTTGTAGCTTGCATAAAGGTTGAGAAAGCACAAATTATAGAGGTGTCATAAATGATTATCAAGGATACGTAGACAGATGATAGAAACGCCGCACAGAAAGAAGCTTGCGCACAACAACATAGAAAGAAGCTTGCGCACAACAACATTAACCTATTACTGCCTCTGAGACAGTGATAAAGGCCGCTAAAGGCCGCACAGAAAGAAGCTTGCGCACAACAACATTAACCTATTACTGCCTCTGAGACAGTGCTAAAGGCCGCTAAAGGCCGCACAGAAAGAAGCTTGCGCACAACAACATTAACCTATTACTACCTCTAAGACAGTGCTAAAGGCCGCATAGAAAGAAGCTTGCGCACAACAACGTTGACCTATTACTACCTCTGAGACAGTGCTAAAGGCCGCATAGAAAAAAGCTTGCGCACAACAACGTTAACCTATTACTACCTCTGAGACAGTGCTAAAGGCCGCACAGAAAGAAGCTTGCGCACAACAACATTAACCAAATTACTACCTCTAAGACAGTGCAAAAGGCCGCATAGAAAGAAGCTTGCGCACAACAACGTTGACCTATTACTACCTCTGAGACAGTGCTATAAGGCCGCATAGAAAGAAGCTTGCGCACAACAACGTTGGCCTATTACTACCTCTGAGACAGTGGTCCAGGGTGTGTGCCGTAAACATAGCTTGTTTGTTATCATCGGAGAAGGTGTATCAGAAGAGTGGTGAGAAAGGTGGTTCAAATGTTCTGCTCACAAGACACCAGGGCGTTGGGATGCAGCGTTGAGGCCGGCAGTGAAGAGAGAGTTTCTGTTTGGGTTGGAGAGGACGTGAAGGTGTGGCGCTCCGTTAATTAATGTAAAGAGGAGGGGTGATGAGAACAGCAAGAGGATTAATGGGGAACTCTCTCTCTCTCTCTCTCTCTCTCTCCCCTCTCTCTCTCCCCCTCTCTCTCTCTCTCTCTCTCTCCCCTCTCTCTCATATAAGAAAGACGTTTTCTTCAAGCTTTGACGTGTGTGTCACTGTGTGTGTGTGTGTGTGGTGTTTGTGTTTGTGTGTGTGTGTGTGTGTGAGAGGAGAGAGAGAGAGAGAGAGAGAAAAGAGAGAGAGAGAGAGAGAGAGAGACCGACAGACAGACAGACAGACAGACAGAGACGACAACCCCTCACCCCTATCTCGTTTTACGGCATCCGCCAACCCTCCGCCGCCGCTCCCCGCTCTCCCCGTGACCCAGATAGTTGGTTGTCAGTCTGGCAGCAAAATCATCAGCAGAAAAGCGTGGACCACCCCCAGGACACGTCCGTCACTCGCCCCAGATCAGACGGAGGGTGGGGTGGGGGGGAAGCGAAGGATCGGGGATGAAGGAGGGGAGGGAGGGGATACTAATGGAATAGACGGGAGTGAAGAGAACTGATTGGACCTTGTACAGCGTTACTGTAACTTGGTCAGGGGCCCTGTGACCTTGGCTCCCAGTAAAACGCCCACCACACTCCAAGGCGCGTGCCTGGAAAATGAACGACCGTTTATTTTCTACGAGCTAGTTAAACAACCTGAGTGTGGCCTTAATCCCTTCCCTCCCCCACCCCCCTCCCCCTTCTTCCAACCCTACATCCTCGTGTCCACACCCAACGCCTGTCCATTATCCTCTCCTACCGTCGGAACGAAAATCTTTGTATTTATTTATTATAATTATTTTTTTTTGACATGTTTGTTAGTTTGTGCATTTTTGCTTTTCAATTTTTTCCCCTGAGATTAAAAACCGTGATTAAGGATAATTTTAGATTAAATCCATTCTCTGTCGCTTTATAAGTCTGTCTGTATTCTCTTTACCTTAGCGTTTACTTCAGTGTCTCTGCCATTTTAATCCCTCGCTCTCTGTGTCACTGCTGGTGTGTTGTGTGGTGTGGGGGGGGGGGGGGGGGGGGGGGGGGTGGGGGGGGGGGGGGGGGGGGGGGGGGGGGGGGTGGGGGGGTGGGGGGGGGGGGGGGGGGGGGGGGATTATGCTAGAGGAGAGGGAAAGGGGTGGGGCTGCAAGAGCAGAGTGGGGTGGGGTGGGGGGTGGAGGGATAGTTTGTGCGCATGTAAGATGTTTAACAACAACTCGTACATGTATGACTGAAATTATTACACTTGGGAAGCATGCTTCACTCTCGTGCCTTACAGTGTGACCGTGAAAAGGCAGTTTAACCCATCAGGATGTTCCTGGACTTGGCTTTACCTCGGTCAGTGCAGTTAGGGCTGAAGGAGAGAATGACGACGAAGACAGAGTAAGCGGGCGGAAGGGGATTCGTAACGAAATGTTTGGCGGTGGATGGTAAAGGTCTGTGGTAAAAGTGGAGGTGGGGTGAGAACGGTGGATGGTAACGGGCTGGGGTGAAGTGGAGTGGGGTGGACGTGGATGGTAAAAGGCGGGTGAAGTGAGGGGAGGACGGTGGATGGTCAAGCTGGGGTGAAGTGGAAAGTGGGTGACGGTGGATTTCAAGGCCTGGGGGTGAAGTGGTGAGTGGGGTGGACGGTGTTTGTCAAGGCTGGGGTGAAGTGGAGTGGGGAGACGTGGAATGGTAAAGGGCTGGGTGAAGTGGAGTGGGGTGTGAACGTGGATGTAGAAGTAAAGGGCTGGGGGAAGTGGATGAGGGTGGGAAGGTCAAGGTCGTGGTGAATGTATAGTGGGTGGACAGTGGATGTGTTAAAGGGCTGGTGAATGGAGTGGTGTGGAACGGTGGAAGGTAAAGGGCTTGAGTGAAAGTGGAGAGGGTGACGGTGGATGGTAAAGGGCTGGGGTGAAAGTGGATGGGGGTGACGGTGGATGTTAAAGGCTGGGTGAAGTGGAGTTGGGGTGACGTGGATGGTCAAGGGCTGTGGGATAATTGGAGGTGGTGGACGTGGATGGTACAGGCTGGGGGTACGTGGAAGTGGGGGTGGATGATGTTAAAATGGGCTGGGGAGAAGTGGATGGGTGACGTGGAAGATGGTCAAGGGCTGGGGGGGAAGTGAGTGTGGGTGACGGTGGATGGTAAAGGGCTGGGGGTGAAGTGGAGGGGTGGACCTGTGATGTTAAAGGCATGGGGTGAAGTGATGGGGTGACTGATGATGATGGCAAGGGCTGGGGGTGAAGTGGAGTGGGGGTTGACGGTGGATGTCCAAGGGCGGGGTGAATGAGGGGGTGCCGGTGATGGTAAAGGGCTGGTGTGAAGTGGAGTGGGGGTGGACGGTGGATGAGTAAGCTGGGGTGAAGTGGAGTGGGTGACGTAGGATGATGGTAAAGGCTGGGGGTGAAGTGGGAGTGGGGTTGGACGTGTATGATGGTCAAGGGCTGGGGTGACGTGAGTGGGGGTGTACGGAGGATGGTAAAAGCGCTTGGGGGTGAAGTGGAGTGGGGTGGATGAATGGGTAAAGGCGAGGGGGGTTGGGGGAGTGACTTGATTCCCGTATATATATGTACATATATAATAATATATATAATGCTGAACAATTAAGTATGGAGAAAAACAAGTGCAGGCTAACAATTCTACAGTCATTATAGTAATGACTTGGCAAAGATTGAACTTTTAGAGTAAACAAAAATTGAAGATAAGAAACCGGGGAATTATATTATAAATATTCGAACCACCTTTTCTCTCCTGCCTGAGAGAACCATATATATATATCCAATCACACTACACACACACACACACACACACACACACACACACACACACACACATATTTAAATATATATATAAATATATAATATAATATTATATATATATATAATATATGTGTGTGCGCACAGTTTGCCATGCACGCACTCATTGCCACCACTAGCGACGTCACCACGCACGCACGCACGCACGCACACACACACACACACACACACACATGCGAATTTCTCAGGCCTGGTTAATATCCATGTCCGATGATTTTTTATACACTTTAAAAAACATAGATACTTTTTTTAAAAAAAATAATGATCCCCCACACTACATCCCCCCCCCCCCCCCCCCCCCCCCCCACACACACACCCGACAGACTCACACTAATGGATATTGAGTAGTATATTGCCTTAATAGCGAAACTAGTTTGGCCTCAACTCCTTTCTCTGTCTCACTTCTCATGTGTTCTCTGCTGTCTGTCCTGTCTGTCGTCTGTCTCTCTCTCTCTCTCTCTCTCTCTCTCCATCTCCCTCTCCTCCTCTCTCCTCTCTCTCTCTTGCAAGAATGGATGTAGTGTAGGTCGTCCATCATCACGTAAGATTCCCACTGAAGATCTTTGAAATTGTCATGCATAGGCTATTAGCCAGTCTGACTGAAATGCCTGATCCTTTGCCGACGGGAAGCCTTCAGTGATGAAAAAAGCACATGTCCCTAAAACACTGTTGTTGTTTTTTTCCCTTTCCTCCCAGAACATGATCTTTGATGAGAAAATACTCGTTTACTAGCACAGTACAACAACCGGTTTACATTCTTTTTCCTAGATTGATTAAAAAAAAATGATGCCCCCCCCCCCCCCCCACCCCCCCGGGGGTGAGATGAAGGGAGTGTGTGTGTGTTTATGAAAGTAGCGTGACCTGGAATGGACTATTGTTCGTCAAGGACGGACTGTGGGTGTGTGTGTGGGGGTTTGTGTGTGTGTGTTGTGTGTGTTGTGTGTGTGAAGTAACGGTGACCTGGTGAAAGGACTAATGTTCGTCAAGAGACGGGACTCCCACTCTGTGTGTGTGTGTTTGTGTGTGAGGTGTGGTGTGTGTGTGTGTGTGTGTTTGTTGGTGAAGGTAGCAGTGACCTGGGAATGGACTAATGTTCGTCAAGGACGGACTGTGTGTGTGTGTGTAAGTTGTGTGTGTGTGTGTGTGTGTGTGTGAGTGTTGTGAAGGTAGCGTACCTGGTAAAGGACTACTTTTGGTCAAGGACGGACTGTGTGTTGTGTGTGTGTGTGTGTGTTGTGTAAGGTACGTGAAACCTTGGAATGGACTACTGTTGGTCAAGACGGGACTCTGTTGTTTGTGTGTGTGTGTGTGTGTGTGTGTGTGTGGTGTGTGTGTGTGTGTGTGTGAAGGTAGCGTGACCTGGGAATGGACTACTGTTCGTCAAGGACGGGACTGTTGTGTGTGTGTGTGTGTGTGTGTGTGGTGTGTGTGTGTGTGTGTTGTGTAGGTAGGGTGACCTGGGAATGGACTACTGTTGGTCAAGGCCGGACTGTGGGCGAAGGTTGTGTACTTTGTCACCGATGTGCCAGGCAGGAAAGGGAGGCCACTGATGGCA
>CM031622.1:1728995-1731495 GCA_018398815.1 Conus ventricosus
CTGACATTGCGTGTCATCGTTTTAGGTACAGTACCATTAGTGAAAACGAATTAATATGCCGCTTGTGTAATCTGGACAGGGAAGATGAAGTCCATTTCCTTTTTTCGCTGTCCTGCTTTTCATGACCTTGGAGTGAAATTTATAAAGCCAAACTGTTTCTGAAGCCTGTAGTTTTCGACTGAACTCACTCCTAGCATCAAGAAATGAAAATATTCTCTTCAGTCTTGCTCGGTACATTTATGAAGCACAAAAAAGGCTGCGTACTGTTTATTCTTAATAATATTGTATTGTGCATACATATTTGCTGTTTCCTGGCATTTTCTTTCATGATAATGTATCATGTGTATTTCAGGTATCACCCCTTCAGTATGGGGCTCTGGCCTTTATTTGAATGAATGTTCGCATTCGCATTCTCTCTCTCTCTCTCTCTCTCTCTCTCTCTCTCTCTCTCTCTCTCTCTCTCTCTCTCTCTGCCCGTGTCCCTTTCTCTATTTGTCTGTCTTCTGTCTGTCTGTCTTTGTCTGTCTGTCGATCTCTGTCTGTCTGTCTGTCTCTCGCTCTGTCGCTCGCTCGCTCGCTCGATCGCGCGCTCGGTCTCACTGTGTGTGTTCGTTTCTTTTCTTCTTTATGCCATTTTCCGTCGTTCTTGCTGTTATTTCTCTCTCTCCCTGACTCAGTCTTTGTCTTCTTGTCACGTGCTCTTTCTGTCGGGCAACCAGGACGGATCTGTGTTATCATACTCATGTATATCTTCCCCCCTCGCCATTCCCTCGCCCCCCCCCCCCCTTTTTTTTTTTGTTTTTTGTTAAAGAGACATTGAAAATCATCTGAACTACCCTTTTTCTCTTCCTGTCTTTTTCTCTCCTCCCTCCTTAACCTCTGTCTCTTTCTGTCTGTCTGTCTGTCTCTCTCTCTCTCTCTCTCTCTCTCTGTTTTTCTTTCTCTCACAGTCACCCCCCCCCCCCCCCCCCCCTCCCCAGGTTTCTCTCTCTGTATCCCCTCTGTGCCTTTTTCTCCTTTCTCCTGTCCGCCTTTCTGTTTAGTCTTCTTCTTCATCTTCTTCTGTCTTTTCCTTTGCTTCCCTGTGCCTCTTGTCTCCCGAGTTGTCGTCCTTTCTTTCCAATAAAGGCGGGTGCAGTTCCCCCTCCAAAGCTCCTTAACTCCATTGCCGGCGATCCTCCGAGGGCCTCTGATGGCTTTCTAAAGACCCTCAGCACCACCCGCCCTGACACCCGCCTGGCTCTGGCACCGGAGAGGAGAGAGCCTTTCTTGGAGGCTGAAGTGGGGAGTGGGAGGGGAGCAGGAGGGAAGGGGGGTGGGTGGGTGGGTGGGTGCGTGGATGGATCGGCTAGAAGGAGGAAAGGGGTCGTTGGCAGGAAAGTAAGTGTGTGTGTGTGTGTGTGTGTGTGTGTGTGTGTGTGTGTGTGTGTGTGTGTGTGTGTGTGTGTGTGTGTAAGCGCGCTTGTTCCATTCTGGGCTAGTGTCATGTTCATTCAGAGACAGACAAGCCATTTTTTCTATCATTTTTTGAATAGTCATCAACCCACCCACCCACCCCTCATTTTTGTTTGTGTGTTTCTTTGTTTTTAATCAGCTTTTGTACTACCCTCCCCCATAATTTAGAAGGAGAAGAAAAAGAACAGAAAAAGCCCCCCCCCCCCCCCCCACCACCACCCTCCACCCCAGTCCTGTCTGATCGATGGTTTCACTTTCAGACATAGTGTTGTGGGTGATGACGCCCCCTTCAACTGCGGTTCGTTGACACCACTCACTGTGTGTCCATTGTCGTCCATGTTGGATTGTGACACCAGTCACTGTGTCTGTCCATTGTCGTCCATGTTGGCCTGTGACACCACTCACTGTGTCTGTCTGTCCATTGTCCATGTTGGCCTGTGACACCACACACTGTGTCTGTCTGTCCATTGTCTTCCATGTTGGCCTATGACACCACTCGCTCTGTCTGTCTGTCCATTGTCGTCCATGTTGGCCTGTGACACCACTCACTCTGTCTGTCTGTCCATTGTCGTCCATGTTGGCCTGTGACACCACTCACTGTGTCTGTCTGTCCATTGTCGTCCATGAATGATGTTGGCCTGTGACACCACTCACTGTGTCTGTCCATTGTCGTCCATGTTGGCCTGTGACACCACTCACTGTGTCTGTCCATTGTCGTCCATGTTGGCCTGTGACACCACTCACTGTGTCTGTCCATTGTCGTCCATGTTGGACTGTGACACCAATCACTGTGTCTGTCCATTGTCGTCCATGTTGGACTGTGACACCAATCACTGTGTCTGTCCATTGTCGTCCATGTTGGCCTGTGACACCACTCACTGTGTCTGTCCATTGTCGTCCTTGTTGGCCTGTGACACCACTCACTGTGTCTGTCTGTCCATTGTCGTCCATGTTGGCCTGTGACACCACTCACTGTGTCTGTCCATTGTCGTCCCTGTTGGCCTGTGACACCACTCACTGTGTCTGTCCATTGTCGTCCATGTTG
>CM031622.1:1741495-1743995 GCA_018398815.1 Conus ventricosus
AAGCTAGTTCATTCCGTCAATTTGATGGTCCAGTGACCCAGTTTTTTTTTTCTTCGGAATTGCACCAACTGGGTGCGCCGTCACTTAGCTGGCAGTTGGCTAGGGTTGTTACCGGGAAAGCTAACGTCTATCCTTTTTGTTCTCCCCCGCCCTCCCCCCCCCCCCCCCCACCCCCCCACCAGAGGCCCTGTGTGGGTGTGGGCTGAGCGATGCTCATGATTGATGAGAGTGAACTCCAACTGAAACGGATGACGGGGCTGCTGCCGATGGACAGCATGCGACGTCAGATGAGGCCAGCGAGGATGGGCTTTGTTGTCAGATTGACAAACTGACACGCGCTTGACTGGGAATGTTTACCCTGAGGGCAAATGCAGGCCATGGTCTGAAGAGAGAGGCTCTCAGGCTTTTGGTGCCGAAACTGTCAGGAATAGAGAGCCATTGCAGACAAACAACAACACAAAACAGACAGACAAACAAAGAAAGAAACCGCCAATGTTCAGGAGAATATTGTGAGCTTTCGCTCTACAATGAATGGTCAAGGACCCAGGTCCGCTGACTACAAGCAGTGGGATGGTGGGACTCCTCCGTTGGTCGGTCGTGCGGTTTCTCGTACAAAAGGTTGTGGGAGTTTGGAGGTGTTGGGCGGAAGGCAGAAGGGGTGGGAGTGGGCGTGCAGGATGTTACGTAATACCCAGACTGCCAACACCGGCTTGTTTAGGTCGGCCTCGTGAATGTCAGTGAGCCAACTCTTTCCCGCCCGCCCCCCCCCCCCTCCCCCCTCCCCAACTCCCACCCCTTCCCATCCACCCACCACCTCGCTTAATGCAAGCCACCCGGACGGACACACCTATATATACGATTTGTCACCCACCACCTCGCTTAATGCAAGCCACCCGGACGGACACACCTATATATACGATTTGTCACCCACCACCTCGCTTAATGCAAGCCACCCGGACGGACACACCTATATATACGATTTGTCATCGAGTCAGCGAGTGACTCCCCCCCTCCCCCCTCCCCAACCCCCACCCCTTCCCATCCACCCACCACCTCGCTTAATGCAAGCCACCCGGACGGACACACCTATAATACGATTTGTCATCCAGTCAGCGAGTGACTCACTCACACAACAGATGAGCAGCAGCACCACGCTTTTGTTGGCCTACGTCCAGTCAGTAGTTTCTTTCATTCTCTCTCTCTCTCTCTCTCTCTCTCTCTCTCCTCTCTCTCTCTCTCTTCTTCTTCTTCTTCTTTCTTCTTCTTTCTGCCAGCTGCTTGCAGAGTTGCTTGACGCTTTACCCCCCCCCCCCCCCCCCTTCCACATTTTCCCCCTTTTCTTTCTTCGTCTATTTTTTGTTTTGTTTTGTTCTTTCTTTTCTTTTTCTTCCTTTACTTTTTTCTTTCTTCCTTCCTTCCTTCCTTCCCTTTCCTGCGTCCATTCTTTTTCGTCCTCGGTTCGTATTTCCCCTAAAAGTTGTTTTTTGAAGGGGGGGGGGGGGGGGGGGGGGGGGGGGGGGGGTCCTGTTCTCTTCCTTCCTTTACGCTTTTCTTTTTTTCCTTTCCTTTCTGTCCTTCGTGTCTGTTGTTGTTGTTTGTTCCTCCCTTCTTATTTCCCCATCACTGATTGCCCACTGAACTGTGATCAAATAGTGGTTTTAGCTTTGGTCTGTTGGTGTCAGGAAGGGACCGTTGTTTGGTGTATGTCACCGAATAATCATATTTCTTGACTGTCTTTTTCTTGTTTTTTTTCCCCCTTCTTTTTCTTTCCTGTTTGGATTTGTATGTATATAACCCTGATCGTGTATGTATATAACCCTGATCGTGTATGTATATAACCCTGATCGTGTATGTATATAACCCTGATCGTGTATGTATATAACCCTGATCGTGTATGTATATAACCCTGATCGTGTATGTATATAACCCTGATCGTGTATGTATATAACCCTGATCGTGTATGTATATAACCCTGATCGTGTATGTATATAACCCTGATCGTGTCTTGCTCTCGTCCCCGTCATGGCTTTCCCTGTGGTCAGTTGAAATAACGACCAGACCTGACACACCCCCCCCCCCCCACCTGACACCCCCCCCCCCCTCCCCGTCTTCCTGCAGTCATTTCCTTCTTGTTTCTTACCTTTCATTCATTGTAATTTCTTCTCTGCTTTTTTCTTTCCTTTTTCTTTCTTTCTTTCTTTTTTCTTCTCCTCTTTTTTTTCTTGTATTTATTGCCTATCCACCCAGAGAAAGTGGCTTCACTTGCCCGTCATGCTGTGTGTCTGTCGGTCTGCCCGTCATGCTGTGTGTGTGTCGGTCTGGTCGGCCCGTCTGTCTCGGTGCCAGCTGTCGTTGGCGTGTCCCGTTTTCACGTTCTGAGCGAGGTTGGGATGAGGAAGGAGTCATCCATGTGTAATAGTGTAATAATCTGAGCCACACTTGTAAGCAAAGTACCTGATGACTGAGAGCGCTTGGACGGACGGCGGGTGTGTGTGTGTGT
>CM031622.1:1746495-1751495 GCA_018398815.1 Conus ventricosus
TCACGTGATCGTTTTACTGCATTGTCAGTTGCCAGAAAGTTCCAGAAATTGTTTCTGCAATGACCCATACGTTTTGATAGGGCGGTCTTTAGTCATAAACATGGAACTTTCCAGAAGATGACATGTGTGATGATATGCTATGGTGTACCGTGCCCGACACTCGAACTTTTGATTTCTTAAATCATAAACGATCCTCTGTAATGGCAATTTGAACAGCGTATTTATGAATCTTCTGCTGGGGTCATAGACTTCAACGTGGTCACCGGAGTGGACCTCTACTGTGTCAAGAACTGAGTGACCCAGACGTCAGAAGCAGCGCCTGTCTCTCACCTCAGTCAGCGTTGTAAGTTCACAAGAACAGGATTTGGAGTCTGCATGGTAACACTGCGTTGTCCTGAGCATGCTCGGTTGTTTGGTGAGAACTGTTCCCTCAGCGAACAGGAGGTGCACAGGTCCGAGTGTCCTCAACTCTTGGCTGTGCTGCCTTAGGGTGCAAAGCTGCAGTGACGAATGTGCAAAACACAGTTCTTTTCTCCTTCATTCATGCCCCCCCCCCCCCTCACACACACCACACACACACGCACGCACGCACGCACGCACGCACGCACGCACTAAGGATATGATTCTCGCAGACCACAGGTACTCTCGACTGCCATGTTGTATTAGACGATCATATTTTGCTATCGTATTTGTGAATTGAAAAGTCCTTATAATAAAGGCCTTTCGAATATAGACTGCCCTGCTTTTAAAGCCTCTTTTTTTTGCTGGTTTCTAGCTGCATTCTAGACTCAGCTCCCTCCTCCGAAATACATCCCCCACTACTTCTTGTGAAGGTTTCTGGAGGTGGTTTTGTCATGGCTCCATTGTCAGTTCTTGAAAACTAAGGAACAAAAACGGAAGGCATTTTGATGACGCCCAGCACAAGTCCCGTGCATGCCTTTCCAAAGATTGCAGCATGGATTGGGTTTTGCTCTGAACTTGTTACCCTCGACAGGTGTCAGCATCCTCCTGGGAGAGAGAGAGCTCATGCGCTGGGCGCTGTGTTGGCCTCACTTCCCAAGTGCTCCTGTGCCTTTTTTTCTTTCAGTAACCAGTACCTGTCGAGGACCACTCGATACCCCCTTTCGTTTAGGAGTAGCTGAAAGCCATTGCTGCAGCCGAAGACGGCTCACCGGGAACATTTACTCCATGACCCAGGAAAGTAATCACGCCGTGATGCCCGTCAGCCTCGTTCCGCGCTGTGTGCTCGGACCCAGACACCGTCTGTACCCCCCCCCCCCCCCCTGTCTTTTCCCCTGCGGCCTGTCTGGAACCGCGGCTGCACCGCAAGGTGCCGTCGGAGAGGAAGGACTGCCGTCAGGCTGGAAACCGCGAGGTGGCGCCCCGGTCGACTGGGCAAGGAGGCTGACCCCGCAGGACAATTTGCGGCGGTGAGTGGCGGGTCATGTGGGCCCGTCAGGAGGCGGACAGGATCAGGATGCCGTTTCACACGCTGGGGTAACCCTGCAAATTGCCGCCACCTGGCGGCTGAATAGGGGAGGCTATCAGGGCCGAGGCTGTGGCGCCATATCGGCGTGAACACACTCCGAAAAGAAAACACTGGGGCCGTCAGTGAAATTGAAGGATCAAGACATGGAGGTTGAAAGTAGTGCCCCTAAATGTGTCCACCTGAGAGAGAGAGAGAGAGAGAGAGAGAGAGAGAGAGAGAGGAGAGAGAGAGAGAGAGAGAGAGAGAGAGAGAGAGAGAGAGAGAGAGAGGAGAGAGAGAGAGAGAGGAGTGAGTAGAGGAGGAGTGAAGTGTAGTGAGTGAGTGAGTAGTGAGTGAGTGTGTGTGTGTGTGTGTGTGTGTGTGTGTGTGTGTGAGGTTTTTTTTTTTTTGTTTTTTTTTTTTTTTTTGCTAACCTTTTTCATGTCTACTTTGAGTTTGACCCACCAAGGCATCTTTTATTTTAGCTTTTGGGTTGTTGTAGGTGTGGGACCATAATGACTTTCGTTTTGTTTCCTTTGTCTTCTTTCTTCTTTTTTTCCCTCTGTCTTTCTCTCTCTCTCTCTTTTTTTTTCTTTTTGCTTTAAGAAGAAGCCCAAGTTTGGTCTCTGTGTGTGACATAGTTCGAAATACCATCCAGATGACTTCACTCCTGTTTCACTCCTTCGGATTGTTCTTACCCGCCCCGTTCACTGCCCCTGATTCTCCAGCCAGTTTTCGACATTTCCATGCGACCCCCCCCCCCCCCCCCCCCCCCCCCCCCCCGGTCCTGACGCCTGGAAGGATCTAGTCGCGCGGGTTGCTGACTGTGAGGCCACAGTAGGGGTGGGGGGTTGCGGGAGGGATGGTTGAGGGTAGGTGGGTGAGTGGGGGTTAGAATCTGCTACCCGCCCACTCTTTTGTCCCTGTAACAATGAAGGTAGGGGCAGATGGTACTCTTTTTCCCCGGGGTGGGATCGGGGGGGGGGGGGGGGGGGGGGGCTGTTTGGGATGATGATTTATGAGACAGCCTGCCGATGTTTCAGCCCGGTGATTTACAGTACGGCATGAAGGGTGGACGATTCTTCTTCTTCTTCTGATTCATTCAGTCTGTCTGTCTGTCTGTCTGTCTGTCTGTCTGTCTGTCTGTCTGTCTGTCTGTCTGTCCGTCTGTCCGTCCGTCCGTCCGTCCGTCCGTCCGTCCGTCCGTCCGTCCGTCCGTCCGTCCCTCTCTCTCTCTCTCTCTCTCTCTCTCTCTCTCTCTCTCTCTCTCTCTCTCTCCTCTCTCTCTCTCTCTCTCTCTCTCTCTCTTCTCTCCTGTTTTTGTTGTTGTTGTATGTTGTTTTTTTGTGGAGAGGGGTTGGGGTGGGGGTGGGGGCTATTATCACGTCATTGTGACCCAGCTGAAGTGTGTAACGTTTTAGCAGTCTTCTGTTTCCATGTAAACCCGTCCACACGTTAACGATCGACATGCAGTCCTGCGCGGCGCTGTTCTTGCTTCTAATCATCACTCTCACCCGAGATTCACTGGCCTTTTGTGTATTAACATTCCATGATGATCTTTGTTCTAGTTGTAAGCCACTCGAGATCATGCAGCATTCCAAGAGTTTTTTGTCCATCCAGTATTGACGTACCCGATCACTCACTCACACACACACACACACACACACCACACACACACACACACACACACACACACACACACACACACGCACACACACACACACACACACACACACACACACACACACACACACACATTTTCGCGCGCGCATACACACACACACACACACACACACACACACACACACACACACACACACACACACACACCACACACACAGATTCAAGATTCAAAGATTTAATCTTGTGACCCCTTTTGGGGCATGGAGGACTTAAAACAAAATAAACAAATGTAAATGAAACACATCAAACATCCAAAAAATTTCCCGATAATTAACACACTGGATATAATGTTACACAACTTTACTAAGTTTTAAAAACTTCGCTAAGTTTAGCAACACTTTTTTTTTTTATTGCCACAGAGCAAACGACAATAGTTAAATACGGACTTTATACATGTAAATTGTTTTGGTATAAACTTATTTCTAATATCATCATATTTGGTGCATTTCATTACAAAATGAAATTCGTCGCCAAGGTCATTCTGGGTGCAGTCCCGACAGAATCGTTCATCACAAGGTATTCCAAATCGTCTGCCAGTTTCGATCATGAGATTATGATTACCACAGCGGAACCGAATTAGTGGGTATATATAAACATCAGGCAACATTTCAATATATTTTTCACGGCAAAACTCTGTTTTAAAATTCCTATAAAATAAACACATTACTAGATTCTAAAGCATCGTTCCATGCACGTATGTAAACATCTTCTAATGAATTACGAACATTTCTACAGATACTGTGAACAGACGAAAACTTTTGTGTCTCCCACACAAAGTCGAACCCTGTTTCGATAAGGATATTCCGTATACACATCAACCACCTAGATGTAAAACCCTGATTTCTGTACAAATCATATAATACTTGATACAATCTAGATGAATATTTGTTTGTTTGTGGTGAAAGTAAGGATGACCAGAATTTTATCATTCGTGCATATACTTGAACTGAACAGGATACATTCCTAGTTCTCCATATATTAGTTCTGTTTTAGTAGAACGATTTAAATGAAAAAGACGCTTAAAAAATATAAGCTGAAAACTTTCCATTGGCTTTAAATCACTATATCCCCAAATTTCACAGCCATATAAAAGTACAGGTAGAACCATTGATTGGTATAAGTCCAGTACAATGTTCATAGGCAAATTTTGAAATATTATCATCTTTAGTAAAGGAAACGTTGCACATTGCGCTTGGTCATACAAATACTTCTTACATTTATGAAAAAATTCACACACACACACACACACACACACACACACACACACCACACACACACACACACACACACACACGCACAGAGTCACACAACCACACATTACACATTTCAGAACGCTTCATGTGTAAGGCGAGAAAGCAGATGCAGAGACAAGCAGGCTCTGGGAAATGATCTTCCGTCCCGGATCAATAGTCTTTGATGTCAGCCTGCCCAAGATAATCACCACTCTGTGTGTTTGGTCTTAACAAATTGTCTTCTGCCGAAAATCGATATTCATAATCCGGGGGGAGGCTGCTCAGATAACCTTTATTCGATCAAGGATTCAGATTTTAGGCAGAGCCTATTCTTCCATTCTGTCATTGAGAGAGAGAGAGGAGAGAGAGAGAGAGAGAGAGAGAGAGAGAGAGAGAGAGAGAGGGAGGGGGGGGGGAAGGAGAGAGAGAGAGCCGCCTTTTTTTCTTCTTTCTTTTTGATTTAAATAAACAAGGGAAGAGGAAAGCATAGTTTGGCTTGTTTACTTACATCTTGCGTTCGGAGAAAAGCAATGAACTAATGAGGCGATCATGAATTGAGAAAATAAAAAGGGGGGTGGGGGGTGTCGGAAATGGGGAGAGAAACTCAGAGAGAGAGA
>CM031622.1:1761495-1772646 GCA_018398815.1 Conus ventricosus
CCTTCCCCTGCCTTAACCCTCTTTCTATCTAACCCTCCTCTCTTCCCTTCTCAGTCTTTTCTCTTTTTTTTCTTCTTTTTTTTCTTCTTCTTTCTTCTCAGCTTACCCTGACGTGAGCAAACGATGGCAGACAGACAGACAGACAGACAGATGTGTCATCCGGTAGTGATCGTGGCCAGGTCGTTCATGTCACCATTTAGGCAGTGTAGGAAGAAGTGTGTGTTGTTGGGGGGGGGGGGGGGGGGGGGGTAGGGTTATTGAGAATGCTGTGTTAGAGGAATGGTAGAGGTGGAAGGTAGGATGAAGTGTAGCTCTGCTTTGAGTTTCTTCCCTGTAGCTTTGATAGTCTAAACGAGACGTTTTTGTATGTTTGAAGGGGAGGGGGGGGGGGGGGGGGTGATTGATCGCCGGAGGGAGGGAGAGAGAGATGGTTACAAACTGCTATTACCACCTTCCTCTCCTCCCCCGTCGCCCCTTCTCCCCCCCTTCCTCCCCCCCCCCCTCCTTCCCTCCGCGACAGTGGGCAAGCGCACTTCATCTAAATTACCTGCCCTTGTGTTTGCCCCTTGCCGTAGCCCCCCTTGGGGCTTCCTGGGTTGACGGGGGGCGAATTGGGGTCATGTTGGGAGGGGAGTCCAGGGAATAGGGGCTGCAGAGGGACGTGGGGGGAGAAATTGGGCGGAAAGTGCCGGGGAGGTTGAGGAAGTTTTTTTGTTTGTTATTGTTATTGTTGTTTGTTGTTGTCGTTTTCTGTTTGATGAGCCCAGAGCATGTTCTCGTTGTTGTTGTGCCTGGCTGTCTGTCTGCCCGAGAAAGAGAGAGAGAGAGAGAGAGAGAGAGAGAGAGAGAGAGAGAGAGAGAGAGAGAGAGAGAGCGAGCGCTCAGGGATGGGTACTTTCAGTCCACCCCACCCCCCTCTGTCTCACTCTCTCTGTCTCAGTCTCTCTGTCTGTCTTTCTTTCCGTCTCTCCTCTCTCTCTCTCTCTCTCTCTCTCTCTCTCTCTCTCTCTGTTTATGTGCTCACGCAGACGCTTGAGCGAGCAATGCTGCATTCAAGCATGCGTGCGGCTTTCATGCATGCCTGCATGCGCATGTGCTCACACGTTTGTTTTCTTTTCTTTCTGTTTGTCATCATAACTCATTCGTCTCCACTGGAGGGGAAGAGAGAAATTAATCGGATCGGCCATCTGCCATGGGGAGTTGGATCGGACATGGGGGTCTCATGTTTATGGGCCGTTTCTAGGGATTTTAAAGATTATTTATTTCTACCGGGAGAAAAAGTGTGTGTGTGTTCGTCGTCGTCGTCATCATTGTCAGTATCATTGTCGTCATGTGTGGGTGTGGGTGGGGGTGGGGGTTGGAATGAAGCTGAGAGATTGAAGAAGTGAGAGGAAAAACGGGAGGGGGGAGAAGAGAACCTCTCCCCCCAAGTCCCTGCACATCCCCCCCCCCCCCCCCCCCCGCACACACACCTTTCCAATGTTAGGCATATTAATGAGAGAAAAAAAGATATTTATTACTGGCTGTTTGTCAATGATTCTCCGGGCTCCTCCTCCTTCTCTCCCCCCCCCCCCCTCCCCTTCTCCTCCCCTTTTTTAATTCCTGACACATGCTAATTCTTGGCACCTGCTAGACGTGACAGACGGAAGATGTCAGATCGGTTGACCTTGGTGCATGCAGCTTTCGACATTTCCACAGCTTTCGACTGCAGCTGCAACTGTACTTTTTATTTATTTTTTCTCCCCATTTTTTTTATGAAATAACTGGTTTTGCGGAAGAAAGTGCTCTCATTGCACTGAGAGCTGTTTGGGTTCAGGTAAAGATCCACCGGGGGCGCTAATTTAGAGGGCGGGTCGTCCTCCTCCCCACCGTCCTCTTCATCTCCTCCCCACCGTCCTCTTCATCTCCCCCCACCCCCCTCCACCCCCACCGTCCTCTTCATCTCCTCCCTGGCCTGTCGTGTTTCAGACCTTGTGCATGATCCGTCCCTTCTCTCTCTCTCTCTCTCTCTCATCTCTCTCTCTCTCTCTCTCTCTCTGTCAGCGTCATCATCATCATCATCATCAGCAGCAGCAGCAGCATTATCTCTCTCTGTGTCTCCCCCCCCCTCTCTCTCTCACTCTCTCTCTTTTATCATCATTATCATCATCATCTCATCTCTCTCTCTCTCTCTCTCTCTCTCTCTCTCTCTCTCTCTCTCTCTCTCTCTCTCTCTGTAGTACGTTCTCTCTCTCTCTCTCTCTCTCTCTCTCTCTCTCTCTCTCTCTCTCTCTCTCTCTCTCTCTCTCCTCTCTCTCTCTCTTGTAGTACGTCATCACATGCGTAATCTTTTATGCGAATCAAAAGTTTTTGAGTGCCATCTTAACATGTATGCAATGGCAAAATGTTTGGCTTCACTACTTTCGACAAGTTCTCCGAGACGTTTTGCTCGTCACCGTGACGTCATTATCGGGGCTCAGTCAACAATATCCTCAAACCTGATTGCCGTATGTAAACACAAAGCCTCCTGGCCAAGGATTGCCGTATGTAAGCACAAAGCCTCTTGGCCAAGGTGTCTGGCGAGGATTGTCAGTCCGTCGGAAAGTATTTCCTACGACGAATGTTCTGGCTGTGAAGGGAGGGAGAAAAGAAGAGGGTTTGAGTGAGAGGAGAGAAGGGGGAGGGAGAGAGGCTTACACAAGAAAGCAAGCAGGCACGCAGGCACGTACACGCACGCACGCACGCACGCACGCACGCACGCACATGCGCGCGCGCGCGCGCGCGCGCACACACACACACACACACACACACACACACACACACACACACACACACACACACACACACACACACACACACTCTCTCTCTCTCTCTCTCTCTCTCTCTCTCCTTTGTCGCACTCTGTTCTCCTCTCTCTCTCTCTCTCTCTCTCTCTCTTTCAATGAATAATTCATGCGAGGCCTGTGGTCAGTTGTATTCACAGGGGGGAGGGGGGGTGGGGGGTGGGGAGGCGGCGTAGAATGATATCCCAATCCTCGGTCAGACGTCTTCACGAAGTTGAAGGCGGGGGCAAAAATCGACGAACGTGGAGCACTAGCTCGATTATTTATACCAAGCATATTGTGCCTGGAGTGCTAGGACGTAAAACTCACCCTTAACCATAACTAACTGCCCGGAGTGTAGGATCTCGTTCTTCCGATACTGTAACTAAACCGTTGGTCAACATGGTCTTGTGTCGGTCACGTCTTCTTGGCCTCACAGATCATGGTGAAAGCCAGGAAGACATGTCTGTCTTGGTACTACCACCCCCCCCCCCCCCCCCCCCCCCCCAAAAATGCTCTGCAAATATACAGGAGACATGGCCACGGTGCGGATTGCATGTGTAGGGGACTCGGATCTTTGACGGATAGAACTGTCTTCTAGAGGGTGTTGATTGGAAAGGGAGGGGGTGTGGGGGTGGAGGGGGAGAGTCCCTAAACTCCAAGAGAGGGTGAGGAGGAGGAGGAGAGAAGTATGCTTGACTCGTGCACGGTCACACAGACCATCTCATGGGCAGGTCTTGTGCATGTATCTGATAAGCGCGCGGTTTTCTTTGTTTGTAATTAATGAGTTCAAATGTCTTTTTTTTTTTTTTTAACTCTGTCTAAGCATACGTGCCAAAATATCATCAATGGCACTTCTTAACCAAGAATCTCTCTCTGTGTCTCTCTCTCCCCCCTCTTTCTCTCTCTTTGTCTGTCTGTCTCTGTCTGTCTGCTGTCTGTCTGTCTGTCTGTCTGTCTACTCTCTCTCTCTCTCCTCTCTCTCTCTCTCTCCAGCAGAAGAGCAGGTAAGGCAGGACAGACTGTGTCCATACCTATTCACACACAGTGCTGACTTGCCAGAAGACCAGCGGACTTGTTTTATACATGTGCCGTCGTCACAGTCGGCGTTTCCGTCACACAGCCGTGCCGTGCAATGGAGGAAGGGGAAATCAAGAAGAACGAAGCGTCCACCGGACGTCCGAGTACAACATGAAAATTGATGTTCACGCTGAAAAAGGGAACACAGCCTGGAGCAAGTGCGCTTCATTGCAGCGACAGTAATGCCTGAACACGGTGTCAGGCAGGAACACGCACTGTTTCTTCAGAGGCAGAGGGTCTTTGAGATTTTGAGGCTTCCCTTCATTGTCATTACCACGTCCCTATGCCCTCTTCTCTCTCTCTCTCTCTCTCTCTCTCTCTCTCTCACTCTCTCTCTCTCGCACGCACGCACGCACGCAGCCAGGCAGAGGCAGGCAGGCAGGCAGGCAGGCAGGCAGGCAGGCAGGCACGCACGCACGCACACACACACACACACACACACACACACACAACACACACACACACACACACACACACACATGTACGCGCGCGCGCGCGCACACCACACACACAACACACACACACACACACACACACGCACACGCACACACACATCAAGAAAGAAAGGGATGAAGAGACAGAAAAAGAGGGAGGGGAAACGAACACGAGAGAGAGAGAGAGAGAGAGAGAGAGAGAGAGAGAGAGAGAGAGAGAGAGAGAGTGAGTGAGTGAGTGAGTTACAGTTATAGCCCAGTTGCTAAAGAGGCGGACAATACAGGTGTTTCCTAAGTACCAAACATACTCGGCAAGTCACACAATGTATTCCACGCCATACCCCGGTACTGAGCGGCAGGTCCAGTGGCGATGGGCCGAGTCCCTGACGATGCCTATTTGCATAGCTCTCATGGTCCTGGGCTAACCCAATCAGTCAGCGTGCTGACCAAACCTGCCTGGCTTCTCGGATGGCAGCAGCCGGGGCTGTAATACATACAGTACGGTCCACTGTGTGACCTCGGCATACACCGGAGAGTCGCTTCTATCAGCATACCGTTGATGATGAGGGAGGGTACATGATATTCTCAGCAGACACCTGTGCCTGCGGTCTGTTGCTGGCTTGATGCTTACATTCGCAGCGGGCAGCTTGCGCCAGTGTCTCTCTCTCTCTCTCTCTCTCTCTCTCTCTCTCTCTCTCTCTTCTCTCTCTCTCTCTCTCTCTCTCTCTCTCTCTCTCTTACCCCCCCCCCCCTTGTTGTTGTTGTTGTTGTCTTTTTAGCTGATTTAGTTCATGAGTCTTGTCCGTCTGTTTCCCTGCCCTCCTCTCACCCGCTGTCAGGTTCGAGTCCACGTTATGCAGCTGGAGCCCCGAACGTTGTGTAGTATTCTCTGTTACACTCCAGAGCTGCCCCTGGCTTCTGTCGTTAGATCAGCAATGACCAAAACCTATTCCAGTCACGCGTCTTGCAATGACCAAACCCTATTGCAGTCACATGTCTTGCAATGACCAAAACCTATTGCAGTCACATGTCTTGCAATGACCAAAACCTATTGCAGTCACACCTTGACCCTTACCGTGCCTGACCCGGAGGCAGATCCATTTAAACGGACCAGACTTCCGGTGGAGTGCGGATCCAGTGTCGGCTTCTTTTTATATTACAGCACGATCCACATGAGCCTTCATTTGTCTGTCGTCTGCTAGACTTTCCACTTCAAAATCCTTGTGCTGCACCAACGGCGTAGAATCACAAGAAGTCTGCAAGCCATGCATGCGTCTGCTATCCATGCTGACTATGGCATTGAACTGATTTTACTGACCCCGAATTCCAGGATAAAATCGTCTTTTATATTCTTTTTTTTTTCACAGAGCCAGGGCGATTTTCAAACCATTCAAACTGCGTTGTTACTACTTGACCTTCGCTGTGACCCCGAACTCTGACCCGCATCTCAAGTGATATGATTATGTCAACAGTGACTTGGTCGGTCAAAACAGGTAGAGGAGACCATGGTGCTGTTTGCTGTTGCTACAGCTGTGGTCAGCCGCAGACTTCTTGCCTTAATTGAGATGGTTGGAAATGCTGCTGCTGATTCTGCGCTGAGGATTCCTTTTATTGTAGGAAGAAAGGTGGCAGAGTGGTTAAGACGTTCGCCTGCCAATCCAACGTGTGAGAAGTGCGTGGGTTCGAGCCCTGCCTTTCTCGCCTTTCTTTCCCAGTTTGAATGACAAATCGAACTGAACGTCAAGTCCATCGGATGGGGACTATAAGCGAGTCAGACCCGTGTGCCTTTCTGGCCTCCTGCACACGTTAAAGAATCCACGGCAGTTGAAAATCGAAAAGAGCAGGGGGTTCCCCGCTGCCCTGACAAAATTGATGTAGATTGAAGATAGCCGCCTGGTATTTCTTTCTAAGCCACAAAAATTGTCACTGTTATCGTGTGCCATCGTGTACCGGTGGAAATGGAGGACACGTATAAACATTGCATGCGTTCCTATGTGAGAAACTGGAGGAATAAATGAGATAAATGAAAATGAGTGACTGATATTTGAATGGTACGGGAAACGACTGAATGAGCGCCAGTAGGCTGCTCTTCGGCCGGTGTCGTATATAATACTGTCGCTCATAAAATCGTGTCGCAGCGACAGTATTTCCCGGGAAATACTGCATTTTATGGACAGCTACAATATTCTATAGGACATTTTTCGTGAAAAGTTGTCGCGCGACAATTTTTCCAGCAAATATTGTCGCTGCAACAGTATTTCACGTGAAATGCTGTCGCTGCGATACAATTCCACGGCGACAGTATTATATACGACACGGCTCTACCTGGGTAGGCAGCCGTTGAGTGAGTGAGGTAGTGTGTTTATTGTAAAGCGCTTAGCTTGGTCTGTGACTGACGATAGGCGCTATATAAATACCCAGTGTATATATATTATATATTATATATTATATATATATATATATATATATATTTATATATATATAGAGAGAGAGAGAGAGAGAGAGAGAGAGAGAGAGAGAGAGATCAATGTGATTAAAATTCCTAAAATGATGAATATATATATATATAGAGACCCAGAGCTCAACGATCTGTCCTCATCTCTCGCCTCCCTCTGCACAAGTCACACAGTCACCCTGCAGTGGATTCCCTCCACTGCAATGTGCTCGGCAATGAGACTGCTGACTCCTTGGCAAAGGAGGGCACTACAAAGGAGCAGATGGACAGATCTACCAGCTACACCGAATCCAGGACCATCATCAAGGCCAAGCTGCAGAACAAGTGGAAGCAGCAGCATCCACGCCACAACAAAGCAGACCCGTACTACCTGCTGACTCGACGAGAGCAGGTAGTCATCTTCAGGCTCAGGACAGGCCACAACCGCCTGAAACACCACCTATTTTCTAAACTCCGCATCGGCATCACAGAGCAGTGCCCCTGCAAAAACAGGCAGCCAGACAACAGAACATCTGCTGCAGTCCTGCCCGCTCCACCAAGCGCTCCGGGAGAAAACCTGGCCCGACCCAATACCAGTGGCCCGGAAGCTCTACGGAGGACTGGAGGACCTGCGACGTACTGCCACCTTTGTCGGGGAGATGGGGGATCCATCTAAAGACATGACAAAACGAGACAACAACTTCTGTTCCCTCTTCAACAGCCATCGGTGCTGCCTGCCGTTGCTGATTTCTTCTAGCTCTGCTACTGCTGCGTTGATCAGTCGTGGTTGCTGCCGCGCTGCTGACTGTACCGCGACTCACGTCTTTACGATGGTACTGATGGAGACGAGCGTAGGATGGTTACTGATGGAGACGAGCGTAGGATGGTACTGATGGAGACGAGCGTAGGATGGTACTGATGGAGACGAGCGTAGGATGGTACTGATGGAGACGAGCGTAGGGTGGTACTGATGGAGACGAGCGTAGGATGGTACTGATGGAGACGAGCGTAGGATGGTACTGATGGAGACGAGCGTAGGGTGGTACTGATGGAGACGAGCGTAGGATGGTACTGATGGAGACGAGCGTAGGGTGGTACTGATGGAGACGAGCGTTTGGGTTTGGAATGTTATATGGGTTTTCACGATGCTACCGTCTTCGTCACTGTTTGTGACCGTCATAGTTGGAACAGCAGTGTTGCTGAGAGAGAGAGAGAGAGAGAGAGAGAGAGAGAGGAGAGAGAGAGAGAGAGAGAGAGAGAGAGAGGGGGGGGCAGGGGTGGGGGGGGTTGGTAATAGAGAAGGATGGAATGGAGGTGGGAGCGAGGGCAGATAGACACTCACTCAGCAGTCATGACAAAACCTCTCCCCCCTCATCCTCCTTGCCCTTCATCCCAGCACACACAATCCATCACTACCCATCCTCCTCATTCCACGCACGCCCCTCCCCTCCTCTACGTCTCTCTCTTTCCCTCCCTCTCTCCCTCCCTCCTCCCCCTCTCTCTCTCTCTCTCTCTCTCTCTCTCTCTCTCTCTCTCTCTCCTCTCTCTCCTCTCTCTCTCTCTCTCTCACTCTCTCCCCAGCCCCCTGTCCTTTCCATTCACCACGGCCTCCAGCCTTTACGTAACAGCCGAGGGTACACCGTATTATTAGTCAGACGAAGCCATTGTTATGTTATATATAACCCTACCTTCTGTGTAATGTGGCGGGCAATCGCCATGGCCACCAGCTTGTGTTGTTATATTGTTAGCGGAGGGAGAGAGAGAGAGAGAGAGAGAGGGGGGGGGGCATGCGTTTCTACACGCTAGTAAGAACGTTGTGTGTGTGTGTGTGTGTGTGAGAGAGAGAGAGAGAGAGGAGAGAGAGAGAGAGAGAGAGAGAATGTAAACTATCATATAATAATAGGCGGCTGTAGGGAGAAGAATTAAGTTTCCTCGCTTTTCATATGTGTGTGTGTGTTGTGTGTGTGTGTGTGTGTGTGTGTGAGAGAGGAGAGAGGAGAGAGAGAGAGAGAGAGCTGATATAATCCAGGCTGTATGGAGAATCAAGTTTCCTAGCTTTTCATGTACCAATTACAAAGTTTCCAAGCGTTTCGTCTACCAGTCAGAGGACATTATCGTTTCTGGTGTTGGTGAGATGGGGTGTGTGTGTGTGGTGTGTGTGTGTGTGTGTGTGTGTGTGTTGGGGGAGGGGGATAAAAGGCTGAACGTCATCAGAGAGGAATCCGTTTTTGAACTACAGCTCTTACAGACTCTTGTTTGTTATTGCGGATCAAATGGATTTTAAAAGGAAAAGAGGTTGAGTCATAAACCGGTCTGTGTAAACTTCATCTTGGTGTTTTCTGCTGACTTTTTTTAATTTTTTTTTTTTTTAAATGCACAGGGGTACCACTGGTAGGTAGGGTTCGGTAACGCGACGAATCCAGTGGACGTTTTCGATCGGTAGGAGAAGCGCTGGGGCTTAGTGGCGATAGGAGCTGGCGCTCACATAGAACTACCGTGTGCAACTTGGCGCGCACCCAGAGGAAAGTTTTACAAGCAGCACACATGTGTGTAATGGTGTATGTGTGTCTGTATACGCGCGCGCGCGCGTGTGTGTTCACGTGTGTGTGTGTGTGTGTGTGTGTGTGTGTGCGTCCAAAGTATCCTGGGTTTTTTTCTCTCCATATTCTCACATTTTCTTTCCGTCTCTTCTGATTTTATGTTATCTGTCTCTCTGTTTACCTGTCTGTCTCTTCCTGTGTATGTCTGTCTGTGTCTGTCTGTCTGTCTCTCTCTTTCTCGCTCGCTCGGTCTCCCTCCATCCCTCCATCCCTCTCTCACCCCCCCCCCCCCCCCCTCCTTCGCACAATCCTCCCCAGATCTGCCGCCGACTCCCTCCATACTTGTCGTTTCTGATTTTCTGTATTTCCTCTTTCTTCTCTCTACATAAGTGTTGTTCTTTCTTTTCTTTCTTTCTTTTTTTTCCTTCCATTTTCATCCCGCAGTATGTCTGTCTGTCCGTCCGTCCGTCCGTCCCCCTCCCTGGATAGTTCCCATAGATGAGATTGGCTAATACACGTGGCAAGAGATCAGTGGCAGTTTCAGGCATAAAGAAAAGTCAGTGGGCGGAATCCCATGTAGATTGAATCATTGCCTCGCTGCCAACCAAGGAGGAGGAGGGGGAAGAGGAGGAGGAACGGGTGGAGAGAGGGGAGACCTAGAAGGAGGGGGTGGGGTGGGGGATAAGGGGACTGTGAAGTTGAGAAAAGTACATGAATGCAACTGACACTTTTGTGTGTGCGTGCGTGTGTGTGTTGTGTGTGTGTGTGTGTGTGTGTGTGTGTGTGTGTGTGTGTGTGTGTGTGTGTGTGCCTTTGAAACGTAATTGAAAACAATTTTGTGTGTGTGAGAGAGAGAGAGAGAGAGAGAGAGAGAGAGAGGGGTAGGACGGTTGGGGGATGCGGGGGGGGGGGGGGGGGGGGGGGAGATAGTAACATTGATAGGCGCCATGCTTAAAAAAATGCGAGCGCAGCGATTGCGTTGCTTGTTTCTTGGCTCAGAAAAAAAAAAAATGAAAAGCAATATAAACGTTATAGTGTTATAGTCTGCTAGTAGTCTCCCCACAGCGTTGACGCGGCCATCAAGTTACCTGTCGTCTGCATGCCTTGGACTGAGACTGTCGTGCAAGCTCTCCGACCAAGACTGCCTTGGTCTTAGAGCAGAATGTGGACCCGAACTTCATTTGCTTGCGCTGGTTTGGAGAGAATCGTCGATACAATACAGTACTTTCGTCTCACTAGTACCGTGGGCCGTCAGAAAGGAAGGAGGGAGGGAGGGAGGGAGGGAGGGAGGGAGGGAGGGAGGGAGGGAGAGAGAGAGAGAGAGAGAGAGAGAGAGAGAGATGAGAGAGAAGAGAGAGAGAGAGAGAGAGAGAGAGAGAGTCAGTCAGTCAGTCAGTCAGTCAGTCGTTATTCAAAAGACTCGAAGATTTCCAAGGCAAATGAGGATTACCATTAATTTAGTCGTTGGTCCTTGAGGGTACCTGGAACGGAAATGGATAGTTGAGGATCTCCGAAAGCAAGTAAGGTTTACCGCTTTCACACACGTTTCGGTGTGTGTGTGTGTGTGTGTGTGTGTGTGTGTGTGTGTGTGTGTGGTGTGTGTGTGAGAGAGAGAGAGAGAGAGAGAGAGAGAGAGAGAGAGAGGAGAGGAGAGGAAAGGGTGAGTGGGTAGTCGGGGAAGCATCGTTCGACCTATCCTATTAAAAAGAGGTTTGCAGAAAGTGGTTGAAATCGACAGACAGTCCCATAGGAGGGCTTTATCCCAGTCGTCATGCAACTTCCAATATGGTCTGGCGTTGTGATGTTGTGTATGGATTCATTATAAGCCTGTTTGATTTTTTCAGATGAGTCACACATCAAGC
>CM031622.1:1775246-1777746 GCA_018398815.1 Conus ventricosus
GAGAGAGAGAGAGAGACGGTCAGAATGAGATTGCTCGCTACGTTGGCCATCAACTTTGCCTCCCAAATCATTACGCATCGATTTCTTTCTTTCTTTCTTTTCTCATAGCAGCCCACCTACCTACCCACCCACCTATCTCTTTATCTCCCCCCTCCCTCTCTCCCCAATCTTCCACAATTCATCTCCTTCTTGTCCGGTGCGTTGTCTCCGCCTTGCCTCCCCTTGTACTATTGTCCCTGTACTGTTACTACTGCCCATTCTGTGCGGCCGTCAGGACAACCCCCTCCTCTTCCTCCTCCTTCAGCTGACTGACATCCCCCCCCCCCCCCCTGCACTATTGTCCTTGTACTGTTACTACTGCTCCATTCTGTGCGGCCGTCAGGACAGCCCCCTCCCTCTTCCTCCTCCGTCAGCTGACTGACATCCCCCCCCCCCCCCCCCCCCTTGTACTATTGTCCTTGTACTGTTACTACTGCTCCATTCTGTGGGGCCGTCAGACAGCCCCCTCCTCTTCCTCCTCCTTCAGCTGACTGACATCCCCCCTCCCCCCCCCCCCCCCCCCCCCTTGCACTATTGTCCTTGTACTGTTACTACTGCTCCATTCTGTGCGGCCGTCAGGACAGCCCCCTCCTCTTCCTCCTCCTTCAGCTGACTGACATCCCCCCTCCCCCCCCCCCCCCCCCCCCCTTGTACTATTGTCCTTGTACTGTTACTACTGCTCCATTCTGTGCGGCCGTCAGGACAGCCCCCTCCTCTTCCTCCTCCTTCAGCTGACTGACATCCCCCTCCCCCCCCCCCCCCCCCCCCTTGCACTATTGTCCTTGTACTGTTACTACTGCTCCATTCTGTGCGGCCGTCAGGACAGCCCCCTCCTCTTCCTCCTCCTTCAGCTGACTGACATCCCCCTCCCCCCCCCCCCCCCCCCCCCCCTTGCACTATTGTCCTTGTACTGTTACTACTGCTCCATTCTGTGCGGCCGTTAGGACAGCCCCCTCCTCTTCCTCCTCCGTCAGCTGACTGACATCCCCCCCCCCCCCCCCCTTGCACTATTGTCCTTGTACTGTTACTACTGCTCCATTCTGTGCGGCCGTCAGGACAGCCCCCTCCTCTTCCTCCTCCTTCAGCTGACTGACATCCCCCCCCCCCCCCCCCCCTTGTACTATTGTCCTTGTACTGTTACTACTGCTCCATTCTGTGCGACCGTCAGGACAGCCCCCTCCTCTTCCTCCTCCGTCAGCTGACTGACATTCCACACACCCCCAACCCACCCCTCGACCTTTCTTGTTCACCTGCACTTGCGCGAACTGAGGTGCGCTAGTGTGTATATGAGAGCGTAACACACACACACCACACACACACACACAGAGAGAGAGAGAGAGAGAGAGAGAGAGAGAGAGAGAGAGAGAGATGATTTTGAAGTGTGTGTGTGCGCTCACACACACACACACACACACACAGAATGAGAGAGAGGGGAGAGAGAGAGAGAGGGGGGGGGAGAGATGAAGGGGAGGAGGGAGGGGGAAGAGAGACAGAAAGAGACGGACAGACAGACAAAGACCAACAGACTGACACTAGTGACAGGCAGGCAGAAAAATGATTAGACACTAGACAACGAGGACCGACCATTAAAAACAATATTAAAAAAAAAAACAAAAACAAAAAAAACAACGAAAGAACGCACACACACAAAGCCCCCCCCCCCCCCCCCCCCCCCCTCTCCAATCAAGCTCATTAGTGAAAAAGCCGTCCAACGGCCGTCACGACCCAACAAACGGCACCGGACGGACAAAGGCGGGACACGCAACCGAGCAGCCCAGTCTAACGACACTCATCCTCTCCCCTTCCCTACCCACCCATCCACCCCACACCTCGACTCACCTCACCTCACCGACACCCAACGCCCCTCAGCCTGCGAGCCCCCCCCCCCCCCCCCCCACCCCCGTCTCCCCCTTTACAGCTGGTGCTGCTATGCAGCAGGTGCAGCTGGCCACGTGTATGGCAGCCCGCGGGCAACACAAGCACACGTTTCTTCAGGAACACGACCAGCTCTTAGAATGATGAAGGTGGGAAAAAAAAACCCTTGGACACGTTCAAAGCCAACGGCCGCGAGGTCAGTGAACTGTCCAAAGTTCACCTTGTCGGTGGTGGTGGCATCAGCAGGTGTGCGAGACAGCCATTCGCAATGAAGGTCACAAAACTGAACGAATCACGAATTCCGATACCACATCAGAGTCATGAATTAAAAAAAAAAAAAAAAAAAACCCAGAAACAAAAACAACACAAAAAACAAACAAACCAAAAAAAACCCGAGGTCCAAAATAAACAGACGAAGTTTTACACTATGTAGTTTCTACTTCAGCTTCCTTGCGTTTCACATTCATCTCCCATACAAACCAGATCAAGGTTGTCATCAAAGGCGAAAGATCAAAATGTGAACAATGTTCCAAGTCAGTTCAGACATTGGTTTCGTGCCCAAGCACCATTAAGAAAAAAAGTAACT
>CM031622.1:1792746-1797746 GCA_018398815.1 Conus ventricosus
TCCTTCCTGCATTAACGCATTGCACTCTCTCTCTCTCTTCTAGTCTGCTCTATCAAATGGACATGGTTGCTTTTCTTTTCTTTTTTCTTTTCTTTCTTTTCCTCTTCATTAGTTAGCAACTCTCTCTCTCCACATCTCTCCTAAGTCCTTCCTCTGCAGACTATCTCATGCTAATCTCTCAACTTGGTTCTCTTCTCTCCTCCCCTCATCTCTCTGCTTCTCTCTCAAGCAGACCTACACCCAGAACCTCTTCCTCTCTCTCTCTCTGTTCGTTCTCCTCCCGTTCTGCTTCTCCACTCCCGCATCCCTATCTTATCTTGAAACTCATCTGTCCAAGGGCGAGTACCATTGGTCAGTATTTTTACCGCCTCGTACCCGAAGTTATCTCCTCTAATTCCATTGGATATTCAAATCATGACAGTCACGCCTACACGCCTTACTCTCTGTGGTGGTCAATTGGTCATTTAATTGATTAGCTTGATTTCACTCCCACCACACACTACCTCCCCCTCTCCCTTTCCGGCTACGTCGATCTAATTGTGGGCACTGGTCCCACAAATTGGCCGGATGAGTCTGATCCAGGCGTCGAGACTCGTCTGACCAGACATCGAGGCGTCGGTCAGCTACTTAGTCCGTCTGGCTGGACAGACCGTCTCCGTGGGGCCTCTCAGCTATGCTTAATTGGCTGACCCGACACGTGGCCGCCTGCCTAGCGCTCAGAAAGTTTGAGTTTGACTTAATTCCAACAACCTGGACCACGACTTTGGTTGTTTATATTTTGACCGTGACAATTTCCCCCTTGCAAAGACTATGCACCGCACTGTCTCAAAACAACGGTCAAAAAAACAACAACCGAATTCTGACACACAGCTACACGAGCAAAGTTTGACAATACGTTACAACCAACGGATATTAAATTATAAATATATCATTAGTGAATACCACACCATGAGTTATCATTGACGTGCGCATCTTCTTGCGTTATTTCAACTCATTTTATAACAACCTCTTGCGCACTTATGCAATACCCTACCTGCGGATTTGGCAACATCTTCTCTAACAATTCATATGAAAAGCACAATATAATATGAGCACATCCATGACACTTTCACTGAGGGATCTCCATCCTCTCCTCACTTATTGCAAATAATGCATCACTACACAAGCGACTGTAGCTCCAAGCATAACTACATTCACATGAACAAGTCTCAACTAAGAAAAATATGAACAAGTCACACACAGAAATATGAACCAACCAACTGGAAGAACCCATATCCTCTCATCAAAACAGTAATCAACACATATTATCAACAAAGCCCCACCGATTATGACTGACTTCCACTGAGTTGCAGCTGCTTAGACTACACGGCTTAAATAGTCAGCTCCCACATTCTGTCGACCTGGGATGTACTGCACTCGATACCTGTATGGGCGTGCTATGCAATTGCCCTACGCAGCACTCTGCAGTTTTTTTCAACTGCGCCTCCTGCAGAATTTGAGTGTTGTGATCAGTCTCATATAATCACACGAACCTTTCCCATACAAGTATTGTGGAATTTCTCAACGGCCACACAACCAGCTAACTCTCCATCTCTCAGATGCGTACCCTTTCTTCACAGGGGTCGGGTAAAAACGGCCCCCCGGAAAAAACGGCACCGGAGAAAAAGGGCACCGGAAAAGGCATCGGGAAAATAAGCTCCTGGAAAAAGCACCCGGAATAAATTGCACCCGTATTGGGCCTAAATGTGCGGACACACACCACACACACACAACACACCCACACACACACACACAACACACACACACAGCACACACACGCACACACACCCACATAAATGTGATATGTTTGTTTTTTGTCACATTTGTTTTATTGCACGTTTTTTTACTTACATGTTTTATGACTTACACTTGTTTATAATGCTAAGCAGAAACTTGCACTTTTTAAAACGGACGAAAGTAAAATAAACAACCTTTACAATTACTCAACACAAATCAGAATTAACGGGCCATTTTTTCCACTTTCTCGTATTTTCTATACTTTGGGTGCCGTATTTTCCGGGTGCCATTTTTTCCGTTGCCGTTTTTTTCGGTTCCCTTTTTTTCCTACAACCCTTCTGCACACTTCGTCAGCTTCCTGCTGGCATACTTTCACAGGAAAACATCGAACCCCTTCAGGCTCCTGCAACAATACTGCACCTATCCCACCACCTATGCATCTGTCCGCAACAAAAATGGTTTTGACATATCCGTACTTCAAGATGGACGTGAACCTAATCTTTCTCACTATCTGTCTGCAGTGCTTGCTCTGCAGTGTCTGACCACTCAACAACTGCCGTTTCCCGCCTTGACCAAATCACTGAGAGGACTCGTGATTGCAGCGAAATATGGAACAAACTCCTATAGAAACCAATAAAACCTAGCAGACTCCATACTTCTGTTTTGGTCTTTGGTCTCTCTTAATTCAATCACTCCTCCACCTTTCCCTTTTCTGGCTGCTTTGTGTCGCCTCCAACAACAAACCTAGGAACTCCTACTGTCTAGCCTTCATACAGTGACACATCCCTGTATGACTCTTCTGGAAACTTAGGCAACAAAATCTCTCCCCTGCTTCTGCCTGGGTCTCCTACACCTCATCAATGATTGCCGCTTCTCCCTATGTGCTGATCCCCACGCTGAATATATTTGCGGAGAAAATTCGCTGGAAAATTTTATTCCCATTCACAATTCAATTCGGTAATTCCTGAAAAAAAACCGACCTTTTTCAGTGATGGTGAATGGTCCTTTTCCAAGCATCAGCAGCTTGTTGTGGACCCGTGGAAGCCGTACCTACGTATCTCCCACCTTGAGGGATTGCTTCCACACTTCCTGTCATATTCTTCTTCAGAACGACCCTAGCCTCCTGCAAAACCTTCCCTTGCAAACTGCATGTTCTCCATACCTGTGCCCACCTTTGGAACAGGCGAGATTGGGCCAATCATCAAACAGCCACTCTCCTGAACGGTGGTGACAATTAAAGGGTGATGTTTAAGAGGCGCCTTCCCCTTCACCCTCTTGTGGCTGACCTTGACACACGTCAACATGACTATCAAAAACCATTAAGTCTGCCATTGCTCCTGGCCAATGAAAGTCATCAAAGATTCGGTCCACTAGTTTTGCTGGCCGAGATGACCCGCCACGAGCGACCTTCTGAACCCACTTACATGACAGGTCACGATACCGCTGCTGAACCTCAACTGAGTGGTCACCTTACCTGTCTTCCCCTTGGTGAACCTCGGTACAACAGCCCTCCTTTCACAAGAAATTCTGTCTACCTCCTCCTAACCTCCTGTTTCTCCTCCACCTCTTGCCAACTTCCCAAGACTTCACGAGCGAAGGGTTCCATGTTCCTGCGCCTTCCCTAAACTCATCATCTACACATCTAAGCCTGACTTTCCTTGCTGAACGACTAACGGTTTATCAACCTTTTCCTCCTTTCTTGCATCCGTGTTTTAACTGCTGCCTCCTTAGCACTAGCAGTCAACACTCAGATCCCCTTGATCCCTTGCACCTGAATATTTCCAAAGATCAAATCATGAAGGGGTTTTCTCCATCACTAACCGCAGACAACTCCCCTGAGAAGTAAGGGGTACGTAACTTCTATCCTAGCAACAGGAAACTCCCACACATGCCATCGATTAGAGCCAGGTCTGGATTTGCCCTTCAAATCCCCTTTCCTCGACCACGATGTTCGTACACACCACAGAACAACCATGTTACACGTAACACTTTCACACCCTCTGCTGGCCAATCCACCCTTCTTCCCACTGGTAATGAACACTCACCTAGTGCCCACGCATCCCTGACAGACCTGGGCTGTCTTCCAGTGCTAGCCTAGGCTGACTGCCACTCTCTTCAGACTGAATCCTCCCTATGGTCCACTGCGGTCGTTTCCCTGGCACCCTTATCGATTCTTGCAGGAGGGCTGCTGCCTTCTGAACCGCTCATGCGACAAATCCCTCGCCACATGTCCCTTCTTGTGACAACTGATACACCTAATTCCCTTTGCCCTTCTTCTGTCTGCCCCACCGATTGTTGCAGCTTTGCAGGAAACTCTTCCTAGTCTCCTTGCAGTCTCTCACCATGTGCCTAGCACCTGTTTTCTCCTGCTCCTTAGTGCCCCAAACGTGCCTCTCTATACCACCTCTGCCGAACTTCAACAACACCTCCTGCCTGTCTCTGGCTGTCTCACTTCAAATGTATGGTTAACTCATGGCCGCAACCTGACAAAAACTTGTTCCTCCTCCTCTTCATAAAGACTCTTTCAATTCAGCGAACTGCTTACTTCGGACCACTCAGCTCTAACCATTCTCAAAAATATGAACTAAACGTGCACCAAACGAGTGTAAGTTTCACCTCCTTGTAATTACTGAACGAATTTCACCTGAACCCCTCCTCTGTGAGGTCCAAAATCCTTCATCAATGATTCCTTCACACGCCGAAATCAGACTGTTGTTCTGCTGGTAACGCAGTGAAAATCTGTAATGCCTTACCCGTCAGTAACGCTGACAAAATGACTGCCCACTCTTCTGAAGGCCACCCTGACTGTCGCAAACGTTTTCGAACCGACTGATTATCATCAATCGAATCGGTTCCCCTTCAGAGAATTTTGGGCAACTTTGGTCGGGGGGGCGTAAACTGCGCACAAGTCACTTGGAGAACTGAACTCCCATCCACGGAGGTCTCCCTTTTGTATTCTCACTTTCCTCTCACTAACTCAAATGAACCATTAAATCTTTCCGTTTCCTGCGCATTTCCCTTTAGTCTTACTGTTTTCCAGCTTTTCCCTAGCCTGAATTATCATTAGCCTGAATCCTTAATCGTTCTGTTTCCTGCGCTTCCCCTTTGTCTTTCTGTTTCCTGCGTTGCGCTACTTTAGTCCTTTTCTGCTCTGCTAATGCTATTTCTACTGCAACGCGCGTCTTTCTCGTGGCGTGTTCATCTCTATCCCTCTTCTGTTGGTT
>CM031622.1:1805246-1807746 GCA_018398815.1 Conus ventricosus
AAAACTCAAAATGATGAAGACAGCGGAGGACAAGGAATTAAAACAATCAAAAACTCAAAATGATGAAGACAGCGGAGGACAAGGAATTAAAACAATCAAAAACTCAAAATGATGAAGACAGCGGAGGACATGCCGAGTGGAAAACACGTCAGAGAAACACTGTGAGAATACAATTATAGATCTATGCACACGCCAGAAGAGACCAAAAAAAAAAAAAAAGAAAGAAAGAAAGAAATCCGGAAAGAAGGGAATATTATGAAGTGAATGGCCGAGGCAGAGAGAGAGAGAGAGAGAGAGAGAGAGAGAGAGAGAGAGAGAGAGAGAGAGAGAGAGAGAGAGAGAGAGAGAGAGACAGACAGACAGACAGACGAGAGACAGAGAGAAAGAGAGAGAGAGAGAGAGAGAGAGAGAGAGAGAGAGAGAGAGAGAGAGAGAGAGACAGACAGACAGACAGACATACACACAGACGGACAGAATGAATGAATGAATGAATGTTTATTCATATAGGCCTCGGCCCCTCATGAAGGGGTAAACGTACAAATATACCACTTCATCATACAATACAAAGGGCTACGGTTATGGCAGGCACATCATGCAAAACTATGAAGTAGCTATTTCTCTATATTTAAAAGCCTTATACAAAAACAACGATAAATTACGTACAACATCAGGTTTAGTGCATGCCATGAGTAGACTTAGTTTAAATAAACAAGGTTGTCGATAATATTTAGGCTCCAAAAACTTTTCTCTTATTTCTTTCAACCTTTGACAACAAAGAACGAAGTGTATCTCATCTTCTTTAGACATCTGGCATAATGGACACATCAGATCGCGATCATTACAACATTTATATCTAAATCGATGCACATTCAAGTCAGATATACCTAGTCTAAACCTAGTCATTATAAACTTCAGTTTTCGGTCCATATTTGCTTTCAAATATTGCTTCAAGTCATGGGTATTACAAAACATTGTATACAAATGAAATCTTTCACTAGTGTAAATGTGGTTATTCCAGTTTTGCCATCTACAGTCAATCAAACGCTGACGAAACATTGCTATAAAGTGATTTTCATTTCCCACACCTTGATTTAACCACACGTCACCAAAACCATTGCTATATAAACAAACACGTACATTTGAAACCCAGTTCTTCCTTCCCCTAGCATCTAAATCATACAGCATTTTATACGCTATGTTAGGTAACCTATGTTCATCCATATGTAATAACTTAAACCAATATCGAACGCAGTTAACCGCAGCATTAACATACGTGGGAAATCTGTTTGTTTCACCATATACTAAATCGTTGGGAGTACGCAGATCTACGCCTAAATACTTTTTAAGAGCAAATAAATGAACTGACTCACAGTGAGCAGCGGCTTGGTCTAACCCCCATATTTCTGATCCGTATAGCAGTACTGGCTGGACACGCGTATCAAAAAGTTTTATAAACAGTTCAAAGGAATTGTTATTTAGAGCATATAGCTTCTGAACTATACACAACAATGCATTTTTCGCTCGACTGGCAAGATCTTACAAGCAGCAGTGAAACTCAGACGAGTGGAGATAAATATTCCCAAATACTTGTAAACATTAACTACAGGCATTACCACTCCATCATATAGCCATCGTTCTCTTACACTTAGATAACCTCCCTTCCGAAATACAATTATGTTACTTTTATTCATGTTGACTTTTAATTGAAGCGAAGAAGCAGCATGTTGCAAGTTATTTAGCTGTGTCTGCAGCCCTATAACCGTTTCTGACAATAAAACAACATCATCTGCCAATAGAAGAATGAACAACTCAAATGCAGTACGTGAGAGCACAGCGCCATGTTTTCCGTTATTTATCACATGTAATGCTAACTCATTAATAAATGCAGAAAATAGTACAGGCTACACGCATCTCCCTGTTTCACTCCTGCTGTACATCGAATGTAATCAGAGAATTTAGGACCACACCTTACTCTACATTTTACATTTTCATACATAACTTTGATACATTTAAATAACTTACCAGTTATGCCGTTTTTTGATAAAATAGGCCATAGCAAATTTTCTATTAATCGAATCAAATGCTTTTTCAAAGTCTATGAACGCTACATAAAGTTTACGATTATATGAAAACTGCTTTTGCACAAGCGCTAACAACGTAAATATGTGATCAACTGTCGAATATCCTTTTTTAAAGCCTGCTTGATACTCACCTGTAATATTGTTCTCGTCTATCCATTCTTGTAATCTGTTGTTAATAATAGAACTATAAAGTTTGCTACTTATATCAGTAATAGAGATACCTCTATAATTATTGGGATTATTAACATCTCCTTTTTTAAACAATGGTAAAATAATGGATTCTGTCCAATTTTCCGGAAACAGCCCGTTGTCAAAAAGTGTATTGAATAATTTTGCGAGAAAATTTACGACTTGATCATTTGAGTACTTCAGTAACTCGCTAACAATACCATCTGGGCCTGCTGCTTTCCGAACTTTCA
>CM031622.1:1810246-1825246 GCA_018398815.1 Conus ventricosus
ACTCCCTCCGAATTTCTCCACAGTATTCTTTCACTACACTGGAAACGAAATATCACTCATGGAAAAAGCAAGCATTGACACTCTCACTCCTTTCCCTCTCTCCATCACTCTTTCTCTTGAAGACAAATTCAACAACCTGTTTGGGGTTTTTTTCTGGGGAAAAACAAACACTAGGCCACGAAATGTGCGTAAGGAGAACTGGCGTCCCACTAAAAAGTGGTAGCTATGACACGGAGGCATTCTGGCAACACATCGGCTCTGTTTTTTACCTGGAGGTTAGCGGCATTTACTATGCTTATTATGTTTGCGGCGCTTTCCGGTAAATGAGCGAAGGTTACTTAGGTAAGAGTGGGGTTAGGTTAGAGCACTGACTTCTATTCTATATACTATAGAAGTCAGTGGGTTAGAGTTACGGTTCGTACCAAACAAACAACACCATTACTGTCATCATCCACGTAAAACAAGTCAAACGCTCCCTCTCAACCCGGTAAAAGAGTTCCGCTATCAGCATCAGTGAGAGCGTGTTGTGCATGCGAGTTTCACCAAGGGATAAAGAGTTGCCTCCCTTGTTTTTTTTATACTTTTTATGTCTCCCCGCCCCAGGGCTTTCTTTCAACAACATCCTCCTCCTGCTCCTCCTCTTCTTCCCGTCTCCTGCTCCTCCTCTTCTTCCTACCTCCTGCTCCTCCTCTTCTTCCTGTCTCCTGCTCCTCCTCTTCTTCCTGTCTCCTGCTCCTCCTCTTCTTCCCGTCTCCTGCTCCTCCTCTTCTTCCTGTCTCCTCCTCCTCCTCTTCTTCCTACCTCCTGCTCCTCCTCTTCTTCCTGTCTCCTGCTCCTCCTCTTCTTCCTACCTCCTGCTCCTCCTCTTCTTCCTGTCTCCTGCTCCTCCTCTTCTTCCTGTCTCCTCCTCCTCCTCTTCTTCCTACCTCCTGCTCCTCCTCTTCTTCCTACCTCCTGCTCCTCCTCTTCTTCCTACCTCCTGCTCCTCCTCTTCTTCCTACCTCCTGCTCCTCCTCTTCTTCCTGTCTCCTGCTCCTCCTCTTCTTCCTACCTCCTGCTCCTCCTCTTCTTCCTGTCTCCTGCTCCTCCTCTTCTTCCTACCTCCTGCTCCTCCCTTCTTCCTACCTCCTGCTCCTCCTCTTCTTCCTACCTCCTGCTCCTCCTCTTCTTCCTACCTCCTGGTCCTCCTCTTCTTCCTACCTCCTGTCCTCCTCTTCTTCCTACCTCCTGGTCCTCCTCTTCTTCCTACCTCCTGCTCCTCCTCTTCTTCCTACCTCCTGCTCCTCCTCTTCTTCCTGTCTCCTGCTCCTCCTCTTCTTCCTGTCCTGCTCCTCCTCTTCTTCCTACCTCCTGCTCCTCCTCTTCTTCCTGTCTCCTGCTCCTCCTCTTCTTCCTACCTCCTGCTCCTCCTCTTCTTCCTACCTCCTGCTCCTCCTCTTCTTCCTACCTCCTGCTCCTCCTCTTCTTCCTACCTCCTGCTCCTCCTCTTCTTCCTACCTCCTGCTCCTCCTCTTCTTCCTGTCTCCTGCTCCTCCTCTTCTTCCTGTCTCCTGCTCCTCCTCTTCTTCCTACCTCCTGCTCCTCCTCTTCTTCCTGTCTCCTGCTCCTCCTCTTCTTCCTGTCTCCTGCTCCTCCTCTTCTTCCTGTCTCCTGCTCCTCCTCTTCTTCCTACCTCCTGCTCCTCCTCTTCTTCCTGTCTCCTGCTCCTCCTCTTCTTCCTGTCTCCTCTTCCTCTTCTTCCTACCTCCTGCTCCTCCTCTTCTTCCTGTCTCCTGCTCCTCCTCTTCTTCCTACCTCCCTGCTCCTCCTCTCTTCCTACCTCCTGCTCCTCCTCTCTTCCTGTCTCCTGCTCCTCCTCTTCTTCCTACCTCCTGCTCCTCCTCTTCTTCCTGTCTCCTGCTCCTCCTCTTCTTCCTGTCTCCTGCTCCTCCTCTTCTTCCTACCTCCTGCTCCTCCTCTTCTTCCTACCTCCTGCTCCTCCTCTTCTTCCTGTCTCCTGCTCCTCCTCTTCTTCCTGTCTCCTGCTCCTCCTCTTCTTCCTACCTCCTGCTCCTCCTCTTCTTCCTGTCTCCTGCTCCTCCTCTTCTTCCTACCTCCTGGTCCTCCTCTTCTTCCTACCTCCTGCTCCTCCTCTTCTTCCTACCTCCTGCTCCTCCTCTTCTTCCTACCTCCTGCTCCTCCTCTTCTTCCTACCTCCTGCTCCTCCTCTTCTTCCTGTCTCCTGCTCCTCCTCTTCTTCCTGTCTCCTGCTCCTCCTCTTCTTCCTACCTCCTGTCCCCCTCTTCTTTCCTACCTCCTGCTCCTCCTCTTCTTCCTACCTCCTGCTCCTCCTCTTCTTCCTACCTCCTGCTCCTCCTCTTCTTCCTACCTCCTGCTCCTCCTCTTCTTCCTGTCTCCTGCTCCCCCCTCCTTCTTCCTGTCTCCTGCTCCTCCTCTTCTTCCTACCTCCTGCTCCTCCTCTTCTTCCTGTCTCCTGCTCCTCCTCTTCTTCCTACCTCCTGCTCCTCCTCTTCTTCCTACCTCCTGCTCCTCCTCTTCTTCCTACCTCCTGCTCCTCCTCTTCTTCCTGCTCCTGCTCCTCCTCTTCTTCCTGTCTCCTCTCCTCTTCTTCCTGTCCCCCTGCTCCTCCTCTTCTTCCTACCTCCTGCTCCTCCTCTTCTTCCTGTCTCCTGCTCCTCCTCTTCTTCCTGTCTCCTGCTCCTCCTCTTCTTCCTGTCTCCTGCTCCTCCTCTTCTTCCTGTCTCCTGCTCCTCCTCTTCTTCCTACCTCCTGCTCCTCCTCTTCTTCCTGTCTCCTGCTCCTCCTCTTCTTCCTGTCTCCTGCTCCTCCTCTTCTTCCTACCTCCTGCTCCTCCTCTTCTTCCTGTCTCCTGCTCCTCCTCTTCTTCCTGTCTCCTGCTCCTCCTCTTCTTCCTACCTCCTGCTCCTCCTCTTCTTCTCCTGTCTCCTCCTGCTCCTCCTCTCTTCCTGTCTCCTGCTCCTCCTCTTCTTCCTGTCTCCTCTTCCTCTTCTTCCTACCTCCTGCTCCTCCTCTTCTTCCTGTCTCCTCTTCCTCTTCTTCCTACCTCCTGCTCCTCCTCTTCTTCCTGTCTCCTGCTCCTCCTCTTCTTCCTGTCTCCTGCTCCTCCTCTTCTTCCTCCCTCCTGCTCCTCCTCATCTTCCTATCTCCTCCAAACATAGCTGCCTGACCTTCAACTACAGGACACATAGCGCAGCACACAAACGGACCCCACCAAGTGACGTTAAAGTTCCACTGTCATAGTAGGAATGCGTTGGAACACAGTTTACTGATCTCATTCAAATACCGGATGACGGAAAGAAGCTGTCTGTCAAAGGCCTTGTATGTCTTTGTCCCTTCTTTCTCTCAACCAGGCCCCAAACTCATCATCATCAAAAGCTACTGAGCTAAAAACAAACAAACGAAACACACACACACACACACACACACACACACACACACACACACACACACACACACACTAGAAGCGTTTTCTCACAGTCGATGCTCCACATCTTCATTCTAGACTCCCTCACCTCCATGGCTTTAATGACAGAACATTCAGAACACGAACCACGTTATGCGATCCGTTCCTCCAGCGGGTTACGCCGCTTTGTATGTTGCAGCATCCTACATTAAAAATCGGACCCTCAAAGCATATTAAAAAAAAAAGGCAGTTCATTTACCTTTGACCTCACGGCGGGCAGAAGAATGACAACATAAAAACACAGGGACAAAAGCTGCAGTTCCTCAGCCCTCTTATAAAAACACACGAACCAACCTTGACGGCCACGTGCCTTTGAACGGCACAGCCTCTTCCGTCCGCTTCAACTGTCCCACTTGGTGATTACGCCAACTTGCAAATGTTTCTTTGGCTACTGAAGAGCACACGGAAAGGACCTCACTTCCATTCACCGGAATTCCGAAGGAAAGGAGACATGAGTAATACCAGTGCGTGTAGCCAGTAAAGAGGACCCCTGATTTCCGTCACTTCTCTGACGAATGCTGAACGCGTGCGCCTTTTAAAGAACAGAAATGGACTGACTGGTACAATGGTCGAGGAGTGGGGTTGGGGTTGGGTGTAAGATAATTTGCTGCAGTTCCAGAACCATCCCTATGTTTGTTTGTTTGTTTGTTAGGGGGGAAGAGAAGGGACGAGGGGGAGACGAGAAGAAGGCGCAAGGTAGTGTCAACCTCGGGTGATGTCGATGGAGGAAGGACTAGCGCACAGCCCAAACACACTCACAGCTTGCTTACAATCTCATTCATATATCATGCATTCGTCACATCAAACCACTAGTAAAGTCTATAACTTTACTACACATGATCATAGAAAGAAACATCAATGCATATGGAATCAAACAAAATAAAACATTCTCTCTTTCCTTGAACTTCACAAAATCATTATCTAAAACATCATTAACTAACCCGGTATAAATAGATTTTCTACTTTACCTGGCCAGGTGATCTTAACTATTCACGAATCACTGTCTTTTTCTTTTCCTTTTTTTTTCTTTCACTGTCACTTTCACAACACGACACAACTGCTGGCACCGTCAAGTTAGACTGCTGGCATCGGTCAGGCTGGACCGCTGCGTTGGTCAGGTTGGACTGCCGATGAAAGTGGCGCTGGCCAAGTATGAGGTCGAACCCCCGGTTCAGATGGAACAGTGACTATCAACATCGATCTGTTCTCCTTTCTTTCTTCCTGCATTAACGCATTGCACTCTCCTCTCTCTCCTAGTCTGCTCTATTAAATGGACATGGTTGCTTTTCTTTTCCTTTTCTTTTCTTTCTTTTTCTCTTCATTAGTTAGCAACTCTCTCCTTCCACATCTCTCTTTAGTCCTCCCTTTGCAGACTATATCTGGTGCTAATGCTCAAACTTCACTCCTCTCATCTCTCTGCCTTTCTCCTGCAGAGACTACACCCCAGAACCTCTCTCTCTCTCTCTCCGTCTCTCTGTTCGTTCTCCCCCTCGTTCTGCCGTCTCTCACTCTCACATCCTTCTTATCCCGTTCCGATCTGTCCAAAAAGGGCGAGTACCATTGGTCAGTATTTTTACCCCTGATACCCGAAGTTATCTCCCTCTAATTCCATTGGATATTCAAATCATGACAGTCACGCCTACACGCCTTACTCTCTGTGGTGGTCAATTGGTCATTTAATTGATTAGCTAGATTTCACCCCCACCACACACTACCTTCTCCCTCTCCCTTTCCTGCTTTAACCTTCGACGTCCGACTAACAATGGCGCTGGTTCCACAAATTGGCTAGATGAGCCTGAGCCAGGCGCTACGACTCGTCTCGCTAGACATCGAGGCGTCGGTCAAAGCTGCTTATCCGTCTGGCCGGACAGACCGTCTCTGTGGAGCCTCTCCCCTATGCTTAATTGGCTGGATCCGAACCATGGGCCCGTCTACGTGGCGCCCAGAATATTTGAGTTAGAGCTTATGTCCAAACAACCTGGACCACGACTTGGTTGTTCTATTTTTGACCGTGACAATTTCCCCCTTGCAAAAGACTATGCACCGCATCGTCTCAAAACCACGGTACAAAAAAAAAACAACAACCGAATTTTCTGACACACAGCTACACGTGCAAAGTTTTAAAAAAATACTTTACAACCAACGGTTTATAAATTATAAAATATATCATTAGTGAATACCACTCCAATGAGTTATCATTGACGTGCGCTCTTGCGTTATTTCAATTCATTTTATAACGACCTCTGTGCGCACCTATGCAATCCCCCTACCTGCGGATTGGCCATATCTCTCTTCACAATTCTTATGAAAAGCACAATATAAAATGATCACGATCCATGACACTTCACTGAGGAATCTCCATCCTCACTTATTGCAAATGATGCATCACTACACAAGCGACTGTATGCTCCAAGCATAACTACATTCACAGAACAAGTCTCACAAAGAAAATATGAACAAGTCTCACACAAAAAAAATATGAACCATAGCCAACTGGGAATGAACCCATATCCAATCAACATAACTGTAATCAACACATATTATCAACAAAGCACCCCGGATATGACTGACTTCCTCTGAGTTGCAGCTTGCTAGACTACACGCTTAAGTAGTCAGCTCCGACATTCTGTCGACCTGGAATGTACTGCACTCGATATCTGTAGGGCTGCAGTGCCATATGCCCAACGCAGAACCCTGCTGTTTTTAAGCTGTGCCTCCTGCAGGAATTTGAGTGGTTGATGATCTGTCTCTATCACGAACTCTTTCCCATCACAAGTATTTGTGGAACTTCTGCACGGCCCACACAACAGCTAAACACTCCTTCTCCACCGTTGCGTACCCTTCTTCACACTTTGTCAACTTCCTGCTAGCATACCTCACAGGGAACTCGACCCCTTCGTGCTCCTGCAACAATACTGCACCTATCCCACCGCCTGATGCATCTGTCCGCAACAAGAATGGTTTTGACATATCTGGTAGCTTCAAGATGGACGGGAACCTAGTCTTTCCAACACTGTCTGCAGTGCTTGCTCTGCAGCGTCTGACCACTCGACCACTGCCGGTTTCCCTGCCTTGACCAAGTCACTGAGAGACTCGTGATTGCTGCGAAATTTGGAACAAACTCCCTGTAGAAGCCAATAAAACCTAGCAGACATCCTGACTTCCGTTTTGGTCTTTGGTCTCTCTGAATTCATCATCTTCTCCACCTTTCCCCTTTCTGGCTGCTTTGTGTCGCCTCCGACAACAAAACCTAGGAACTCCAGGCTTGGAAAACCAACCTGGCACTTTGTTGGTCTGGCTGTGAGATTGGCTCGTCTCAGCCTCTCTAAAACTGCTCCTAGCTGCCTCATATGCTCCTCCCATGTCTCGGATGCTATCAGAATGTCATCCATGAAATTCACAACACCTTCCAATCCCGTCAATAGCTTCCTCATCATCCGAGAGAAGACTGCAGGTGCGTTGACCATCCCAAAAGGGAGTACTCCGCCACTGGTATAGCCCCATAGGAGTGGAGAATGCTGTGACTTCCTTTGAGTCCTCACTCAAGGCTATTTGCCAGTAACCCTTGCTCAGATCTATCCTGGTGAAATACTGGCTCTTGCTTGTGGCGATCTGAGCGAACAGGTCTTCCATGTTCGGTATGACCTCTGCATCGACCTTGGTGACACTGTTCAGACGTCTATAGTCCACACAGAATCGATGCTCACCTGACTTTTTCCTCACTAAGACGACGGTGCACTATAACGATGATATTGGACGGTTCGATCACCCCAAGGTCCAACATCTTTTCTACCTCCTCCTCGATCACTTGCTTGGTGGCATATGGGATCGGGTAGGCTTTCACATGTACGGTTTCTGTGATGTTAACTCCACCGTACATGTCTCTAGAGTTGTCCTGCCTGGTTTATCAGTCAGGACGCCCTATACTGTTCTAGAGCCCCCTAACTTCCTCCTGTCTCCTACTGTCTAGCCCTTCATACAGTGACACATCCCTGTATGACTCTTCTCCTGGAAACTCAGCAACAAAATCTCCCCTTCTTCTGCTGGGTCTCCTTCACCTCCATCAATGATTGCTGCTGCGCCTATGTGCTGAGTCTCACGCTGAATATATTGCGGAGCAAGTTTGCATGGAAAAGTTTTGATTTCCCATTCACATCGATTCGGTAGTCCTGATCTACCTTTTCAATGATGGTGAATGGTCCCTTCCAATGCATCAGCAGCTTGTTGTGATCCGTGGGAAGCAGTAACAGGACTTGATCTCCCACCTTGAGGAATTGCTTCCTCACCTTCCTGTCATATTGCTTCTTCTGGACGACCCTAGCCTCCTGCAAACTCTCCCTTGCGACCTTACATGTCTCCTCTAGCCTATTGCGTAAGTCCACCACATACTGATATGTGGTTTTGACTTCTTCGGACTCCTGTTCTCCGGACCACAGCTCTTTGAGAATGCACACCGTCCCCGAACTGTCCGCCCATACAGCAGCTCAAATGGCGAAAAGCCTGTGCTTTCCTGAGGGGCTTCCCTGTAGGCGAACAGTGCCGCTGGAATGTAGCGTCCCAATCTGCTGGCCTTTCCTCACAGAGCTTCTTTAAGATGCCCTTCAGCACACCATTGAATCTCTCCACCAAGCCATTGCATTGTGGTGGTATGGGGTAGTGAGAAGCTGTGTGATCCCTAGCAGCCTGTTGACCTCCCTCATCACGCCTGAGGTGAACTGTGACCCCCTGTCACTGAGAATTTGTGCTGGCACAACCCACGCGAGAGAAGATGTCTACCAGCCCTTCAGCGACCTGTTGCGTATCTACGCCTTTCAATGCAACCGCTTCTGGGTATCTGGTCGCGTAGTCCACCAGCGTCAACACATACCTGTGCCCACCTTTGGAACAGGGCGCGATTGGGCCAATCAGATCAACAGCCACCCTCCTGAATGGTGTGTCAATTAAAGGGGGATGTTTAAGAGGCGCCTTCCTCTTCACCCCTCTTGTGGCTGACCTTTGACACACGTCACATGACATGCAGAAACGCTTGATGTCTGCCATTGCTCCTGGCCAATGAAAGTCATCAAAGATTCGGTCAGCTGTTTTGCTGGTGCCGAGATGACCCGCCATGAGCGACTCGTGACCCACTGACATGACAGTGTCACGATAACCTGCTGGTACCTCTAACTGAGTGGTCACCTTACCTGTCTTCCCCTTGGTGAACACTCGTACAACAGCCCGCCTTTCACAAGAAATTCTGTCTCACCTCCTCTAACCTCCTGTTTCTCTCCACCTCTTGCCAACTCCCAAGACTTCACGAGCGAAGGGTCTTGTTCCTGCGCTGCCCTAAACTCATCAGGCGACACATCTATGCCTGACTTCCTTGCTGGAACGACTAACGGTTTATCAACCTTTTCCTCCTTCTTGCTCCGTGTTTGAACTGCTGCCCCTGTAGCAGTCAACAACTCAGGATCCCCTGGATCCCTTGCCCCTGGAATATTTCCAATGATCAAATCATGAAGGGGTTTCTCCATCACCAACGCAGACAACTCGCCTGAGAAGTAAGGGGTACGTACTTCTATCTTAGCAACTGGAAACTCCCTCACAGTGCCATCGATTAGAGTACAGGTCTGGATTTGCCCTGTCAAATCCCCTTTCTCGACCAGCGTTGTTCTAACTACACCACATGAACAACCAGTGTCTCGTAACACTTTCACCCTCTGCTGGCCAATCCACCCTTCTTCCACTGGTAACGAACCACTCAGCCTAGTGCCCTCCATCCCTGACACTGACTGCTGTCCAGTGCTAGCCATAGGCTGCACTCCACCCTCTTCAGACTGAATCCCTGTGGTTCCACTGCAGGTCGTTTCCCTTGACGACCCTTATCCACCTCTTGCAAGGCTGCTGCCTTCTGGAACCTCATGCGACAATCCCTCGCCACATGTCCCTTCTTGTGACAAATGAAACACCTAATGTCCCTTTGCCCTTCCTTCTGCCCCACCACTGGGTTTGCAGACTTTGCAGAAAACTCCCCTGGTCTCCTGCACTCTTCTCACCTGTGCCTAGCACCTGTTTTTCTCCTGCACCTTCGTGCCCAAACGTGCCTCTCTATACACCTCTGCGAACTTCAACAACTCCCCTGCTGTCTCTGGCTGTCTCTCTTTCAAATGTATAGTTAACTCAGGGCCGCAACCTGACAAAATCTGTTCCTTCATAACTAGCTCTTTCAATTCAGCGAACTCCTTTTTCGTACCACTCAACTCTAACCATTTCTCAAAATAGTGATCTAAACGTGCACCAAACTGAGTGTACGTTTCACCTGCTTGCAATCTAGCTGAACGAAATTTCTTTCTGAATCCTTCCTCTGTGAGGTCAAATCCTTTCATCAACGATTCCTTCACAGCGCCGAAATCAGACCGTTGTTCTGCTGGTAACGCAGTGAAAATTTGTAATGCCTTACCCGTCAGTAACGCCGACAAAATGACTGCCCACTCTTCTGGAGGCCAACCCTGACTGGTCGCAAACGTTTCGAAACGACTGATGTATGCATCAATCGAATCGGTTCCTTCAGAGAATTTTGGCAACTTGGGTCGGGGAGCGTAACTGCGCACAGAGTCACTGGAAAGTGAACTACCATCATCGGTGGTCTCCCTTTGTATTCTCACTTTCTCTAACTCTAATTGGACCTTTAATCTTTCCGTTTCCTGCTTCATTCTTTCTGTTTCCTGCGCTTCCCTTATTCTTTCTGTTTCCTGCTTCATTCTTTCTGTTTCCTCCCTAGCCTGATTATCATTAGCCTGAATCCTTAATTTTTTTCTGTTTCCTGCTCTGCTATTTCTCCCGCGACACGTCGTCTTTTCCGCGCGTTCATCCCTTTCCATCTTTTTGCTGGTTTTCAACAAATGCTCGCAACTCTTCTCCCGAATAACCTAAATCACGAGCGACGCTCACAAGTTGTTCAATAGGGGTGTTTCTTTTCTTCCGCCATTATATCTCTCTCTTTTTTTTTTTTTTCTTTGAACAAGATTTTATTACTACGACAGCCAAACTGGTGGTTACCGACACGAGTGACGTAATAGCACAATCCTATGAATGATAATATTAGCTTGGGACAACGTAGTTAGTTTTTACAAGACGCCCAGCGCCTGACCCAACTATGAGAGCGAATTATAGGCAATCTGTGCGAAATAAGTACTCTGGGGCTGAAATGCCAAGCCTAGTATTAACTATCTTGGAAGCAATGCCAAGCCTAGTATTTAACTATCTTGGGAACATACAGTAAGACAACACCTTGTCTTAGGATTACAACACTTGAATCCCACCCAGCTTCCCCTCTGAGAAGTTGAACAATTATAATAAATGGGCCAGAATATCCTGGCAGGCTCGCCAATAAATTGTCAACCTCGGGTGATGTCGATGGAGGAAGGACTAGCGCACAGCCCAAACACACTCACAGCTTGCTTACGATCTCATTCATATATCATGCATTCGTCACATCAAACCACTAGTAAAGTCTATAACTTTACTACACATGATCATAGAACGAAACATCAATGCATATGGAATCAAACAAAATAAAACATTCTCTCTTTCCTGAACTTCACAAAATCATTTATCTAAATCATCATTAACTAACCCGGGTATAAATAGATTTCTACTTTACCTGGCCAGGTGATCTTAACTATTCACGAATCACTGTCTTTTTCTTTTCCTTTTTTTTCTTTTCACTGTCACTTTCACAACACGACACAACTGCTGGCACCGGTCAAGTTAGACTGCTGGCATCGTCAGGCTGGACCGCTGGCGTTGGTCAGGTTGGACTGCCGATGAAAGTGGCGCTGGCCAAGTATGAGGTCGAACCCCCGGTTCAGATGGAACAGTGACTATCAACATCGATCTGTTCTCCTTTCTTTCTTCCTGCATTAACGCATTGCACTCTCTCTCTCTCTCCTAGTCTGCTCTATTAAATGGACATGGTTGCTTTTCTTTTCCTTTTCTTTTCTTTCTTTTTCTCTTCATTAGTTAGCAACTCTCTCCTTCCACATCTCTCTTTAGTCCTCCCTTTGCAGACTATATCTGGTGCTAATGCTCAAACTTCACTCCTCTCATCTCTCTGCCTTTCTCCTGCAGAGACTACACACACCCCAGAACCTCTCTCTCTCTCTCCGTCTCTCTGTTCGTTCTCCCCCCTCGTTCTGCCGTTCCCCTCACTCTCACATCCTTCTTATCCCGTTCCGATCTGTCCAAAAAGGGGGTACCATTGGTCATATTTTTACCCCTGATACCCGAAGTTATTTCCCTCTAATTCCATTGGATATTCAAATCATGACAGTCACGCCTACACGCCTTACTCTCTGTGGTGGTCAATTGGTCATTTAATTGATTAGCTAGATTTCACCCCCACCACACACTACCTTCTCCCTCTCCCTTTCCTGCTTTAACCTTCGACGTCCGACTAACAATGGCGCTGGTTCCACAAATTGGCTAGATAGAGCCTGAGCCAGGCGCTACGACTCGTCTCGCTAGACATCGAGGCGTCGGTCAAAGCTGCTTAGTCCGTCTGGCCGGACAGACCGTCTCTGTGGAGCCTCTCCCCTATGCTTAATTGGCTGGATCCGAACCATGGGCCCGTCTACGTGGCGCCCAGAATATTTGAGTTAGAGCTTATGTCCAAACAACCTGGACCACGACTTGGTTGTTCTATTTTTGACCGTGACAGGTAGGCAACAAAGAGAGCATGCCAACCCCCCCCCCCCCCCCCCCCCCCCCCAACATGATTTCCTATTCTCCAACTTTTCCCCCAAATCCCCCCTCCCTTTAGCACCAGGTACAACCGTCACCCTCTGAAATATCTAGATAAAAAAAAAACTGTTGACATCTTGCCCAGTACTGTCACAGGACTAGACCGTCACCAAACTGTTGACATCTTGCCCAGTACTGTCACAGGACCAGACCGTCACCAAACTGTTGACACGCCTTGCCCAGTACTGTCACAGGACCAGACCATCACCAAACTGTTGACATCTTGCCCAGTACTGTCACAGGACTAGACCGTCACCAAACTGTTGACATCTTGCCCAGTACTGTCACAGGACCAACCGTCACCAAACTGTTGACACGCCTTGCCCAGTACTGTCACAGGACCAGACCGTCACCAAACTGTTGACACGCCTTGCCCAGTACTGTCACAGGACCAGACCGTCACCAAACTGTTGACATCTTGCCCAGTACTGTCACAGGACCAGACCGTCACCAAACTGTTGACACGCCTTGCCCAGTACTGTCACAGGACTAGACCGTCACCAAACTGTTGACGCCTTGCCCAGTACTGTCACAGGACTAGACTGTCACCAAACTGTTGACACGCCTTGCCCATACTGTAACAGGACCGGACCAGACCGTCACCAAACTGTTGACACGCCTTGCCCAGTACTGTCACAGGACCAGACTGTCACCAAACTGTTGACACGCCTTGCCCAGTACTGTCACAGGACCAGACCGTCACCAAACTGTTGACACGCCTTGCCCAGTACTGTCACAGGACCTGACCGTCACCCTGCAACATTCCACCCCTCACCCCTCCCTCGTTGCAGCTTCAACGATGCAGATGACTGGCCGACCGCAAGCACGCGCCCGGCAAAGGGTAACATCCGCCGACACTTCCGGTGACGGCAGCGGCATGAGTGGGGAGCGACCACGAGAACAGTATTACTGTGGGGCGAGGCCGCTAGCACTGGCAAGCAAGCTGAACGTGCTGAAACCGCACGAACGTTCTCTTTTGGATGTCCGGACAGTCACCGACAGGTGAGAATAACGGTTACTCTGTGGACCAATCAGAGAACGTCTCTCTCTCTCTCTCTCTCTCTCCTCTCTCTCTCTCTCTCTCTCAGATCTGGAAGAAAATGGGAAATGGGAAAGCTAAACAACGACCCTCTTCCAGACAAATTACTAAAATTTTAAAAAGTCCCCCCCCCCCCCCCCCCCCCCCCAGCTAATCCACACTCGGACCCGCGAAACCGAAGCTGGTAAATTAAATGTATATTTGAGGCGAGTTATTTGCGACGTTACCAACTCCCTGTCCCATCCCCACTGTCGAAAAGGAAACACAACACGTCACTCCCCTACCACCTCGCTTGACAAGCGGGGGGTCCGAGCTGGACGCAATAATAGAAGCGGGCTGTGGTCGAGCGGAAGAGAAACCTGCACGTTGTCCCGGCAACCTGAGTGGGTAGTATTGCCCCGTCTGTCACTTGTGGTGGCCAAAAGCACACTGCTTAGCAACAGGTGAGAGAGAGAGAGAGAGAGAGAGAGAGAGACGGAGAGTCGGACGTGCAGAAATCCTGAGCAGTTTTGGCTGATGTTGTTTCAGGCATCTCAATAGGACAAAACGGCGTTGCGGAGGAGGGTGGGGTGGGGTGGGGTGGGGGGCTACTGGGTGAGGAGGAGGAGGAGGAGAGTTAATGGCCCTTGACAGCATAAATCATCCCAACCCAATCCTCCTCCTGCCTCCCTCCTGTAACCACCAGCTAGTCTTGATATTATAACGATGTCTGGATTCCGTACTCCGCAACAATATTCCCGATCTGGGACAACGGGTCCCTTCATCTGAATAAATCATCCGCAGTTGAGGTCTTTGTCGGCCTAAATCAGCCTGACCCAATCTCCCTGCCTCTCCCTCCCTTACACGTTATTTTTGGTATCAAAACAAAGCGTGGATTCCATCCACTGCACCAATATTCCATACGGGATGACGGCTCCTTTATCTGCATAAATCATCCGCAACAATGGACATCATCGGCATAAATCTTCTGCACCCGTAACCTCCCCCCCCCCCCTCCCCTTCTCTCTTATCCAGGCCTTGACATTCCCCTCTCGTCTACTTCTTGTCCTCTTCCTCAGAACTCTTATCTTCCTCTTTCTTTTCGTCCTTCCCCGTCTCTTTCCTTCTTTTCAGCACCACTCATTCTTCCTGCCAGTGGTGGAAGCTGGCCAGGGAGGAGACGTACATGGGGGTGGAAGCAGGGCGGGATGTGGTTACCTCCCATGTGACACGCTGACAGCGGATCAGAAGATGGCGGGTGGCACGTGCACCTCGCCGAACCACTCAAGCTCGTCGTAGATTTTCATGACGAGCATAACACAGAGACACCCACATTCCGCGCGCGCGCGCGTACACACACACACACACACACACACACACACATATATATATATATGTATGTGTGTGTGTGTGTGTGTGTGTGTGTGTGTAAACAAAGCTTGCTCTTATGTCTTAGACTGAAAAAATAGGGGGAGATAAGCATTCATATCTGCAGTGGTAGATAATTCTGCCTCACTAGCAGTATGTGCTTGAATGGGTGAATGTGGAATAATAAATGCTTGTCAAAATGAGCCTTCAGCAAGCTTGGAGTCTCCCAGGGGAACACAATCTCCAAAAGAGAGGAAACTCACTAACATAATTATCATAATTCGTGGTCAGATGCCGGTATTTCGAAACCTGATTGTTTCTCCTCAGTGACCTCAGAAAGTACTTGCCT
>CM031622.1:1828050-1858050 GCA_018398815.1 Conus ventricosus
GGGCTTATTGCGGGGGAAGAAGGAGAGGGGGGAAGGGGAAGAGGCTTATTGTGGACAGAGAGAGAAGAGAGAAGGGGAAGAGGGTGGGAGGGGCAGAAGGGAGACAGAGGTGGAAGGGGGAATTGTAGTAGGATATAACGGAACAAGGGAGATGAAGGTTAATTCCCGCCTCCCCCCCCCCACTCCCCCCCCCCCCTCCCTTCCCTCCCCAACCTCCCCACCAACGGAGGAAGGGAAACGAGGGTTTAATTAATCATCATCATCATCATCATCATCATTCATCTCTGTCTGTCTGTCTGTCTGTCTGTCTCTCTCTCTCTCTCTCTCTCTCTCTCTCTCTCTCTCTCTCTCTCTCTCTCTCTCTCTCTCTCTGTGTGTGTGTGTGTGTGTGTGTGTGTGTGTGTGTGTATTGGCTTACAATGTAGTAAACTGGAACTGTTCTTTCTTTGTTTCAGGCAATCGGACAAGCCAAAACCGGTATGAAATCTGTCTGTCTATGTGCGCACGTGCGCGCTCATGTGTGTGTGTATGTGTGTGTGTGTGCCTGTGTGTGTGTGTGTGTGGTGTGTGTGTGTGTTGTGTGTGTGTGTGTGTGTGTGTGTGTGCATCTGGATGCGGGAATGTGTGTTTGTGATGTGTGTGTGTTTGGTATTCTGTGAGCACATCCGCCCGAATCCCCACCTCTGTGTGTTGTGTCTAGGGAGAGATGGGGATGAGCGAGCGCATGAGAGAGAACAAGAGTGGGTGAGCGTACGTGTGTGTGTGTGTGCATGCGTGCGTGTGTGTGTGTGTGGAGCAGGAGGATGGGGTAGGTGTGTGGACGTTCGGTTGGAGGAAAAGGAACTCATGATGCACATCTTCACGTTGTGCCTGTTGACGTCTTGTCTGTTCATCTCTTGTAGTGTCTGTCTGCATTGATGGTTATACACTGCCTCATTGACATGCCTGAACATTGGCTAGTTAAAGTAGTGGACATTTATTCTTCTGTTACATGTTCATTCCCCTATCCTTTAATTGCTCTTCCCTCGTTTGTTCCTGACTAGAATGTTGTTCTCTCTCTCTCTCTCTCTCTCTCTCTCTCTCTCTCTCTCTCTCTCTCTCTCCTCTCTCTCTCTGTCTGTCTGTCTGTCGTTTGCTTGCTTGCTTGGTCACTCTGGCTCATTGTTTCTCTGTCGTTCTCTCTCTCTCTCTCGCTCTCGCCATGATCCATCTCTCTCACCACACGTAAGATTTCACAAGCATTTGCATGCCAGTACATAAATTATGCATGCACACACATGCACGTATACACGCTCACACAGATTTCTCACACATGCACACGCACGCACGCAAACACACACACACACGCGCACACACACACACACACACACACACACACACCCCACACACACACACACTCTCTCTCTCTCTCTCTCTCTCTCTCTCTCTCTCTCTCTTCTCTCTCTCTCTCACGTACTCATTGATTCATTCATTCTTTCATTCATTCATACATTCATTCACTCAAATCAATCTACCGTGGTTTCGCTTTCTTTTTTCTTCGTCCCTTTCTCATGAGCATTGATGCTGAATTCTATTGATTCAGAAACGAATAGCGTTGGCAATGATGACACTGATATTGACTGTAATTTAGAACATTGATCATGTTTGATATATCACCATTTTTTGTTTGTTTGTTTGTTTGCTTGTTTTGAAAAGGGTGTATGAAATATTTGATGAATCTTTTTTTGAGTGGGTACGAGACAAAACTTGGTTCATGATAATTGATGGATCCCCGATGGATGTACTCGCTGGTGGATGTGTTGTTGATGTGATCACCGATGGATGTACTCGCTGGTGGATGTGTTGATTTACCGCTGATAGTTGATGTGATCACCGATGGATGTATTCGCTGATGGGTGTGGTGATTTGCTTTCTCTTGCAGTTTACCTATGACCACTGCTTCTGTTCCATCGACAGAAAGGACCCGGAATATGCTGGTCAGTGCTTTGTTCTTCTGTTCATCTCTTACGGTTGTCGCCTAGCCTGTTGCCTCTGTGCCTGTTGACAGTCTGTCTGTGTGCCTGTTGACAGTCTGCCTGTTGACAGTCTGTGTGCTGTTGACAGTCTGTCTGTGTGCCTGTTGACTGTCTGTGTGCCTGTTGACAGTCTCTCTGTGTGCCTGTTGACAGTTGCCTGTTGACAGTCTGCTGTTGACAGTCTGCCTGTTGACTGTCTGCCTGTTGACAGTGTGTCTGTGTGCCTGTTGACAGTCTGTGTGCCTGTTGACAGTGTGTCTGTATGCTGTTGACAGTCTGTGTGTCTGTTGACAGTCTGCCTGTTGACAGTCTGTGTGCCTGTTGACAGTCTGTGTGCCTGTTGACAGTCTGTGTGTGTTGACAGTCTGTGTGTCTGTTGGGCAGTCTGCCTGTTGACAGTCTGTGTGCCTGTTGACAGTCTGTCTGTGTGCCTGTTGGCAGTCTGTGTGCCTGTTGGCAGTCTGTCTGTGTGCCTGTTGACTGTCTGCTTGTTGACTGTCTGTCTGCTTGTTGACTGTCTACCTGTTGACAGTCTGTGCCTGTAGACAGTCTGCCTGTTGACTGTGTGCCTGTGACAGTCTGTCTGCCTGTTGAAAGTCTGCTTGTCTGCCTTTTGACAGTCTGTGTGCCTGTTGACGGTCTGTCTGTGTGCCTGTTGACAGTCTGTCTGGGTCTCTGTCAGTCATTCTCTCTTTGATCCTGCTGCTCTCCTCTCCTTGTGTGTGTGTGTGTGTGTGTGTGTGTGTGTGTGTGTATGTGTGTGTGTGTGTGTGTGTGTGTGTGTGTGTGTGTGTGTGTGTGTGTGTGTGTAAGTGTGTGTGTGCGCCTGCTGCTCTCCTCTCCTTGTGTGTGTGTGTGTGTGTGTGTGTGTGTGTGTGTGTGTGTGTGTGTGTGTAAGTGTGTGTGTGTGTGTGTGTGTGGGATATTACGGACTGGGCAAAGCCGGGGTAAAATGCTAGTTTAACCCGTTTCTGAAACACATCCATTAATGACCCTTTTCTGGGCCAAAGCCCTACTGCAGTCAGTGAGTACCTGCTCAGTTCAGGGACAGTTAAAGCAGTGGAAGGTGAAGGCTGGGTGCCGTCTTCCATTCTGTCATGTCCTGGACGTGATGAACTTTCCAAAGTTCACTACCCTTCGCCCATTTGCCTGACTATAAGACTTGAACTTTCACCTCAAATATAAACAGGTAGGGTAACTAGTTCACCTTAATCCACTCGCAGCATAAAATCCACTAGAATCGATCAGTATGCACAGGACAGGTATACACGCACACAAGAAGGCATCTATGCATGCACAAATGCATGCGTGTACACTTACACACATGCACACACACACGCGCACACACACACGCATGCACGCGCACGCATGCACGGACGCACACGCACACACACACATACACACACACACACACACACACACTTACACAACACACACACACACACACACACACACACACACACACACATACACACACACACACACACCACACACACACACTTATACACACATACACACTTATACACACACACACACACACACACACACACACACACACAACACACACACACACACACACACTTATACACACATACATACACACACATACACACTATACACACACACACACACACACCACACACACACACACACACACACACACACACACACACAGAGTCATCACATCCTCCCCTCCCCTCCCACCTGCTGTCCTTGTCGGTCAGTCTCAGCAGCAGCAGCAGCAGTTACTGTCCTGTAACTGACAGCAAGACTGTAACTGGAGGGGAAGGAGACTGTAACTGGAGGGGAAGGAGACGTGGGGGAAGACATGTAACTGGAGGGGAAGGAGACTGTAACTGGAGGGAAGGAGACTGTAACTGGAGGGGAAGGAGACGTGGGGAAGACTGTAACTGGAGGGGAAGGAGACTGTAACTGGAGGGGAAGGAGACGTGGGGAAGACTGTAACTGGAGGGAAGGAGACTGTAACTGGAGGGGAAGGAGACGTGGGGGAAGACTGTAACTGGAGGGGAAGGAGACTGTAACTGGAGGGGAAGGAGATGTGGGGGAAGACTGTAACTGGAGGGGAAGGAGACTGTAACTGGAGGGGAAGGAGACTATAACTGGAGGGAAGGAGACGTGGGGAAGACTGTAACTGGAGGGAAGGAGACTGTAACTGGAGGGGAAGGAGACGTGGGGAAGACTGTAACTGGAGGGAAGGAGACTGTAACTGGAGGGAAGGAGACTGTAACTGAGGGGAAGGAGACTGTAACTGGAGGGGAAGGAGACGTGGGGGAAGACTGTAACTGGAGGGGAAGGAGACTGTAACTGGAGGGGAAGGAGACTGTAACTGGAGGGAAGTAGACGTGGGGAAGACTGTAACTGGAGGGGAAGGAGACGTGGGGGAAGACTGTAACTGGAGGGGAAGGAGACTGTAACTGGAGGGAAGGAGACTGTAACTGGAGGGGAAGGAGACTGTAACTGGAGGGAAGGAGACGTGAGGAAGACTGTACTGAGGGGAAGGAGACTGTAACAGGAGGGAAGGAGACGTGAGGGAAGACTGTAACTGGAGGGGAAGGAGACGTGAGGAAGACTGTAACTGGGGGGGGGGAAGGAGACTGTAAACTGGAGGGGAAGGAGACATGGGGGAAGACTGTAACTGGAGGGGAAGGAGACTGTAACTGGAGGGGAAGGAGACGTGAGGGAAGACTGTAACTGGAGGGAAGGAGACTGTAACAGGAGGGGAAGATGACGTGAGGGAAGACTGTAACTGGAGGGAAGGAGACTGTAACAGGAGGGGAAGGAGACGTGAGGGAAGACTGTAACTGGAGGGGAAGGAGACGTGAGGAAGACTGTAACTGGGGGGAAGGAGACTGTAACTGGAGGGGAAGGAGACGTGGGGGAAGACTGTAACTGGAGGGGAAGGAGACTGTAACTGGAGGGAAGGAGACGTGAGGAAGACTGTAACAGGGGGGGAAGGAGACTGTAACTGGAGGGGAAGGAGACGTGAGGGAAGACTGTAACTGGAGGGGAAGGAGACTGTAACTGGAGGGGAAGGAGACGTGAGGGAAGACTGTAACTGGAGGGGAAGGAGACGTGGGGGAAGACTGTAACTGGAGGGGAAGGAGACTGTAACTGGAGGGGAAGGAGACGTGGGGGAAGACTGTAACTGGAGGGGAAGGAGACGTGGGTTAAGACTGTAAGGGGAAGGAGACGTGAGGGAAGGAGACTGTAACTGGAGGGGAAGGAGACGTGGGGGAAGACTGTAACTGGAGGGGAAGGAGACGTGGGGGAAGACTGTAACTGGAGGGGAAGGAGACTGTAACTGGAGGGGAAGGAGACTGTAACTGGAGGGGAAGGAGACGTGGGGGAAGACTGTAACTGGAGGGGAAGGAGACGTGGGGGAAGACTGTAACTGGAGGGGAAGGAGACGTGGGGGAAGACTGTAACTGGAGGGAAGGAGACTGTAACTGGAGGGGGAGGAGACTGTAACTGGAGGGAGAGGAGACTGTAACTGGAGGGGAAGGAGACGTGGGGAAGACTGTAACTGGAGGGGAAGGAGACTGTAACTGGAGGGGAAGGAGACTGTAACTCTAGGGGAAGGAGACTGTAACTGGAGGGGAAGGAGACGTGGGGAAGACTGTAACTGGAGGGGAAGGAGACGTGGGTTAAGACTGTAAGGGGAAGGAGACGTGAGGGAAGGAGACTGTAACTGGAGGGGAAGTAGACGTGGGGGAAGACTGTAACTGGAGGGGAAGGAGACGTGAGGGAAGGAGACTGTAACTGGAGGGAAGTAGACGTGGGGAAGACTGTAACTGGAGGGGAAGGAGACGTGGGGGTCAGGGAGAGAGGCTGTAACTGGAGGGGAAGGAGACGTGGGGTCAGGGAGAGAGGGGAGGGTCATAGCCTGTGACTGCTCCTGAGGGGCATAACTTGTGACTGCTTCCCAACATTTCTGCAGTAGAAACAACGACCACAGAACGAGGGGGGGGGGGGGGGGGGGGGGGGGGGGGGGGGGGGGGGGGGGGGGGGGGGGGGGGGGGGGGGGGGGGGGGGGGGGGGGGGCAGTTCAGACCAAGGAAGGGAGCAGTTTTGGGCAGTGGGGCTCCCGGTTGGGGGGAGGGGGGGTTAAAAAAATGCTGATGGACTGCAGAGCCAGCATCTACACTGTGAGGTAGATATGTGGTCTACACATTCTCATAGTGTTTCTCCCAAGCATGGTGAACAAGCGCTGGCTGGCGTCTGGGCCCAGTCTTCAGCACCAGTGTTGTCAGCAGTAGTAGCTGGCTGGGTGTGGGCCCAGTCTTCAGCACCAGTGTTGTCAGCAGTAGTAGCTGGCTGGTGTCAGCACCAGTGTTGTCAGCAGTAAGTAGCTGGCTGGGTGTGGGCCCAGTCTTCAGCACCAGTGTTGTCAGCAGTAGTAGCTGGCTGGGTGTGGGCCCAGTCTTCAGCACCAGTGTTGTCAGCAGTAGTAGCTGCTGGGTGTGGCCCAGTCTTCACACCAGTGTTGTCAGCAGTAGTGGCTGGCTGGTGTGGGCCCAGTCTTCAGCACCAGTGTTGTCAGCAGTAGTAGCTGGCTGGGTGTGGGCCCAGTCTTCAGCACCAGTGTTGTCAGCAGTAGTTCAGATCTTTTGGGACTGTGTAAGTAATTGAGGGCCATGACGCAAATTTGGAAAGAACGTTCTTGATTTGAAAGTGTGACTTTCATTTGGTCTAAACAGAGTGATCGAAGATCATGTGTACCTAATTTGAAGCTGTGTATGCAGCCTTTTTGCCACTATGTTGGCACCAAAATGCCCGCATGCAAAGGTGACTTGAATGATTGCATGATGAGATGATGAATGTAAGAAAGAGGGTCTCATGGCTACCTTATGGATTGTAAAGTGTTCTGAAATATGCTTTCACCTGTTCTAGCTTGTGTCTGACCTGCATTGAGGAAGGTCAGCTGGTATTGCGTAGTTTCAACTGGTGTGCCCCCCCCCCCCCCCCCCCCCCCCCCCCCCCCTAGTATTTCCCATGATCATCTCATTGCTTCGTGTTAAATTTTCTTCTGATTGAAGGAGATTGCTGTTGAGCAGTGTTGTACTCCAAATCAATGACACTGAGAACAACTGCGTGATCCAGTTGACAAGAGAGGGCGCCGTTCAGTGCCTCTAGCTGTCACTGCTTTCATGGCAGACATTCCCTTTTAGCATTTAAGAACAAGATTTTCAGCATGTTTTCTAAAGGTCACATTCAGTTTGAGCTTATACCAAACTAACGAAGACTTGTCAGTCGATTTAATTTGTTTTCCATTGAAGGAGAGTGGGGGGGGTAATTGTCCTGATGTCAGGTGCAGACCATGTGTTGTGTGTGTGGGGTGTGTGTGTGTGTGTGTGTGTGTGTGGTGGTGTGTGTGTGTGTGTGTTTTGGGGGAGGGGGGGGGGTATGGACAACCCATTTCTTGACACCACAGAGGAATGTTGTTCAACTGACGCTGAACTGCTTTCGGTCTTTATGGAGCATTCTTTGATGTTTTGTAAGTCAGACCGTCATCTGCTAGAGTCAACACTTTTTTTTCATTGAGGTCTGCAAGGCCTTTAGTGTCATTATTGTATAAAACAGGAGAGAGAGGAGAATCTTGAGGTAGTCGGAGGGAGGGGGGGGGGGGGGGGGTACATGAGGTTCCGACATCCAGTTTCCAAATCGTAGCATGACGGCTCGCTCCTAAAGTCCTGCTGCAATCCGTCGTGGAAGTGTTCTGCCGACTCTGTAGTCAAAGAGTAGCTCCATGAGAAGTGAGAAATGGACATTGTTGTAGGCATCTTCCACGTCGGTTGCAACTGCCAGTGTTTCTCCCGTTCTTGGGAATCCTTGATATACTTCACAGGCAAACGTGGCCACCTTTTCCCGTGTACTTTTACCTATTCTGTAGCCTCATTGATTGAGTGGGAGGATTTCTCCATTTTCAAGGTCACATGCGAGTTTTCTGGCTATCATACGTTCCATGAGCTTTCCTACAACTACATTTTGTATAGTGAGTGTGTGGTATAACCCACTTAGCCGATGATGGTTTTGGGTTTAGAGCTTTCAGGTGTGTCCAAGTCTTCTGGGACAAAGCTTTTAACCACACTGTCCTGGTAGAGACTGACAACATGGTTTTTGCCTTCTGCTGAGAGCTGTGATCCTCTGGAGAACATACTCTATGTCTGCACCTGCAGCGCTGTCTTTTGTGCATTTTTCTTACTGCTTCATCCGACTCAGGTGCTGTCATTTCATCATCAATGCCAGTGTGAACTTGATGTTGATTGAACTTGGTCAGCCATTTCTTCTTTTCCTTCAGCTTTCCCTGGTCACTTTGTGGGGACAGTGTGAAGCGTGCCTCTTGTTGTGGGGATTTCCCCCAGCAGTTGTGGGGCGGGTGACACTGACACAGACACGTGGTGGCTGGTCAGTTGTGTGTTGCCGTTCAGGTGTGCAGAGTCGTCCAAGCGTGTCGGCACGCAAACGCTGGCACCCTGTCCTCCTCTCCCTCCCTCTTCTCACACCCTGCCCCATGCAGACACACGCACATCCCCGTCATGGTGTGTGTGTGTGTGTGTGTGTGTGTGTGTGTGTGTGTGTGTGTGTGTGTGTGTGTGTGTGTGCGTGCGTGTGTGTGTTTGTGTTTGTGTGTGTGTGTGTGTGTGTGTGTGTGTGTGTGTGGTGTGCGCGCGCGCGCGTACGTGCGTGTGTGTGTGCGTGCGTGCGTGCGTGCGTGCGTGGACGGCAGTTCTCAATGTTCCCTTTCCCTTTCGCTCGAAAAACACTTAACAGATTCCCGGGGAGATGCATGCCACTTAACTTTCCTCTGCATCTGTCCCCAACACTTTCTCAGCTCCTGGCTGATGTGTGTGCGTGACTGGGCACCGCTCTTCCTCTGCTGTTCCTGTAGTTTCCACACATTGCCCAGAGTGGTGTCACAAATGGTATCATGGTACAGTAAATGGAATGATCTCTTCTATCACAATGAATGTAGTCAGGATACCCCTTTCATCTCCCTGGCTATATCTTTTTTTTCCCTCTGAATTTAAATGCATCGATGTTTCCACTTTTTTCCCCCCTGCTGATTTTTTTGTTTTGTTGTGTGTGTGCGTTTGAATGTGTTTTACTTTGTGAGTTACTTTTTTCTCCTTTCAGTCCTACTCTCATTACTTACTCAGGCATGCAAGCACAAATCAAGCCATACCCACACTAACATGCACGCACGTGCGCAGGCATGCACACACACACAAACACACACACACACACACACACACACACACACACACACACACACACACACACACACACACACACACACACACACGCACACACACACATTCCTTCCTTCGAATCCATGCCCTTTCTTGCTTTTTTATACCCCCTTTTGTTCGTTAGTTTTTCTACTTGTTTTCATTTCTTGGTATATTCCAGGCACTGCGCACACACACATACATGCACGCACGCACGCACGCACACTTGTGGGTTCGCATGCTAGATTTTTCTCTTATTCCCCGTCCTCCTCTCTCTCTCTCTCTCTCTCTCTCTCTCTCTCTCTCTCTCTCTCTCTCTCTCTCTCTCTCTCTCTCTCTCTGTCTCTCTCAATAAAGTGTGGAAAAGTTATTTATTGGATTTCACATCACAAGAAAGAGGCTTTCTCATTTCCAAGTGACAGTTTGTGGGGTTTATGAGAAGAAGAAAAAAAATGGCCACCTTCCATTGAAAGAGTGATGCTGTAATGGGCGACATGTATATGTGCAGGCCTAAGCCAGCATGTTGTCTGTGACAAGCTGGATATAAAATGGCCACCTTCCATTGAAAGAGTGATGCTGTAATGCGCAACGTACATATATTATGCAGACCTAAGCCAGCATGTTGTTTGTGACAAGCTGGATATAAAATGGCCACCTTCCATTGAAAGAGTGATGCTGTAATGCGCGACGTACATATGCAGACCTAAGCCAGCATGTTGTTTGTGACAAGCTGGATGTGCAGCCTTTGCTGATTGGCCGCTGACTGAAGCCATTCTGATGCAGAAGAGTAAGGGGGGATCACTTTGTAGTTGCTCCGCTCTCGGTCAAAGTGAAGCCAGGATGTTAGCCAGCTTCAGGGCTAACACTGATGTAGTGTGAGGAGAGATGGACTGGCGCTCTACCAGGGAGAGCTGATGCCCTGCTAGCCTCTCCACGCTGCAGCACTGACTTCAGTCTGGCCATGGGCTTTTACTTTCTTTCTTTCTTTCTGCGTACGCAACCTGATACTCCTGCGGACACTGCCTGTATAGACAGGCAGTGGGGTTTTGTGTGTATGACCGGTTTTTTTTTTCATCCCACCATTAAGGCAGCCGTACTCCATCTTCCCTCAGTTACCAGTCAGATGTTGTTAGGGCGTTGCCCTCAGCTACCAGTCAGATGTTGTTAGGGTGTTGCGCTCAGCTACCAGTCAGATGTTGTTAGGGTGTTGCCCTCAGTTACCAGTCAGATGTTGTTAGGGTGTTGCCCTCAGTTACCAGTCAGATGTTGTTAGGGTGTTGCCCTCAGCTACCAGTCAGATGTTGTTAGGGTGTTGCCCTCAGCTACCAGTCAGATGTTGTTAGGGTGTTGCCCTCAGCTACCAGTCAGATGATGTTAGGGCGTTGCCCTCAGCTACCAGTCAGATGTTGTTAGGGCGTTGCCCTCAGCTACCAGTCAGATGTTGTTAGGGCGTTGCCCTCAGCTACCAGTCAGTGTTGTTTAGGGCGTTGCCCTCAGCTACCAGTCAGATGTTGTTAGGGCATTGCCCTCAGCTACCAGTCAGTGTTGTTAGGGCATTGCCCTCAGCTACCAGTCAGATGTTGTTAGGGCGTTGCCCTCAGCTACCAGTCAGATGTTGTTAGGGCGTTGCCCTCAGCTACCAGTCAGTGTTGTTAGGGCGTTGCCCTCAGCTACCAGTCAGATGTTGTTAGGGCATTGCCCTCAGCTACCAGTCAGTGTTGTTAGGGCGTTGCCCTCAGCTACCAGTCAGATGTTGTTAGGGCGTTGCCCTCAGCTACCAGTCGGATGTTGTTAGGGCGTTGCCCTCAGTTACCAGTCAGATGTTAGGGCGTTGCCTCAGCTACTAGTCAGATGTTGTTAGGGCGTTGCCTTCAACTACTAGTCAGATGTTGTTAGGGCGTTGCCCTCAGCTACCAGTCAGATGTTGTTTAGGGCGTTGCCTTCAACTACTAGTCATAATTATGTTGTTAGGGCGTTACCTTCAACTACTAGTCAGATGTTGTTAGGGCGTTGCCCTCAGCTACCAGTCAGTTGTTGTTAGGGCGTTGCCCTCAGCTTCCAGTCAGTTGTTGTTAGGGCGTTGCCTTCAACTACTAGTCAGATGTTGTTAGGGCGTTGCCTTCAACTACTAGTCAGATGTTGTTAGGGCGTTGCCTTCAACTACTAGTCAGATGTTAGGGCGTTGCCCTCAGCTACCAGTTCAGTTGTTGTTAGGGCGTTGCCCTCAGCTACCAGTCAGATGTTGTTAGGGCGTTGCCCTCAGCTACCAGTCAGATGTTGTTAGGGCGTTGCCTTCAGCTACTAGTCAGATGTTATCAGGGCGTTGCCCTCATCAACCAGTCAGCTGTTGGTCTGTTGTTGTTAGGTGTGGGGAGAGTTATGTGGTGTGGTGTGTTGTGGAGTGGTATGGGGTCATGACGTGTGGTGTGGTGTGGCGTACCGTGGTATGGGGAGTGATGCAGAAATCATACAAACAGGAACTGTGATAGACAAGTCTGCCCTAAATGATCAGAAGATGAGTTGTCACTTGCTCAATTGAAAATGAATTGAGCAGGTGAATTTCAAACAAGAACGAACGTAATTACGTAATATAGGCGTTGAGTTGTGATTGTTAGACGTGGGAGTGAAGGTTATGAATAAATTAATATATTGAAAGTAAATCTTGCACTTTGAGTGATGTCGAACAACAGTGCAAAAAAACCGTACTCTGTCGTTACAGATGTACCCAGTAACTATGGCTCTGGAAATTGACGCAAAAAAAAAAAAAAAAAAAAAAAAGCAAAACATAACAGGACACTGATAGGGTAGTGTGTGTGTGTGTGTGTGTGTGTGTGTGTGTGTGTGTGTGTGTGTGTGTGTGTGTGTGGTGCGTATGTTAGTGTGTGTGTTGTGTGTTGTGTGTGTGTGAGGGGGGGGGGGGGGGGGTGGTGTGTGTGTGTGTTTGCTGTGATGGTGTTACCATCCACTTTTTTTTCTGGAACAAAAGCAAAGCAAAATTGTTCCTGTGAATATGGTTCAACCATCTTGTGTACCATGGCAAAGGGGCTGCGTGGAGAGTGGAGGGAAGTGGGGTTAAGAGGTGGGAGTGGGGAGGTAGAGGTGGTGGTGATGTGGTCAGGCAGCAAGCATATTGCCCAATCAGGCGCGGGCAAATTGGCGGCAGAGATGCTGGATATTGAAATTAAGGGTCACGAATTGTGGCTAGCGGCTGTCGCCCCCCCCCCCCCCCCCCCCTTTTTTTTTTTTTGTGTGCAGTTTTGATATTGGGGATTTTCTTTAAAAACAAAACAAGCCAGCAACAACAACAACAAAATCTTTTTTCTCGCTTCAATGACAGCCTGGTGACAGGCTGGCTCATCTAGGCAAAAAAGGAAAAAAGAAGAAAAACAGTGAAGTGGTGGTGTTGGCTGTGCTGGTGATTGAGCGTTGGCTTTGCCATTTGCCGGAATGTCATGGGTTGCGTTATGTTTCCTGCACAGTGGGACCTTTCAAGAAAGACGCTCAGCTTCAGGATCCTTTCCGAACCCCAGGATCTTAAATTCTGTCAGGATCCCAGGGGACACACACACACACACACACACACACACACACACACACACACACACCACACACACACACACACACACACACTCTCTCTCTCTCTCTCTCTCTCACTCTCTCTCTCTCTCTCACTCTCTCTCTCTCTCTCCACACACACACACACACACACACACACACACACACACACACACACACACACACACACACAACACCATTGATATGGACACTCAATTTAGATTGTTTAATTTGTGTGTGTGTGTGTGTGTGTGTGTGTGTGTGTGTGTGTGTGTGTGTGTGTGTGCGCGCGTATGTGTGTGTGTGTGTGTGTGTGTGTGTGTGTGCGTGCGTGCGTGCGTGTGTGTGTGACAGCTGATAGCTGATTTCACAGTAGGAGTTCACAATTCAGGATGTTCTCTCAGCGGAAAACGCGTGGCCATCATTCAGCACCCCCCCCCCCCCCCCCCCACCCCCCCCCCACACACACACACACCACTCACACCCAGCGCGCACCTTTCTCCTCTCTTGTGCCCGCCCGTCACTGGGGTATCAGCCAAAGCACGTTTCTCTAACCAGATCGGATTTCAAAACACTTCATTGAAAAGGGAGTGCTTTCAAGGCCTCCTGGCCAGCATGTCGGGGGGTAATGTGTGGGTCAGACGTGTGCTGGATCTCATCATCCCGGAGGCCAGCCTACATCACCAAACGGTGCTGATTCCTTCCGAACGACAGCGCTCTATGGACAGTCATGGCGTGGAGGGAGAAGAATCCGTCATGTGCCAGACTTGACCTATGGACATGGAGTGTGGTGGCTTCCAGTGATGACGACAGTACCCATGTAGTCCCCACTCCACTGTGGAGTGTGGTGGCTTCCAGTGATGACGACAGTACCCATGTAGTCTCCACTCCACTGTGGAGTGTGGTGGCTTCCATAGATGACGACAGTACCCATGTAGTCTCCACTCCACTGTGGAGTGTGCTGGCTTCCAGTGATGACGACAGTACCCATGTAGTCTCCACTCCACTGTGGAGTGTGCTGGCTTCCAGTGATGACGACAGTACCCATGTAGTCTCCACTCCACTGTGGAGTGTGGTGACTTCCAAAGATGACGACAGTACCCATGTAGTCTCCACTCCACTGTGGAGTGAATTTGCCGGTCGTCTTCAGTGTCGCTGTAGCTACTGAACTACACCATCTGCTACCGCTGCTGCTGCTACCACTGCTCCTCATCCTTGTCCAACCCCTTGCCCGCCACTCCCCTCACCTCCTCCCTATGTATTTCATATACCTCTTTCAACGTGTTCACATGCAAGCATGCCCACACATGCACGCACGCAAGCTCATATGCACACAGGCGCACATGCACGCACGCACGCACGCACTCATACACACACACACACACACACACACGCACACACGCACACACACACACACACACACACACACACACACACACACACACACACACACCAAAAACACACTAACAAAAGCAAACCCAGAAAGCAGCATTACTACCAAACAACAAACAAAAAAATGACAAGAGTAGTATTTAACAACTGAATGAATGAGGTGGACAAAAAAATTTTTGAAAAGAAAAAAAAACTGATGTGATAATGCTGATGATAGGCACATGATGGAATATTGGTGCGGTTTTCAGATCCAACTGATGTGATCATGCTGATGATAGGCACATGATGGAATGGTGGTGTGGTTTTCAGATCCAACTGATGTGATCATGCTGATGATAGGCACATGATGGAATGGTGGTGTGGTTTTCAGATCTAACTGATGTGATCATGCTGATGATAGGCACATGATGGAATGGTGGTGTGTTTTCAGATCCAACTGATGATAATGTTGATGATAGGCACATGATAGGCACATGATGATAGGCACATGATGGAATGGTGGTGTGGTTTTCAGATCCAACTGATGTGATCATGCTGATGATAGGCACATGATGGAATGGTGGTGTGGTTTTCAGATCCAACTGATGTGATCATGCTGATGATAGGCACATGATGGAATGGTGGTGTGGTTTTCAGATCCAACTGATGTGATCATGCTGATGATAGGCACATGATGGAATGGTGGTGTGGTTTTCAGATCCAACTGATGTGATCATGCTGATGATAGGCACATGATGGAATGGTGGTGTGGTTTTCAGATCCAACTGATGTGATCATGCTGATGATAGGCACATGATGGAATGGTGGTGTGGTTTTCAGATCCAACTGATGTGATCATGCTGATGATAGGCACATGATGGAATGGTGGTGTGTTTTCAGATCCAACTGATGATAATGTTGATGATAGGCACATGATAGGCACATGATGATAGGCACATGATGGAATGGTGGTGTGGTTTTCAGATCCAACTGATGTGATAATGCTGATGATAGGCACATGATGGAATGGTGGTGTGGTTTTCAGATCCAACTGATGTGATAATGCTGATGATAGGCACATGATGGAATGGTGGTGTGGTTTTCAGATCAAGAGATGGTGTTCAACAGCGTGGGGAAAGAAATCCTGGAAAAGGCGTTGGAGGGTTACAATGGCTGCATCTTTGCTTATGGACAGACCGGTGAGCATGCTTGCATGTCTACATGTGCACGCACACACACACACACACACACACACACACACACACACACACACACACACACACACACACAGTGCACATGCACACAGAAATGCAGGCCCACACATACTGAAAGGGACACAAATTATGAAAGTATGGATACATGAACTTGACTGTCGCACACACATAGAAATGGACATTTATGCATATGTAACGACCACTGGCACCATGCCACATGTACTGGCATGTGCACATGCACACACACACTGATGTGCATACTTACATACACTGACGTGCACGCATTCATGCACATACTTGTGCACAGGCAACACGTACTCACACATGCTCTTTCTCTCTGTCTTTCTCTCTCTCACTCACACACACATGCGCACGCACGCACACACGCACGCATGCACGCGCTCGCACGCACACACACACGCATGCACGCACGCACGCACACACACACACACACACACACACACACACACACACACACACACACACACACACACACACACACACACACACACCACTCACTCATTCACTCACTCATAGTCATACACTCTCTCTCTCTCTCTCTCTCTCTCTCTCACACACACACACACACACACACACACACACACACAAACACACACTCACAAGCACAAACACACACACACACACACACACACACACACACACACACACACACACACACACACACACACACACACAGAGTCACACATACTTTTACATGTTTTGATAACCCTCATATAAAGAGAGATTGGTTTTGATGAGTGCATGTACTCGATACAACCAATCTCTGTTCATATGGATCTAGATCCATGCATTGGTTGTGATGGATCCATGCATTGGTTGTGATGGGTGCATCCATCAGTGGATCTGGATTGATGCATTGGTTGTGATGGATGTATCAATTGGTTGTGATGGATGTACGGATTGGTTGTGATGGATCCATGCATTGGTTGTGATGGATGTATGGACTGGTTGTGATGGATGTACGGATTGGTTGTGATGGGTGCATCCATCAGTGGATCTGGATCCATGGATTGGTTGTGATGGATGTATGGATTAGATGTGATGGATGTATGGATTGGTTGTGATGGATCCATGCATTGGTTGTGATGGATGTATGGACTGGTTGTGATGGATGTATGGATTGGTTGTGATGGATGTGTGGATTGGTTGTGATGGGTGCATCCATCAGTGGATCTGGATCCATGCATTGGTTGTGATGGATCCATGGATTGGTTGTGATGGATGCATCCATCAGTGGATCTGGATCCATGGATTGGTTGTGATGGATGTATGGATTGGTTGTGATGGATGTATGGATTGGTTGTGAATGTGATGGATGTATGGATTGGTTGTGATGGATGCATCCATCAGTGGATTTGGATCCATGGACTGGTTGTGATGGATGTATGGATTGGTTGTGATGGATGTATGGATTGGTTGTGATGGATGTATGGACTGGTTGTGATGGATGTATGAATTGGTTGTGATGGATGTATGGATTGGTTGTGATGGATGTATGGATTGGTTGTGATGGATGCATCCATCAGCGGATCTGGATCCATGGATTGGTTGTGATGGATGTATGGATTGGTTGTGATGGATGTATGGATTGGTTGTGATGGATGTATGGATTGGTTGTGATGGATGTATGGACTGGTTGTGATGGATGTATGGACTGGTTGTGATGGATGTATGAATTGGTTGTGATGGATGTATGGATTGGTTGTGATGGATGTATGGATTGGTTGTGATGGATGTATGGACTGGTTGTGATGGATGTATGAATTGGTTGTGATGGATGTATGGATTGGTTGTGATGGATGTATGGATTGGTTGTGATGGATGCATCCATCAGCGGATCTGGATCCGTGGATTGGTTGTGATGGATGTATCGATTGGTTGTGATGGATGTATGGATTGGTTGTGATGGATGTATGGATTGGTTGTGATGGATGCATCCATCAGGGGATCTGGATCCATGGATTGGTTGTGATGGATCCATGGACTGGTTGTGATGGATGTATGGACTGGTTGTGATGGATGTATGGACTGATTGTGATGGATGTATGGATTGGTTGTGATGGATGTATGGATTGGTTGTGATGGATGCATCCATCAGTGGATCTGGATCCATGGACTGGTTGTGATAGATGTATGGATTTGTTGTGATGGATGCATCCATCAGGGGATCTGGATCCATGGACTGGTTGTGATGGATGTATGGATTGGTTGTGATGGATGTATGGATTGGTTGTGATGGATGTATGGACTGGTTGTGATGGATGTATGGACTGGTTGTGATGGATGTATGAATTGGTTGTGATGGATGTATGGATTGGTTGTGATGGATGTATGGATTGGTTGTGATGGATGTATGGACTGGTTGTGATGGATGTATGAATTGGTTGTGATGGATGTATGGATTGGTTGTGATGGATGTATGGATTGGTTGTGATGGATGCATCCATCAGCGGATCTGGATCCGTGGATTGGTTGTGATGGATGTATCGATTGGTTGTGATGGATGTATGGATTGGTTGTGATGGATGTATGGATTGGTTCTGATGGATGCATCCATCAGGGGATCTGGATCCATGGATTGGTTGTGATGGATCCATGGACTGGTTGTGATGGATGTATGGACTGGTTGTGATGGATGTACGGACTGATTGTGATGGATGTATGGATTGGTTGTGATGGATGTATGGATTGGTTGTGATGGATGCATCCATCAGTGGATCTGGATCCATTGACTGGTTGTGATGGATGTATGGATTGGTTGTGATGGATGCATCCATCAGGGGATCTGGATCCATGGACTGGTTGTGATGGATGTATGGATTGGTTGTGATGGATGTATGGACTGGTTGTGATGGATGTATGGATTGGTTGTGATGGATGTATGGATTGGTTGTTGTGGATGCATCCATCAGCGGATCTGGATCCATGCATTGGTTGTGATGGATCCATGGACTGGTTATGATGGATGCATCCATCAGCGGATCTGGATCCATGCCTTGCTGTTGTCATGCCTGCAGCAGTTGATGTGGGTGTGTGTCCTCAGGGTCGGGCAAGTCCTACACCATGATGGGGGGCTCAGGCTCCGAGCGGGGCATCATCCCCCGCATATGTGACCGCCTCTTCAGCTACGTGGACCAGAAGATCCAGGAGGGCGTCTCCTGCGAGGTGATGGTCTCCTACCTGGAGATCTACAACGAGAAGGTCCTGGATCTCCTCAACCCAGACCCGTAAGTCTGGCAGGGGGCTCAGAAATGGCTGATGTGTGACTGAGCTAGCGCCATACTGAGGTGACACAGGAGAGCTGAGGCACTGACAGACTTTTGGATGCATTCCTGTGCTTGGTTTTCAGACTGTTAGGTATTTGAAGTGGCGCCACTGAACCCTGCCAAAGTATTTGAAGTGGCTCCGCTGAACCCTGCCAAAGTATTTGAAGTGGCGCCGCTGAACCCTGCCAAAGAGCAGAGGCAGGAGGACAGTGCGTCCTCTCTTAGGTTGGTTCCTGAGGACCTGACACTGAGTCAGCCCCAAGCCACTGCAATGCCGGCTCTGTGACAGGACAACATCGGTGTGGATGTGTCTGTGGGAGCCAGAATAGTGACATGGGATTAATGGTATGGGAAGACAGTGGGGATGGAGGGGGAGTGGGGGGGGGGGGGTGTGAGAGGACAGATGCACAAAAAAAGGGGGGGGGGGGGAAGAAGAGCAAGAAAGAGAAAAGAAATTGGAATATGGAAAAAAGCTGTTCAAATATGGAGCCACCAAATGAACGTAACAAACACACAGTAACAAGCTTTGACCTTTTTTTTTTCCAGGCAGGACCAGAAAACATACAAATGAGGGATGCCTTTGCTCTCCTTCATGGGGCTGCTCAGCAGGGTAGGGCTGGCTAGTCGGTGATTGTTGAACAGAACCTTGTGTTTCTGCCCCTCTGCCGTGGATGCCTTTGCTCTCCTTCATGGGGCTGCTCAGCAGGGTAGGGCTGGCTAGTCGGTGATTGTTGAACAGAACCTTGTGTTTCTGCCCCTCTGCTGTGGATGCCTTTGCTCTCCTTCATGGGGCTGTCGGTGATGGTTGAACAGAACCTTGTGTTTCTGCCCCTCTGCCGTGGATGCCTTTGCTCTCCTTCATGGGGCTGTTCAGCAGGGTAGGGCTGGCTAGTCGGTGATTGTTGAACAGAACCTTGAGTTTCTGCCCCTCTGCCGTGGATGCCTTTGCTCTCCTTCATGGGGCTGTTCAGCAGGGTAGGGCTGGCTAGTCGGTGAGTGTGGCTGTTCAGCAGGGTGGGGCTGGCTAGTCGGTGATTGGAGGCTGTTCAGCAGGGTAGGGCTGGCTAGTCGGTGATTGTGGCTGTTCAGCAGGGTAGGGCTGGCTAGTCGGTGATTGTGGCTGTTCAGCAGGGTGGGGCTGGCTAGTCGGTGATTGAGGCTGTGCAGCAGGGTAGGGCTGGCTAGTCGGTGATTGAGGCTGTTCAGCAGGGTAGGGCTGGCTAGTCGGTGATTGTGGCTGTTCAGCAGGGTAGGGCTGGCTAGTCGGTGATTGTGGCTGCTCGGCAGGGTGGGGCTGGCTAGTCGGTGATTGTGGCGCTCCACTTTGAACCTTACTTGGAAACTTATTGAGATTGTCTTTTGTGGGAGGTGTCTAAAAGTTTTAGGGTAGAAAGAGGGTGTTAACCTTTTCATTTTCTACAGATGTTATTCTGGATGAGCGTCACCTGAAATTTAACCACAGTGTGTGTGTGTGTGTGTGTGTGTGTGTGTGTGTGTGTGTGTGTGTGTGTGTGTGTGGTGTGCGTGCGTGCGTGCGTGCGTGCATGCATAGGTCAGAATGTATGTATGATGGTGACAGTGTCAAGTGTGTATGTGTGTGTGTGTGTGTTTATTTGTTGTTTGTTTTTTTTTAAAATCATGATGGTAAAAGTATTTGTTTAGCCATAATTCATACTTTTTGATATTTTTATTACTGAAAGAATTGTCAACAAACTCTTGTAGCTTTGTTTTAGTTGGACACAAAGTTGTAGGATTAATCAGGGGAGGCAATCACTGTGGGGGTTTGCTTGCAAGATAGCTGTTTTTGTAAGCGATTCCCTCCCCTTAATAAACTTTAATACACGCATTTCTCTCTGTAGACCTCTCTCTCTCTCTCTCTCTCTCTCTCTCTCTCTCTCTCTCTATCTCTTCTCTCTCTCTCTCTCTCTCTCTCTCTCTCTCTCTGTTTTATGTTGTGCCTCATTCTGTCTTGCTGTGGGTCTGTAACTTTCTCATTATGCGTTAATACATATGTATGCACTCACAAAACTTGCTTCTTACATATTCACATGCGTGTGTAGGTGCATATATGGGTCTTGCCGTTGCTTTTCTGAGGGAAGGCGCTTGGCCAGGGAACAAACATTCTGATCAGGCCTGTGTGGGACAGTTTAGGGACATTGCACAGAGCCAGCAAATAGCTCAGCTCCTAATTTAAGTTCACTTCAAATGTATTGCAGCAGCATTTCTTTGCGAAATTTGCATCTTGGAAGATGGTCATCCAAAGTAAAAGAAAAAATGAAAAAAAGAAAAACAAAGAAATGGAAACATGGCCATATACCTGAAGAGGCGTTGCCAGTTTTATTGAGTTTTTGTGGAATGGGAATTTATTTAATGTGATCTTTCTGTAATGAGTCATTTTCTGTCAGAAACATACTCTCTGAGATAGAGGCTTCAGAAGATGGTCTCCTTCAGACATCATTTTGAGAGAATGTCCTTAAAGTGAGTCACAACTTCAGGGTGTAAACTGTTGGCTGGGTGAAGCAAAATATAAATAAAACAAAAACAAGAAAACATAACAAAAGAACATAACAATTCTAAGTAACGGCCCATGCACAGGAAGAGACGTAATGTCAGTTTGAACTCAAATCAGCCACCTGCATAGCTTCTTTTATAGAAACAGGCTGTTAGTGGCAGGCACCAAGAGATGGCCAAAGGAAGGAGGAAGGTCAGGTATCTCTGTCTGGGAGAGATGATGTAGAGAACCAGAATTGTCTTGAACAGTCTGCTGGTCAGTGACAACATTCACTAATTGTTGACAAGATGGTTTTTATACTGGGGCATAAATGGAGTCTAGACATACTGGAGAAACATTTCCAGATAAGAAAGTCTGTGACAAAGAGGGAGGAAGGGAAAAGAGAGAGAGAGACAGAGAGATGAGAGAGAGAGAGAGAGAGAGAGAGAGAGAGTTGTAGAAATTGATACAACATCCAGAGGCAAGAAAAAAAACAAACTTGACTACCCAGTCCTGTCCAAATCCAAGCAGTGGTTGGACCTAGCAGCTTGATTTCTGTCCATCTTTACAGAGCAAGCATGTTCAGGTTGCAAAGAACACAGGGAGCAAGCATGTTCAGGTTGCAAAGAACACAGGGAGCAAGTGTGTTGAGGTTGCAAAGAACACAGGGAGCAAGCATGTTCAGGTTGCAAAGAACACAGGGAGCAAGTATGTTCAGGTTGCAAAGAACACAGGGAGCAAGCGTGTTGAGGTTGCAAAGAACACAGGGAGCAAGCGTGTTGAGGTTGCAAAGAACACAGGGAGCAAGCATGTTCAGGTTGCAAAGAACACAGGGAGCAAAGAACACAGGGAGCAAGCGTGTTGAGGTTGCAAAGAACACAGGGAGCAAGCATGTTCAGGTTGCAAAGAACACAGCGGCAGGAGTGAAACATTAAGAACAACAAATTGAACATGAAATGAGGCAGGGAAGTTACCGTACTTGTTTATTGTTTATTAAGAAGAAAAAGCAACTGATCATATCACACGTATCCTAAGACATTTGCTCTGGCTCCCTGTAAGGGGATGTATTAAAAAAAAAAATCCAAAATACTTAAAGTTTTCATTGTTTTTCATGCCCTCAGAAGACCCCCAACCCACCTGTGTGTCTGACCTTGTTCATTTCTTCCTTAATTTTGTATGAAGAGTCCCATTCACTTTGCACAGCTGATACGTATCTGCTCGCTGTTCCTGGAGTTCAAGATGTAAAAAACTCGCTCCAGACAAAACTGCAGGGCCGATCTTTCAGAAAATTTCTAGTTATGTTCCTTATGGGTCAAGGATGATGCCCGATGCTTTATTTTACCGTTATATGCATTACTAATGGTTATAACGGCCCATAGCGGTTTTTCTGCTTTATGGAATATCTCAGAAAGTACTAGTCCGATCTTTGTGAAAATGTGTAGGTATGTTCATTATGGATCACGGATGATGCCCGATGTTTTATTTTACCATTATAGCCGTTACTAATGGCTATAACGGCCCATAACGGTTTTTCTTCTTTATGGAATATCTCAAAAAGTACGTGGCTGATCTTTCTGAAAATTTGTAGCTATGTTCATTATGGGTCACGGATGATGCCCGATGTTTGCCAGAACAGCTGTTACTAACGGCTATAACGGCCCAAAACGGTTTATCCTCTTTATGGAATATCTCACGCGTATTCAAGATAAACTGGGAGTATGTTTATATGCTTTGCATCTTGTTGTTATTGTCAAGGGTTTTTTTTTTCTCTATTTTCTGATCACCTTTGCCTTCTATCCCTGTCCCTCTGGACCTCTTCTGACCACTCCTCTCCGCCGGCCTCTTCCCCCGCTGTCCCCTCTGTTCCCAGCCCCTGGCGCTGTGGCCTGACCACTCCTCTCCGCCGGCCTCTTCCCCCGCTGTCCCCTCTGTTCCCAGCCCCTTTCCTGGCGCTGTGGCCTGACCACTCCTCTCCGCCGGCCTCTTCCCCGCTGTCCCCTCTGTTCCCAGCCCCTGGCGCTGTGGCCTGACCACTCCTCTCTGTTCCCAGCCCCTTTCCTGGCGCTGTGGCCTGACCACTCCTCTCTGTTCCCAGCCCTTTCCTGGCGCTGTGGCCTGACCACTCCTCTCCGCCGGCCTCTTCCCCCGCTGTCCCCTCTGTTCCCAGCCCCTTTCCTGGCGCTGTGGCCTGACCACTCCTCTCCGCCGGCCTCTTCACCCGCTGTCCCCTCTGTTCCCAGCCCCTTTCCTGGCGCTGTGGCCTGACCACTCCTCTCTGTTCTCAGCCCCTTTCCTGGTGCTGTGGCCTGACCACTCCCCTCTGTTCTCAGCCCCTTTCCTGGTGCTGTGGCCTGACCACTCCCCTCTGTTCTCAGCCCCTTTCCTGGCGCTGTGGCCTGACCACTCCTCTCTGTTCCCAGCCCCTTTCCTGGCGCTGTGGCCTGACCACTCCTCTCTGTTCCCAGCCCCTTTCCTGGCACTGTGGCCATGCTGTCAGCTGTGTGTTTGGTGCTCTGTGAGTCACGTGATCAGTCCAGGAAATGCCTGTGTGGTTTTTTTTTTTTTACAGGAAGAAGAAGAAACAGAACCTGCAGGTGAAGCGCCGGAGCCGGTGGGGTCCTACGTGGGGGGCTGAATGAACTGGCTGTGCATCCTTTGATGTGAGAGCCTGGACGTCTTTCTTCATCACAAACACTTGGGGGGGGGGGGGGGGGGGAGGGGGAGGGGGAGGGGGGAATGTCGCTTTGTGTTTTGTTGCAGTTCCTGTCATGGTTCTTTGTGTGTGTATGTGTGAATAATAATAACAATAATGATAGCGTTGCATTTATAAAGCGCATTACCAAACGTTCTAGGCACGTGACAATCCACACTCTCATGTACGCAGTAGGCTGCCTACCAGGTAGTGCCAACTGAAGAGCTGCCTGCGAGCACTTCATTCAGTCGTTTCCCGTGTCATCCAGTCAATATCATTCACTCAGTATCCTCACTTCCTTCATTCTTTCATTTCTCATGCTGGGTGTGTGCTATGTGTAACGTGTCATCCATACCAACGGCCAAACTGGCCTTCTCTTCCGAAAGGTGGCGATAGATTTTACGTGTGCCCAAGATGTTTTGCATACATGTGTTGTTGTTGTTGTTGCAGTTCTATTTTGTTAATGTAGTCATTTTCATTTTTACTGCCTAGGAGGACTTGCCAATTTTTTGTCAAGAGGATTGGGTTGATTGGCTGAAACAGCTCTATTTGCCTCACTCCAGAGTTGGCAAACCCCAGTTTGGCATATTCAGTGTACAGAAATTAGCTGTAATGAAAAAGAAAGAACAGTCAATAAAGGAGTTAAACCAGATGATGAGGAACACACCTTTTCCTCAGTTTGCAGATAGTGGTCAGTTGGCAAGCAATGGAGATGGAATTTTGTTTGAACAATCAGTTCATGTCTTTGACACATTTGACTGAGTGTCATGGAATTTTGTTTCAACAATCAGTTCATGTCTTTGACACATTTGACTCGGTGTCATGGAATTTTGTTTCAACAGTCAGTTCATGTCTTTGACACATTTGACTGAGTGTCATGGAATTTTGTTTCAACAATCAGTTCATGTCTTTGACACATTTGACTGAGTGTCATGGAATTTTGTTTCAACAATCATTCATGTCTTTGACACATTTGACTAAGTGTCATGGAATTTTGTTTCAACAATCAGTTCATGTCTTTGACACATTTGACTTAGTGTCATGGAATTTTGTTTCAACAATCAGTTCATGTCTTTGACACATTTGACCGAGTGTCATGGAATTTTGTTTCAACAATCATTCATGTCTTTGACACATTTGACCGAGTGTCATGGAATTTTGTTTTCAACAATCAGTTCATGTCTTTGACACATTTGACCGAGTGTCATGGAGTTTTTGTTTCAACAATCAGTTCATGTCTTTGACACATTTGACTGAGTGCCAGGTCCTCAGTGAGCAGTGAGGAAAAGTGAGCAGTTTGGCTCAGATGTTAGTTGAAGTCTTAGACAACATTATTTTCCACAGTTAAAAATGATGCGGAATCCTCGTAAATCGAAAATATATGTGTTTTGTATCACACAGAATGTAAATGAATGTGAAGCAGTCATCAAAACTTTATTTCAGATTTTGATTCCAGGAACCATTTCACCAGTTAAAGGGGTGGCTGTTGTTAAATCATGTGTTCTGTCTGAACTAACACACCTTAGGATTCCATTTCCTGATGGACCTGACCACCAGATTCAGAGACTTTGGAAGATGGGCCCCTCTTTGTGTCGAATGGTAAACAAGATAACATCAGCAGGACGATAACAATTCAAACTGTTAAACAAGGTGGCTTGAACATACCAAAGAGTATGAGGCAACAACCTGCCCCCCCCAAAAAAAAAACACCCGCCCCTCCCCACCCCAGCATTGACCAAAAAATAAAGATCAGTGGAACAACCGCACAGTGAAGCACCTCCATTCAATTCTGCCATATTGTGGGAAGATTTGGTAACTGGCAGAGTCACAACTTTTGGAGGAGGGATGCTCCAATCAGATTGCATGATGTGGGTCTAATTTTACCATTGTTTCCCCTGTATCTATTTTTCTTTTAATATGCAAAAATTGTACATGTTAACCTCATATCAAAGTGATTTTGTTAGAACTTGATCACAGCCGTCCAGAAATACTTTCTTCATACTGAAATCATGTTTCAGTGTACGTTGTTTTAACCTTTTATCACTTTACTCTTCATGTACTAAATTTAACTTTTGCCTACGGGACGCACGCCTCCCGTGCGCTGCTTAGAGCTTCGTTGCCTACGCAACGCACGGTGCTGTGCGCTGACTGAAAGCTCAGTTGCCTACGGAACGCACTGGTGCGTGCGTTCTTATTTCGAAAAATTCTACTGTTCAAACTGTAACGGTCTAAGAGAAGTAACTCCCGCCAAAAGTTTAGTAGAGGGTTCCTGGTAGCCTGACATGCCCTAGTTCTTAAGTTCAAGCAGAGTTCACCTTCGCGATCTGCAGCTGAGACAAAGAACCCCTTGCTGGGTTTTTCCGACTTGGAACTGACCGCATTTCTGGCACCGGCCTTTCGTCTGCTAGAGTCTAGTAAAAATGCCAGCTCAGCGCCGTTACTGTTTCAATGTATTCAAGGCGATTCCGATAACGAAGGAGAGTCGATCGACAGTGGAGATGATAGGGAAGATGAGGATGGCTATTTGAAGATGTTCTTGATTACAATGACAAATAAACCGATGCGACTGATTCAGTAACACGCACAGGCGCTTGACTCGCAAAACCTCTACCCAGATTCCTGTGAAATTGTTTGAAAATGGATAATAACTGATAGCGAAAAGTATCATAACCATAACTGTATTAGGTGATGTCTTTTTGTATCAATTTGTCTGCATGCCATCACTAAACATTGATCGTCAAACTCTGCACTTTATTTCTGTGTGTTTGGTTACTTCATTTATCCGTGCGTTGTCTCAACGCAGGATCTCTTAGAGTTTTGTGAAAGTACATTCATCTAAAAGTCCTTGATTTCTTCTTTTCAGACGTACCAAACATGATGTTAACACGCCCAAACATAACACATAAAATAAAATTCCAAAAATGCCAAAATCGCTACGTAGGCGGGGGTGTTAGCGTGAGTGGCTGTGTGCGGGAGGGGGAAACTCAAGCTGCATGCATACGCAGGATAGTGTTAAGGATCCCTGCTTTTGTTAGTGCTTATGAATAAATCATATTGTCAGAATAGAATGAAATGGATGAAAAGAATTTGTGAGAACATTAGAATTTTTAGAGTTAAAACCCACCAAGAAGACAGAGCAAAAGCCAAATATAGGACGAAGTGTTAGCGCCTTTGACTCCAAGGCCCTTTGTCAACTCTTGACAATACAAACCGACAGAAACAAATGATGAAACTATCTGAGGCAGGAAAACAAGTAAAGGGAGGTAAGAGAGAATTTTTTTTAAAAAGGTTAAAAAGTGTCCTGTCTTTCAACCAAAAGTGCATCCACACAGACCTATACACACTCACACATACATACACACACACTCTCTCTGTCCTCTCTCTCTCTCCTCTCCTCTCCTCTCTCTCTCTCTCTCTCTCCTCTCTCTCCTCTCTCTACTCCTCTCTCTCTCCTCTCTCTCTCTGTCACAAACACACACACACTTTCACACACACAACACACACACAAACACACACACTCTCTCTCTCTCTCTCTCTCTCTGTGTGTCTCAAACACACACACACACACACACACACACACACACACACACACACACACACACACACACACACACACACACAAACACACACTTTCTCACACACACACACACACACACACGCACACACAACAAACACACACACACACACACACACACACACACACATATATGTATATTATGCTAATATTTCGTAATATACACACATATATGTATATTATGCAGATATTTCATATACACACATATATGTATATTATGCTAGATATTCATATACACACATATATGTATATTATGCTAGATATTTCACATTTTTAAGACTATGGTGAGCATTCGCAAGCTCTAGACCTGGAAACAAAATGAGGAATTTCTGTGGTACATGATTGGGTTCACATATCATATCAGATGCCTTGCATCATTGTTATTATTATAATGAGTACTTTTATAGCACCAATTCTTGGCTAGAGACCAAGTTCTAAGCGCTTTACACTCATTTACACAACGGCCTGACTACCTGGGTATGCTGACTGAAGAGCTGCCAGCTGGTGCTTCATTCAGTCATTTCCCGTGTCATCCAGTCCATGTCATTCAATATCGTTCACTCAATGTCCTGGGGGTGATTGGAGTGGTTCCTGTCTGCATTATGTTTTTTTTTTTTCTTTTTCTTTTTTTTCGCATATGCAGGCTTATACAACCTGCGGACACTCCCTGTATAGTGTATAGGCAGGCAAGGATTAGTGCCATCTACCCAACAAAGGAGTGGAGTTTTGTGTGTATGACCGTTTTTTTATCCCGCCATTAAGGCAGCCATACTCCAGCTTCGGGGAAGGTGTACGCTATGTGTAACGTGTCATCCATACCAACGGCCAAACTGGCCTTCTCTTCCAAAAGTTAGTGATGGGATTTTACGTGTGTGCAAGATGTTATGCATGCGTTCACACACAGAACCTCGTTTACAGTCTCATTCGAAGGACTGTATGGGAAATGGAGTCAGAACCAATGTTAACTGCGAGGGAAAAATCCCCCTGTACCAAAATGGCCCGGCGGAGATTCGAACCCGCAACCCCAAGATTATGAGTCCGGTGCTCTACCACTAGGCTATTCCGGCCCCCACGTCTGCATTATGTCAGTAATACACTAGTCAGGGGGTCTGCCTCCCTGTGCAAGATGTGTAGCGGGTTGGTGGGTGTGGCAGGACGTGAACACGCTGCTGACCCAGGCAACAGCTCCAGGACGGTGGCAGCCACCAACATGAACCGGAGAGCAGTCGCTCCCACGCCGTCTTCAACATCATCATCAGGCAGACCCTGACCAACACCCAGACTGGGGTCAGTGCTGTCTTGTGGTCATTGTGCTGGTGTGTGTGTGTGTGTGTGTGTGTGTGTGTGTGTGTGTGTGTGTGTGTGTGTGTGTCACTGGCTTCTAGGAATGCATTCTAGTATCAAGAATGTTTGCATTGTCGGGTATTAAGTTGGAAAACAGCAAAGGAAGGTTTAGATGTTGTACGTTTGAAATGATTTCATTTCTTTCTTTCTTTTCTTTCTTTCTTTCTTTTTTTTTTTAAAGGAGATGAATAATTTCCATTTGATATCTGGTTGGTTCAAACATGGTAAGAATTTTTTTTTTTTCATGCTGGTCTTTTAAGTTTCAAAACTGGCTCAGGTTGAGATTTTTGTCGTGGGATTGTAACATGAACTTTGCGTTGCTTCAGGTCCTATGTATTTATGGCGTCTCAAGTTCAGCCAGGCTGTAAATACATGACATAACCTGATGAAGTGTTGAAGAGTGGGACCAGTCTCTGTACATGGCAAATGTCATGCTCAGTGACGTGAAATTTTTTTTATCCTTTTGACATTCTGTTGGTCAACTCTTGTATTCATATTTTCACTTATATATTACAGACCTGTTTACCCTTACGATTTTGCCGTAATTTTTACAGAAAAAAAAAAATCAAAATGACAGGAATTATGCCCCCCCCCCCCTCCCCCCCCCCACCCCTCCCTTTCACTAATTTTTTTTCACTCTTTGAACAGTAGATTAAAAATGGTCATTTGGGTTTTCTGCCATTCCTTGTGTTTGGCTTTTGTCCCCTTTACTCCATTGTTTCTTTTCCTCCCCGTTTCTTATGTTACATTTTCCACTTTATTTCTGGAAGGTTTTTTTTTCCTATTGTCTTTTTCTTTCTTTCTTCACTTTGTTTACTCTCTTCCCAAGTCCAGTTACGCGCAGGTCAGATCGCATGTGGAGTCGACCGTTCCAGAGGTTTTGAGTCCTAGAGCATGGAAGATGGCAATTTTATAGTCATCAGGAGAAGGAAGTAGGGAGGGGGGGGGGAGAATGGAAGGGGGGGGAGGTAGGTAGCAGATCTCTCTCTCTCTTTCTCTCTCCCCACTCTCTCTCTTTCTCTCTCTCACTCTCTCTCTGTCCTCCTCCCCCACCCTCCTCCCCCCGTTTACATAGTCTCTTGTCATTCTCTCTCTCTTTCTCTCCTCTCTCTCTCTCTCTGTCCTCCTCCCCCACCCTCCCTCGCCCCCGTTTACATAGTCTCTTGTCATTCTCTCTCTCTTTCTCTCTCTCTCTCTTCTCTCTTCC
>CM031622.1:1863050-1890550 GCA_018398815.1 Conus ventricosus
GGACATGGGTCCACATGGACCCACACCGTCTTCCGTGTATAGTCAAAAGCACCTTCGCGGACGGTGCTTTTGACTATACACGGAAGACGGTGTGGGTCCATGTGGACCATGTCCGCGGAGAGTTTTCCCTCTTTGCGAGCCATGGGTCCACACGGACCCACACCGTCGTCAATGACTATATAAAATGTCACCTTTAATTACCTTTTGAAATTTTGACCTATATTTTCGAAATTTTAGGACAAGGAGAGAATTTGTGTGTTTGGAGCATATCTAAAATTTCATTGAAAAATATCTATAAATATATACGAGATATTGGCATTTAAAGACCCTTCTGGGTCCACATGGACCCACCGTCCGGCGAAGGTTAATCTGTGTAACATACAGCGTTAATGTGTGACTGGTGTAGTAAGGGGTGAGTGAAGGAGTGAGAAGTGAGTGTTTAATCTGTGTAACATACAGCGATAATGTGTGACTGGTGTATAATTCGCACTTCGTGTCATTTTAATAAGGTATCCTTTGGGGGGGGAGGGGGGGGGGGGGGGGGGATCCAGTCGGCTTAGGCTTTGAAAGTGCTCTCTTCTCTCTCTCTCTCTCTCTCTCTCTCTCTCTCTCTCTCATATAATACATACGGATGGACAGACAGGGAGAGAGAGACAGACAGACAGACAGACGGACAGGCAGACATAAAGTATCTTTACGCATTACTATGCTCTTTACTCTTTCGAAACTCTGACTAGTCCTCCATGGGTTCAGTACATTAGGAGTTTCCAACACAAAGAAAGAGGACATGTCACACAGAGCGGAGAGCCAGACATGTCACACAGAGCTGAGAGCACAACATGTCACACAGATCTGAGAGCCAGACATGTCACACAGAGCGGAGAGCCAAACGGTGTGTTGGAAGAGACACGTCACACAGAGCTGAGAGCCAGACATGTCACACAGAGCTTAGAGCCAGACATGTCACACAGAGCTGAGAGCCAAACATGTCACACAGAGCGGAGAGCCAAACGGTGTGTTGGAAGAGACACATCACACAGAGCTGAGAGCCAGACATGTCACACAGAGCTGAGAGCCAGAATGTCACACAGAGCTGAGAGCCAAACATGTCACACAGAGTGGAGAGCCAGAATGTCACACAGAGCGGAGAGCCAAATATGTCACACAGATCTGAGAGCCAGAATGTCACACAGAGCTGAGAGCCAAACATGTCACACAGAGCGGAGAGCCAGACATGTCACACAGAGCTGAGAGCCAGACATGTCACACAGAGCTGAGAGCCAGAATGTCACACAGAGCTGAGAGCCAGACATGTCACACAGAGCGGAGAGCCAAAACATGTCACACAGAGCGGAGAGCCAGACATGTCACACAGAGTGGAGAGCCAAACGGTGTGTTGGAAGAGACATGTCACACAGAGCGGAGAGCCAGACATGTCACACAGAGCGGAGAGCCAAACATGTCACACAGAGCGGAGAGCCAGACATGTCACACAAAGCGGAAAGCCAAACATGTCACACAGAGCGGAGAGCCAGACATGTCACACAGAGCGGAGAGCCAGACATGTCACACAGAGTGGAGAGCCAAACGGTGTGTTGGAAGAGACACGTCACACAGAGCTGAGAGCCAAACATGTCACACAGAGCGGAGAGCCAGACACGTCACGCAGAGCGGAGAGCCAAACGGTGTGTTGCAAGAGACATGTCACACAGAGCTGAGAGCCAGAATGTCACACAGAGCGGAGAGCCAGACATGTCGCACAGAGCGGAGAGCCAAATGGTGTGTTGGAAGAGACATGTCACACAGAGCGGAGAGCCAAACGGTGTGTTGGAAGAGACACGTCACACAGAGCTGAGAGCCAAACGGTGTGTTGGAAGAGACAGTTCACACAGAGCGGAGAGCCAAAGGGTGTGTTGGAAGAGACAGACGGGGAAGTGGCTCCTGTGGGATGACCACACACAGAATGCCTGCACACTGCAAGTGACCCCTTCACTGGAGGAATGTTCAGCCGGGAGACAGGGACGGTCCACTTCCCCAGGTGGCTTTCAGAGTTCCAGATCGCTGGCCACCTCCACTGAGGCTGTGCCCTCTGCGGCAAAGTCAAAGGCTTCGTTGTGGAACTCGGCCACTGGGAAAGGGGGCGGCAGGTTGTCGTACATGCTGCCTCTGCCTCTGTCTGTGGCCCTCCCTGCCTCCGGCTGCCCAGGTTGTCGTAAACACTGCCACGGCGTTTCCCGCTCCTCGTCCTCTTCCCCTCCACGCTCACCCCGCGCACCGCGTGAGCTGACTCGTTCTCAAAGTCCTGCATGGTGACGGTGGAGAAAGTGGCCTCGTCCAGGTCGGAAAGATCCACATCTTGAAGTTCCGAAACGTGGTTCGTGGCGTGCGGTTCCGTACTGGTGAGGGTGAAGGTTTGTTTCAGGGCACAGTCCTTAGCGCTGTTTGGCGCGAAGTGCTGGGTGTTTGTGTGGTCAGAGGCCGCCATGTCCTGGTCATGGGTGGAGACGGAGTCCAGTTCTGTGTCTCTCAGTGTGGAGGACACGGTGCTGGGGTCTTCACTGTGCACGGTGACGGGGGATCGACAGAGGTGGCTGTGGTAAAGGGCGGTCAGGGAGGGGTCATGCTGACTGCTGTGTCTGTCATGGGCTGTGAGGGAGGGACGGGAGCTGTGGGTGTTCTCCGTGTCGTGGACGCTGATGGCGTTGACATCAATGTCCTGGCTGATGGTCGATGGCTGGTCTTGTTGGAAGTGGGTGTCGTGGACACTGAGGGAAGAATGGCGACTGGGGACACCGGACGAACCGTCCAGCAGAAAGAGGTCGGCAGCCACCTCCAGTTCCTCAATCACCTGACTCTCCTCCCGCCCCAGTGTACCCTGGCCCCCTTCCGCCTCCACGGCCCTGCACAGGTTGTCGTAAGAGTTGCGCAGCTTGCGCAGGATCTGCTGACTGGGAGGATCATCACGCGGAGGAGTGGCGGTGCTGGCGGTGTGTGCAGGCCGGTGCACCTGGTACACCCACACGTCTGACATCTTCTTTTTCTGGGCTCTGCGCACGTGGCGCTGGTCCTCCGTCAGCACATGGTTGTAGAGCCAGCACAGGCCCACGTTGGCCGTCAGCAGCAGGGTGAACACTGTCACCACCAGACTGAGCAGGACGAGCTGGTCCCTGGTCAGGGACAGGCTGCTAGCTGCTCACCGCCATGGTCGGCAGCAGGTTCTTTCAGGATGTAATGGGACACTAGGCTTTCTCTGTTCCAGGTTTGTAGTCGGTGTGTACCGGTGGAAATTTCTGTGCAGCAATGTATGTTGTCGTTGAGTAGGTCCCGGAGTGCTGTACTTCATAGGAGGTTGAAGAGTGGTTGAAAACAAGGCGTATCAATCTTGACTGCTGGTGGTACAGACACAGGTCTCAGAGGTTAGTCAGGCAGACAGCTATGATTCATGACATGTTCCCTGTGGCTTAGCTGACCACAGAGGCTGTCACCGGCTGGGCTATGACCTGGAAGGTGTGGACATTCGTGGCTGGAGAAAGGCGGCGTCAGCCTTGTCCACGCTGACAGAAGTTGGCGTGTGGTTTCACACGGCAAGAGAGAGAGAAGGCGGGGGAAATAACGTCCCTCCAGGTCAGAGGTGTCAACGAGGCTACCAGTACTCGACACAGCTGTCGTGAACTCCCTGCATTCCAGCACACCAAGTCAAGTCTCTTTCTGTTGGGAGGATCTGAAAAGCTTGACAGCGTTCATGGATGTAGACGCCGCTGTAGAGATGGCCTTTGGGTTGGTGGAGTGGGCATGGTCCTTTCCTGTGTAGCGCCGCGCTGTCAGCCGTTCAGATGGTTTCGCTGGAGGTGGAACGGATTCGTTCATGGTCTGTTCCAAGGCCTAGTTGCTGTGAGGATTCTTTGAGACTGAGGAGGGAGAGCCGGTGGTTGTTGCCCCACGGTTGTTGGCCGGGGGACGAGGGATGAAGGTGCGTGGTCTATTCGTTAGAGATGCCTTGGATTAGTTCTGCACACACAGTGCCACAATGAGGCACCGGAGATAGGCGATTGTATGGCTTATCACAGAGAGAAGTGAATGCATGTTCATGCGCATGCACTCACACACACACACACACACACACACACACACACACACACACACACACACACTCCTCTCACATGCAAGCTCATCCATAGGAACAACCAAAACTGGGTGATTACAAAGCCGAGAAAGTAACTTGCGCATTTGAAGTCTCCCTGCCCCTGTCCTGTTTCCACCCCTTTTTGAACGGTCTTCCCTCAACGTCTGTCCATCAGCCGAGTCCCTGGAGACGAAATTTGTAAGCCCCCCACCCTCCCTTTCCCCAAACTCCATCCGCTAAGAAACAGCGTCATCGGGTTGTCAGGAAGCCCGGTGGCAGTGCAGGGTTTCCTCTGGCGGTGGGCTTGATGGCGACTTGATATTGACTGCCCTCGGGGGATGGCCGGTTGGCTTGATGGCGACTTGATATTGACTGCCCTCGGGGGATGGCCGGTTGGCTTGATGGCGACTTGATATTGACTGCCCTCGGGGGATGGCCGGTTGGCTTGATGGCGACTTGATATTGACTGCCCTCGGGGGATGGCCGGTGGGATTGATGGCGACTTGATATTGACTGCCCTCGGGGGATGGCGGTTGGCTTGATGGCGACTTGATATTGACTGCCCTCGGGGGATGGCCGGTTGGCTTGATGGCGACTTGATATTGACTGCCTTGGGGGATGGCGGTTGGCTTGATGGCGACTTGATATTGACTGCCCTCGGGGGATGGCCGGTGGGCTTGATGGCGACTTGATATTGACTGCCCTCGGGGGATGGCCGGTGGGCTTGATGGCGACTTGATATTGCCTGCCCTCGGGGGATGGCCGGTTGGCTTGATGGCGACTTGATATTGACTGCCCTCGGGGGATGGCGGTGGGCTTGATGGCGACTTGATATTGACTGTCCTCGGTGGATGGCCGGTTGGCTTGATGGCGACTTGATATTGACTGTCCTCAGTGGATGGCCGGTTGGCTTGATGGCGACTTGATATTGACTGTCCTCGGTGGATGGCCGGTTGGCTTGATGGCGACTTGATATTGACTGTCCTCAGTGGATGGCCGGTTGGCTTGATGGCGACTTGATATTGACTGTCCTCAGTGGATGGCCGGTTGGCTTGATGGCGACTTGATATTGACTGTCCTCAGTGGATGGCCGGTGGGCTTGATGGCGACTTGATATTGACTGCCCTCGGGGGATGGCCGGTTGGCTTGATGGCGACTTGATATTGACTGTCCTCAGTGGATGGCCGGTGGGCTTGATGGCGACTTGATATTGACTGTCCTCAGTGGATGGCGGTGGGCTTGATGGCGACTTGATATTGACTGTCCTCAGTGGATGGCCGGTTGGCTTGATGGCGACTTGATATTGACTGTCCTCAGTGGATGGCCGGTGGGCTTGATGGCGACTTGATATTGACTGCCCTCGGGGGATGGCCGGTTGGCTTGATGGCGACTTGATATTGACTGTCCTCAGTGGATGGCCGGTTGGCTTGATGGCGACTTGATATTGACTGCCCTCGGGGGATGGCTGGTTGGCTTGATGGCGACTTGATATTGACTGCCCTCGGGGGATGGCGGTTGGCTTGATGGCGACTTGATATTGACTGCCCTCGGGGGATGGCCGGTGGGCTTGATGGCGACTTGATATTGACTGCCCTCGGGGGATGGCAGGTTGGCTTGATGGCGACTTGATATTGACTGCCCTCGGGGGATGGCAGGTTGGCTTGATGGCGACTTGATATTGACTGCCCTCGGGGGATGGCCGGTGGGCTTGATGGCGACTTGATATTGACTGCCCTCGGGGGATGGCGGTGGGCTTGATGGCGACTTGATATTGACTGCCCTCAGGGGATGGCCGGTTGGCTTGATGGCGACTTGATATTGACTGCCCTCGGGGGATGGCGGTTGGCTTGATGGCGACTTGATATTGACTGCCCTCGGGGGATGGCCGGTGGGCTTGATGGCGACTTGATATTGCCTGCCCTCGGGGGATGGCCAGTTCCGGGCCAGCGACAGCACAAGCTGGTTGTGGCGTTACACAGGGAGATGCGTACTGAGTGGCGAGTACTGAGTGGCGAGGGATGAATGCCACTGAAATGTCACGGAAGTCCAGACAGGGAGGGGGTGGGAGGGAGGGAGGGGGGGGGGGGAGAAGAAGTTGCCAGGATGATGATCACTTATCTCCCCTCGGTGGTGTAACTTGAAGCTATTTATTTTTTCATTGGTAAGCTACCTTCCCGACAGTCCAATCAACGCACAGGAGACGGGGGCAAGCTGAAACACTGTCCGCGCCCGTACGTGTTTCGTCAAGTGTTCAAGGAGAAGAAGGCCAAGCCAAGCCAGCTCGTCGTGGCCCGCTTACTGGCTACCGTCACTTGCTGCTAACACGCGCCTTGCTGCTTTTCCCTTTTGATGGGTCTGTTGTGTCATGCATGTTCATCTGTTACCACTACGACGACTAGTAAGTACCACGGCTGCTGCTGCCGCTGCTTCAGCTACAACTACTACTGCTATAGCTCATACTACAACGGCGGCGGCTGCTTCTCCTGCTGCTCCAACTACTACTTGTAGAGTCGCAGCCATAACTGCCTCTGGTACTACCCTAAACAAGAAATGTTACTGTCGCTTCCGCTGCAACAACCACAATCGCAACCGGCTGTTAATAGCTCAGGCATGGGAATTGTCAGCGAAAACGCTGATTTCCGCGGCAGTAAAATTTGCTTTCCGTGAAAACGAAATTGCGTCCGCGAAAAAAAAAATCTGGGGTACAAAAAATATAAAGCATCGGTTTTAGCTGTTGCTGAACTGGTCTTGGCTGGCCTAGACCAAGTTATACTAACGCGAGCGTTATCTCGTTCTCTGTTCTCGTTCTCGCGGAAGTTTGGGTATGGACGATCGAGACTATTGCGGAACGCGAACGTACTGTGTTTGCGTGCTGCGAACACCTGCCTTCAGTTACCCGAATCGCCAGCAACAGCAGCTATTAACTCTCGCGGGCAGCCCAAATTTGTGAATGTCGTGACTTTCTGCGCATGCGCAAACTTTGAACAGGCGAGTTTTCAACATGGCGTGCCTTGGTCGTGTGGTAAACTTCGGCGATCCGTTCGAAGACAAGTGCCCAAATAAATGGAAATGGGAGCGGATATTTGTAGTTGTGGAGGTGGAAATCGGAGATGTAGTAAAGAAGGAGCGCCTTGGGACGCGCTTTCGCAAGATAAATATCAGCACGGTGTATTGTCTGCAACAAAGACGTATCTTACGCCAGTCGTGGTGTTTCAACACTGACTGACCATCTCCGCTCAAAGAAGCATCTGGATAAGTGTGCGTCTCTGGAAAGTAATCAACGTTTGCCAGGTAAGATTCTTCTCAGTGACAGCAGTAAACAAGGGAGCTGCTTGTGTGACATTCTTCTCAGTGACAGCAGTAAACAAGCTCAGTGACAGCAGTAAACAAGGGAGCTGCTTGTATGACATTCTTCTCAGTGACAGCAGTAAACAAGCTCAGTGACAGCAGTAACAAGGGAGCTGCTTGCATGACATTCTTCTCAGTGACAGCAGTAAACAGGGGAGCTGCTTGTATGACATTCTTCTCAGTGACAGCAGTAAACAGGGGAGCTGCTTGTGTGACATTCTTCTCAGTGACAGCAGTAAACAGGGGAGCTGCTTGTGTGACAGTCTTCTCAGTGACAGCAGTAAACAGGGGAGCTGCTTGTGTGACAGTCTTCTCAGCAGTAAACTTCAAATACCTTCCTGTTTTCTCTTCAGAGATACTTGCCTCAGCTCTAGAGGTAATGCCTGGTGCCAGTGTCTGTAACCAGTTTCAAGTGAATGTGTGCAGGCTTAACTTTTCTTTTGTGTGTGTGGGGGTGTTTCTTGTTTGGTTGGTTGACCAGTTGGTTGGTTAGTTGATTGGTGATTGTTTGGATTGGTTGGGTTGGTTGATTGTTGTATTGTTTTTGTTGTTTGTTTTGTTTGTTTTTTGAGCCTGTGTGATCTTTGTAGTCAGCTGGAGATAAACTCATAGAACTGAATAAAAACATTTTGTGTGAAAATTGTTTTTGTTTGTTGTTTTAATGCTAATTTACTTCATTTTTTGTTACGTTCATAAATCCATAAAAATGAAGTCAGGATAGCCCAGATTGCACAGATTTTGATCTTGAAAAAAAAAAATTTCCGGGGGGGGCATGCACCCGGACCCCCTAGATTTCAGAGTTTTCCCTTTCAGTCAATTCCCATGCCTGATAGCTGTATTGAATAGCATCGGAACTTGCGTCTTTGATAGGAGAGAGAGAGAGAGAGAGAGAGAGAGAGAGAGAGAGAGAGAGAGAGAGAGAGAGAGAGAGAGAGACAGAGAGAGAGACAGACAGACAGACAGACAGACAGACAGACAGGCAGAGACAGAGACACAGAGAGAAAGACAGAGACAGACAGATACAGAGAGAGACAGACAGACAGACAGATACAGAGAGAGAGCATCACCACCACCACCATCCCCATTTACACCTGCTTCTGCTAACTATTGCTCACCTTTCATGCATCGTAATGTTTTGCCGCTGCTGCTGCCGGCACTGCTGCTGCTGCTTCTGTCGCCTGCTTCCCACGCATGGACCCCGGCCTGGGAACGCCGCCACAACTGCTGTCGGTCGTTTCGAATGTCACTGACAGACGTCAAGCACATGTAGCCACTCTGAGTGTGTACAGTCACCACCACTTCCTTGTCCTCTCTGGTTTTCCTCTGTGTGTGTGTGTGCGTGTGCGTGTGTGTGCCTGATGTGTGAAGATAAACACATCGGAAACTGAGCTCTTGACTCTCTCTCTCTCTCTCTCTCTCTCTTCTCTCTCTCTCTCTCTCGCTCGCTCGCTCGCTCTTTCTGTGTGTTGTGTGTGTGTGTGTGTGTGTGTGTGTGTTAGTTATAACCCATACAGAGTGCACACAAAGAGTGTCTTGTCTTTTGCTCAGGCCAGGATTGTGAATAATAGCGGTTGAAGGTCTTTCTTTATTTGGTCCGGCGTCACTTTTTTTTCTTCTTCATTTTTTAAATATACCCCCCCCCCCCCCCCCCCACCACCGCCCCTTTCTCCCAACCATTCCCTCCTCTCCCCTACCATGCCGTCCCATAGGGAGATGCATCAGACGTTTTATTGCAATCCTTGTCTTCTTCTGTGGAAGTACGAAAAAGTGTGTCAGAGAAAACGACAAGGACTGAGAGAGAGAGAGAGAGAGAGAGAGAGAGTGAGTTTGCACGCTCGCGGGCATGCATGTGTGGAAAATAGATTTATGTATGTAAGCATGGAGAAGGGCGTGCACGTGTATGCGTGTCACTGTGCTTTGTCGAAAAATCTTCTGTCAAAGATCCGTTTAATAGTGATGTTCTGTCGTCTTGTTCAGTTCATTACGCGTCAACTGTGACGTCTATCTGCTGGCGGAATCGCCATTATTAGTGCGATGAAGGAAAGGAAATTGTACCGGGGAAAGAAAGGAGACTGTACCGGGGCAATAATGAAGGTGGGGGGGGGGGGGGGGGGGGGCTTGGTAAGGGGGCGAGGACCGGCGTGAGTGTGTGTTCGGTGCTGGCTGACATGATGGGATATGACTGATGGGCTTCCTGTGACGTCATAACACGTCACGTTCACAGCTCTCTCTCTCTCTCTCTCTCTCTCTCTCTCATGTGTTTGGGTAACTCATTCTGTCAGCGCACGCGCGCGCGCGCGTGTGTGTGTGTGTGTGTGTGTGTGTGTTGGAGACGGTTACAAATGTGTATAATACAATGGTTTACCGGTTTCCATTTTAATACACTCCCTCAACCCTTCCCCTATTCCAGTTCTGCTCCATCGGTATGTATAACGGGCGTGTTTATCGTTCTTTTTTTTAAATTCGGAAGCTCAAATATTCTGTCTCCATCTTCTGTCCCGGTGTGGACTTTTTTTTTCCTCTAAGTAATGAATTATTTATTGAATGACTTTTTTCCCCACATGAAAGTTTTGAAGGCAGTGCATTCAAAACTTCCATGTGGGGAAAAAAGTCATTCGGCTTGGTACAGACATGGGAGCTGAAATGTCACCGATCATTGATTGGCAGCGCCGACCGAGGGATCGGAAGCGTAGGGTGCAGTGTTCCGGGCCGTCCTATGTTCCATCTCCGTTTTCTCGTGAGGTTGATAGGGGCAGCAACCTGTATGTGGCCACCAAACAGTTGCTCTCGCTTCTCTCCCTTAGTACCAAAAGTCGATAGATCCGGCTTCCTCATCAGTCCTACTGACGTTTTTTCTCTGCTTTAGTGCTGACTCATACACGTGCGCGCACTTTTGCGTGCATGCAGTATGAACGTACATGTACTTGCTCGCACAGATATGCATGCAGATGCATGCGCGCGCGCACACACACACACCCCTTCCATGCACACACACACGCACTCACATACACACACACACACACACACGCTCGCGCGTGCACGCTCATGGACACATTCATAGACATGCACACACAGAGACACACACACACACACACACACACACACACACACACACACACACACACACACACACACACACACACAGACACGCACACACACACACACACACACACACACACACACACACACACACACACGTGCTTACGTGCGCACACAGTCGCGCATGGGAAGAGAGTGGCTGGGTGGGGGGGAAAGACGGGTGGACAGACTGGCAGAATTGACAGAGAGAGAGATTGGATCCTTGCAGGCAATGGGAGGCCAACACTCAGAACGTGGTATCGATCAGATTTACTGCTGTATGGAAACTTTACAGTGTGCTCATAAATAAACGGTGAGAAGGAAACATTGATAACTCAGTATTTTGTTTTCCTTTACAACGTGTCACATGGAAATGAACAAGGAAACAGGCCATCTTTTTAATCAGTGGATTATAGGTAAACTTGCTTTGTTACATCAAGTCATCAGTGGCTTTCTTGTTTCACATCAAACACTTAAAAAAAAGAATCATGAGAAAGAAGACTGGGAGTGGTGTGCTGAAGACTGTGCTGAAGCCAGACAGAAGGGATGCTGAGTTCTGATAGAGTTTCAGATCATTTACCGGATTTTGTTACATGTAGACGAGCGAGAGGACAGAAGGAAAGAAATTTGCGAAAGTAGAAGACAGTTCGGGAGAGAGAGGAGGGAATGGGGGTAGGGGGGAGAGAGAGAGAGAGAGAGAGAGAGAGAGAGAGAGAGAGAGATTTGCGAAAATTAAGGACAGCGAGGGACAGAGACAGACAGACAGAGACAGGGAGAGAATCCGAGCAAGGAAAAGAAAGGGGGTGAGGGGGGAGGGGGAGTCAACTGTCAGTCACACTAGCCCCCCCACATGGCGTGCCCCCTGTTACATCCCCTGGAGTCCAGCGTGGTGGTGGTGGGGAAGGACTGCAGAGTGGAGGAGGTGGGCAAGGACTGCAGCTCGGAGCGGTTCCTGCTGAGGGCTTCCTGCACGTCCTCCTCCCGCTGCCTGCGCGCGGACGCCGCCCCGCCCGCCTTGCGCCCGGCCCGCCCCAGCTCGCTGAGGACCATGGCTTCCATGATGCCCTCGTCCACGGACCCGTGCAGCTGGGGCCTCTGCAGCAGCGTCTTGCGCCTCTCCTGCCGCTGCTCCCGCCAGCGCCACGCCAGGCAGACCGCCGGGCCCACGATGAGCCAGGACAGCAGGATGGTGCCCACCACGATGCCGAAGGTGGCGCTGGCCGTCATCCCCGTGGGGTGCCGCACCACCTGGTCTGGGCTGAAGGGGCCCGGGCGGTCGGCGGGGTCCAAGAGTCGCGCCTGTCCCCCTTCCGTGTGCACGGGCAGCCTGAGGGCCGGGGTGGGGTTGATGCCTGGGGGATGAGACATGTGATCGATCAGGGTGGATGGAGGGAAGAGAGGAAGAGGGGGGGGGAGGAATGTGAGACAGGGGTGGGATGGGGATGGGAACTGTTTCTGTTTGGTATATTGTGAGATCATGGCTGAAGGATTGAAGGAGTGCGTTTGTTAGTCTGGGTATTTGGATGGATGAAGGTGCAAAGAGCAGGAAATGTCTGATATGAAAAAGGCAAACCATGGTCGCTAAAATAATGTGAATGTTTTGAAATTAGGTAAGAGTTGTGAAACGTTAGCCACAGGGTTCAGTTTGACCCCCCCCCCCCTCCCCCCTAACTGTCGCTGGACGAACGTCATGAACATCCCTCATGACGGCGTTATCCGCTTCAGCGCAATATTCAGTTAAAGAGACATGAAGCGTACCTGCTTTTGGTGGCACGGGCCTGGGAGGGTAGCCAGCTGGAGCATAGCGGTACGAGGCTTTGGGTTGGCCCATGAAATCCACCTGGTAGTCCCCATAAGCGTCGGAGGCCAGGGAGTGAAGAGGCGGGTGCCCCTGGGGATGGCCCCGGGGTAGATGCGGCCCTCGGAGCCCTGCAGGCCGTTCTCCGGGCCCTCCATCTCGCCGCCTTCGTTCTCCTCTTCACCCCCTTCCTCCAGCTCCAGGAAGATGTCGGTCATGTTGGCGCCGGGGTACATGGTCTTGAGGGCCTCCAGGGAGGCGGTGAGGCCCTGCTTCCTGTACCGTTCCACCAGGTCTTCCAGGTGGTCCTCCAGGGCTTCCAGGCCCCCTCCGCCTCCTCCTGTTCCGCGCCTTCTCCAGCCTCCTCTCCCTCAGGGCCTTCCGTGGCCTCCTGACCTTCCGCACCTTTGGCAAGTGTTTGGATGGGGTACGATGTATTGTGACACTGACAGTGGCTTGAAGGTAGATTGTGTGCGTCATTGACACCACGTCAGTCTCACGGAACATACACACACACACGTGCGCACGCGCGCACGCACGCACACACACACACACACATCGCACACATATATACTGTGTAAAATTGTGTACGTCACTAACACCACGTCAATCTCCCCGGAACACACACACACACACACACACACACACACACACACACACACACACACACACACACACACACAACACACACACACACTCATTCACACAGGAATAGGAACACACACACACACACCACACACACACACAACACACACACCACCACACTCTCTCTCTCTCTCTCTCTCTCTCTCTCTCTCTCTCTCTCTCTCTCTCTTTCACTCACTCACTCACTCACACACACAAGAATGCGGTGTAAACACACGGCACATGCGTACACACGCATACCATCGCGCGCCAGCCTCTGCGCTGTTGTACAGATACTGATTAAAACCAGGTTATTATCAGTAGTTAAAGATTTGAGAGCAGAAAAAAAATCGTCAATAGAAATACCTGCCCCTCCCCCCCCCCCCTCCCTCCCTACTCCCGTCTCCCCTCCCACTCCCTACACAGTCGAAAGACCAAAAGGGAATTTTGTCGACGGATATGAACGAAAGGTAATTAAAGGGAACACACACACACACACCACACACACACACACACACACACACACAGAGACATCACAACATTAAGCACCACACACTTCGGCTCCTTCTTGACCTTCGGCCCCTTCTGACCTTCGGCCCCTTCTTGACCTTCGGCCCCCTCCTGACCTTCGGCCCTTCCCCCCCTTCCTGTGGGGTGGCTGGAAAAAAGCGAACGGAGGAGTTGCCGGCGGGAGAGAGGATGATGGTGGGGTCAGTCACGGGGTCTCCTCCTGGGTGCAGAGGAGGGGGTTGTTTGTTCACATCAGATCAGGAGAGGAAGACATCAAGGCGGGGTCTGCTCGGCGTAGGGGACTTTGGGGGTGTGTTGGTGAGGAGCGATTGGGCGTGGTGGGGCTTAGGGTGGTGTGTTGGTGAGGAGTGATGGGCGTGGTGGGGCTTAGGGTGGTGTGTTGGTGAGGAGCGATTGGGCGTGGTGGGGCTTAGGGTGGTGTGTTGGTGAGGAGTGATTGGGCGTGGTGGGGCTTAGGGTGGTGTTTTGGTGAGGAGGGATTGGGCGGGTGGGGTTAGGGTGGTGTGTTGGTGAGGAATGATTGGGCGTGGTGGGCTTAGGGTGGTTGTTGGTGAGGAGTGATTGGGCGTGGTGTGGGCTTAGGGTGGTGTGTTGGTGAGGAGTGATTGGGTGTGGTGGGGCTTAGGGGGGTTTGTGTTGGTGAGGAGTGATTGGGCGTGGTGGGGCTTAGGGTGGTGTGTTGGTGAGGAGTGATTGGGCGTGGGGGGGGGGGGGGGGCTTAGGGTGGTGTGTTGGTGAGGAGTGATTGGGCGTGGTGGGGCTTAGGGTGGTGTGTTGGTGAGGAGTGATTGGGCGTGGTGGGGCTTAGGGTGGTATGTTGGTGAGGAGTGATTGGGCGTGGGGGGAGGGGGGGGGGCTTAGGGTGGTGTGTTGGTGAGGAGTGATTGGGCGTAGGGGACTTAGGGTGGTGTGTTGGTGAGGAGTGATTGGGCGTGGTGGGGCTTAGGGTGGTGTGTTGGTGAGGCGGGGGAGGGGGGGGTTTAGGGTGGTGTGTTGGTGAGGAGTGATTGGACGTGGGGGGGGGGGGGGGGCTTAGGGTGGTGTGTTGGTGAGGAGGGATTGGGCGTGGGGGGGGGGGGGGGGGGTTAGGGTGGTGTGTTAGTGGGGAGTGATTGGGGGGGGGGGGGGGCGGGGCGGGGGCTTAGGGTGGTGTGTTGGTGAGGAGTGATTGGGCGGTGGGGGCTTAGGGTGGTGTGTTGGTGAGGAGTGATTGGGCGTGGGGGGGTGGGGGCTTAGGGTGGTGTGTTGGTGAGGAGTGATTAGGCGTGGGGGTGGTGGTTACAGTGGGTTTAGAGTGGAAGAAAGGGTCGTTGAGGTGGTGATGTAGTGTGCGCGCGCGCGCATGCGTAAGTGAGTGTGTGAGTGCGTGCGTGTGTGTGTTGCTCTGCGCGGCTGCACATAGTCTCATGCGAGAGTGGACTCGTGCTTGTATGTGTATCTTCGCACATACATGCGAGAAGGCGCCCATTGTAGGGGGTTGGGAAGGAAATGGGGAGAAGAGAGAGAGAGGGGGGCCCTAAGTGAGATTTTTTCTCTATCCACCTGTTCGTCAGCCCACTGTGTGTCTGTGATTTCCCACCTCACTCCCCCTCCACTCCATACTACCCACTTCTGTTATACACGCACGCGCGCGTGCGCGCGCACGCACACGCACGCACACACACACACGCACACACGCACACACACACACAGACACGCGCACACACACACACACACACACACACACACCACACCACACACACAACACACACCACACACACACACACACACACACACACACACACACACACACGTCAAAGAAGACTGAAGATATGAAGAAAACAAAAAAAAAAAGTGAAAACCGCAGTGGCGCGAGTGAGGAGGCACAGATGATGAGATAGCTACAAATAGACAAGTAAATAAGCACACACACACACACCGCCTCCGACCCGACGAGTTAGGCTGGGATGTAATCATGTAAAAAATTAAATTAAAAAAGAAAAAGAAAAAAGAAGTTGTCAGCACGCAGCCCCCACTCACCATTTTGCGCCGCAGTGAGGGCCACGAGCATCAGCCACAACACTGACAGCAGCAGCAGGAGTCGGCAGGACCTGGGACCACGTCCACACGTCGGCCTGGGGTGCAGCTTGTCCATGAGGTCTCCTCGGGCCGGACCACTCCACAACTCCCCTGGCTTGAGAGTGCCTGCCACCGGCTTCCCTCCGTCGATCTGTGGGGACCTGGCTTTCAGACTTCCCTCCGTCGATCTGTGGGGACCTGGCTTTCAGACTTCCGTCTGTCGATCTGTGGGGACCTGGCTTTCAGACTTCCCTCCGTCGATCTGTGGGGACCTGGCTTTCAGACTTCCCTCCGTCGATCTGTGGGGACCTGGCTTTCAGACTTCCCTCCGTCGATCTGTGGGGACCTGGCTTTCAGTCTTCCCTCCGTCGATCTGTGGGGACCTGGCTTTCAGACTGGAAAATGTAGCGCTTGTTGTTTCCTTCCCACTTTGTAACAGCTTTGCCTTTCTTTTTTTTTTAAATTTTGGTCTTGATGTAAGATGCCAGCGGAATATAATCAAGCTGCTTTTTGTTATTGTCCTTTTTTTTGTTGACAATTTTTTCCCTTTGACTTTCTGTGGATGTTTCTCTGTTTTCGGACTGTTTCACAAAAAGTTTTCTTTTTCTTTTTCTTTTGCAAGTTATTTACTAAAGTTGGCTTTTTTCCCCCGCTCTTTTTTTTTCTGTTTAAGTGGACGGGTTTTGTCTCTTTTTCTTTTTTTTTTTTTTCCCCTGCACAGCACGTTGTGGACAATTAAAATCGTTGCTTGATGATTTGCTCACTGGAGTAGTTCCCACACTAAACAATCGCTGAGGACGGGTGATGGTTATAACAGTCGGTCCAGGTCTTTCCGCCGACATGCTGTGTGGTCGTGCGTGCTGTGAGTCCGACAACACGTGGAAGAGACAAGAGCAGCCAAGGGTAGGGTGGTCTGGGAGAGGTAGGGCGATTGGGGAGGGACGGGAGGGGATGTGGGGGGAGGGGGGGGGGGACGGTGAGGGCGAGGTGGGGAGAGGACAGGGAGAACGGATGATTTGACATGGCGGGTGACGGGAGTCCTATCCCTGACGTTTGACAGGTGAGGCGGGAGAAGACGTTTGAGGTCTCATCGTCGTTTGGGGCCCTGCATTGCTCGTCTGCTTCCTGTTGCTGTAACTTAAGGGTGTAGCGGCTAAGCAAATTCTTAGGCACACAAGTCTGAAAAGTGTCCGCTATTAGTAACAAACAAAGAAACAAACAAAGAAACAAAAATAAAGAAAAAAGAAGAAGAAAAAAAAGAAGAAGAAAAAAGAAAAGCGAGTTGCGGCCTATGCAGAGAAGGCGAACGTGGAGGCCGTAGGACCATGATGGACCGTCTTCAGGCGACAAGAGGGAGTGGGGGAAGGAAGGAAGGGAGAGGAGGGGCAGGCTGACAGCTGAGCTATTGTTACTGATTACCTTCTGTCTGTCTCTCCCTTTCCCACCCCCTCCTTCCTGCGCCCCCCCCCCCCCTCCCCTCCCTTTCCATCCCCGCGCACCGTGACTGTGTATCCCCGCTCACTTTCTTACTCCTTTCTGTCGTGACAGTGATGGAGGAGGTCCCAGCGCCTCACCTCAGAAAGAGACAGAGAGAGTGTGTGGAGGGAGTGTGGGATAAGGGGGGGGGGGGGGGGGTGCAGACTGTGACGGCAACGGTGAGGATGATGACAGGGATGATGATGATGATGGTGATGATGGTGATGGCACTTCTTCGCCGGGAGCGTGTGTTTTGTCTTTCTTGGGGATGGGGGTGGGAGTGAACTATATATATCCTACAACTTAAAACAAACGATACCTTCAGTATGTAGTTTCGTTGAAGGGAGGTTTAGAGTGTGATAAATGAGGGTTGACCCATAGTATAAGATGCAGTGTTTAGTCTAACCAGAAAAGTATTCTTTAGAAAAGGCGGAGGAGGGGGGGGGGAGGGGGGGGGGGGGGTGGGAGGGGGAAGAAGCTGGAAACTTAAATAGATAATGATCATAAAGTGATCAACAACAACAACAAAGCAAACGAATGAGTGAATAGAAACACTTTCAGAATGAATAGCGTTCATTGTGTCTCCCTTTGTGTGTGTGTGTGTGTGTGTGTGTGTGTGTGTGTGTGTGTGTGTGTGTGTGTGGAGCGTGCACACGCGCGCTGCACGTAAGTCTGCAAAAATGCATCGATGTAAGACCAAGGGATTGGCATCTACACCTGGGTGACTTTGGGGAGGGGTGGGGTGGGTGGGGATGCTTGAAAGGGAAGGGGAGCGAGTGTCAAAGGAGCTGGGGATGGGGGGGGGGAGGGTGGTGGTGAGGGGAGTGGAGAGGTGGGTGGGGTTGTTGCACGGCCCTGCAGGGGGTCATCTGTCTTTCAGCCTTCTGGCAGTGGTGTGTGTGTGTGACGTGACGGTGTGTAGCCGCTGATGTATGGTGGCTACTGGGTCAGTCTATGGCTGTGGACTGGAGGGGGGGGGGGGGGGGGGGGGTCACAGGGTTTGTAGGGCTGCCTGAGGTTGGTGTGTGTGTGTGTGTGCTTTCCAATAGGTTTTCTTCTGCAGCTGTTGCAAGCTTCTTTGTGAATATGCACATGACTGGCTTTCCTGACAGCAGTCTCTGTATTTGCATATATATACAGACAAGCATCTTATGATGATGCATGCATGTTTTATTGGGCGCCCACCCCACCCCTCCTCCTTTTTTCTGTCTGTACATCTCGCTGTCTCTGTCACTGTCTCTGTCTGTCTGTCTGTCTGTCTCTCTCTCTCTCTCTCTCTCTCCATCCCCTCCTTCCCCCCTCTCCCCTGTAGAAAGACAGGCAGAAGGATCTAGTTGCTTCAGGAAAGCAAAGACACGGCTACCATTTCTAGGTCCGTTTATTGGAATGCATTCTGGGAGTCAGGTCGTCATGGATACAAAGATGCATAGGCACATGCATCATAATCACATGCATCATAATCCTATATCTCCCCCAAGATGGTTTTTTAGTCAACAACAACAAAAATCAATAAATGAATAAATTAAAATAAAATGTAACTGATTGATTTACAATTATGTCCATATCTTCAGGGCCAGAGGTCTAGTGGGCCCGGTTTGTTCAACGTATATTTATGGAACAGAGGGAGAACAGATAATGTCAGATTGGGGCAGAAGCACGAGGGAACTTCGATTGCGTCGGACAGTGCCTGATCGAGTGTTGACGAGGTAGGAGCGCGAGTGGAATTGTTTTTCAACAGTTCCAGGTCTATCCATGTCGCGCACCCACACTCTGTCGCCGTCCTTGAGCACAGGCAACTCCCGAGCCTTATGGAGGCGATCAAAGTTCTTCTTCTGGGTCTGCCTGTTCTGGTTTTCTTTCTCCCGCACTGTCTTGAGGTCAGGTGTCTCTGGCAGAAGCAGCTTATCGACGACGGGAAGAGTTGTCCGCAGCTGCCTTCCATGAGAAGCTGACAAGGGGACAGCCCGTTTTGCAGTGGAGCAGTGCGGTAAGCCAGAAGTCCCAAGTAGGGGTCGTCGTTCTTCTTCAAGAGCTGTTTCAAAGTCTGGATGGCCCTTTCTACTTCGCCATTTCCTTGAGGGTGCCTTGGCGAGCTGGTGATGTGGTTGAAACCATATTTTGACGAGAACTCCTTGAACTGACGACTGCTGAATTGCGGCCCATTGTCTGATATGACAATGTCCGGAATTCCGTGGCAGGTGAAGATGCTTTTGATCTTTATGATGACGTCATTGCTTGACTGGCTGTCGAGTACCCTGAGGTCAGCCCACCTGGAGAAGTAGTCCACAGCTACAACGTATGTCTTGCCTGAGTATTCCATGAGGTCGACTCCAACTCGTGACCATGGGCGCTCAGGGAAAGGAGTAGCGAGGAGGGGCTCTTGCTGAAGATGCCTGTTTCTGGCACAAACTTCGCAGTTTGACCTTTGGAGGATATGCAGGCAGTGATGTTTGGCCACCACATGACCTCTGTGAACTGGCAACACACTTGGTGACTCGAGATGGCCCGTGTGTAGGCAGTTGAGAATGTCTTCACGCATGGACTCGGGAATAACGAGGCGATCGTCATACAGCAGGAGGTCGTCCACAATGGTGAAGTGTTGACGATTTGTCCAGTACTGTCTCAGAGAAGGGGAATCGGGTTTGTCACTCGGCCAGCCCTGAGTGCAGTAGTTCAGACCTGTTTACCCCCTATTCACTTGCTCAGTAGATTGGACCTCCCAAGTCAGTAGAGTTTGCATGTCAGTCAGTAGATTTTTCGCGGCGTTTTTTCTTCGCGGCATTTCTTCTTAGGCAAAGAGTACAATATCAACTCATAGCAGTATTTAATTGAGAGTATATATGACAGCTTTAAAAAGAAAGCTAAAATGTTATTAAAGCAAACAAGGAAAGAAAAACAAAAACTCAAAGAAGCGCTGAAATAGCCCATACTCTCATACTTGCAGAACTTAGGTCATTGGTGTAGGAGGTGGGGATAGGAGGAAAAACCACAGTGCTTGAATGTCATCTCACTTTGAAGTAGGGGGGTGGGGGTAGGAGGAAAAAAACCAGTCCTTGAATCAGAATGTCATCTCACTTTGAAGTATTGGGGTGGGGATAGGAAGAAAATACAGAACTTGGGTATTTACTATTATCTCACTCTGAAGAAGGGGTAGGTGGGAGGGAGGTGGTGGAGATGGGGGGACAGACATGACTTGAAAGGATCTCACTGCTTCAGGCTGCTGGCATAAGCAGACTTCAGCTTCTTCAGAGAGGTTTCTGAGAAACTCTGAACATCCTCCACCAAGTCATTGGGGGTGGACTTGAGGATCAGCAGGACTCTCCACGGTGGAATCCCAAGGCTGGCTCTCTGGCTTGTTCGGTTTTTCCTCACACAAGAGAACACCCTCTCGCAGTGAGGAATGGTCAGGATGCCCCTCATGACATGGGAGAGTGCTAGGAAACTGACCATCATTCAGACTGCCGATCTTGATAACTGAGTTAAGTTATCCGTCCACCATCGCTGCTTGGGCGTTCGACTTGTGGTTCTCAGTCTGGATGTGGCGTTTTATGTCGTGCTGTCCGCCGTGCCCAATTCCGAAGTGAACTTGCACTTTCGGCAAAACGCAAATCTTCGCCTTTGGGTGATGCCACTAATCCCGGAAAATCTTTCGAGTACGATGGTTTGAATCGTTGTAAATATTTCTTCTTTTTCGCCGATGATTTTCCACTTCCATGGCTATCTTCACGCCTAGTAGTGTCATCTTCACTGTCGTTTCATGGAGCTTCGCTTCTTTCGCCGCCATCTTGAATGCAGATACTTTTCGCGCCTTTCGCACTAAAGAGTGACAAACATCTTTGTACTGTACGCTAGGCAGCATGTGTGCTGCCGGCGTGATGCTAACCTATCTATGCGTCGCTTAGGCCTAGGCCTAGTTGCCGTTAGCGCGAGCGGACCTCGGGGTTTCTTTCGAAGTGCCTTGTTTCAAACTGCCGAGTGCGTTAGACGGCGCAAACCGGGAGAAAACCAAATCGGACATCGGGAGATCGATGCTATGACGGGAGACCGGGATGTGACCTACGAAACGGAGAATCTCCCGGCGAAAACGGGAAGTAAACAGGTCTGGTAGTTCCTGATCTGCATGATTTCAGCATCTTCTTTCTGCTTCCGTCTGATCTCGTCGAGGCGTTGTGTTGTTGCAGGAAGAGTAGTGATCGCAGCGCTGACAGAAGATTCTACTTCTTGGACTAAGTCCTCGTTGCTTGATTCATTGAGCGCTGGCGCACGTGAGAAAGCTATCAGCACTGATCTGGTCCTTTCCTGGAACATGAACGATAGTTGGGGAGAAATGTGTCATCGAAGTCGAAATCTAAGTATTCTTGGGGGCAACTTTGAGAGATCTGTTGAACCAGAGAAGCGGTACAAGAGGCTTATGGTCAGTTCTCTAGTTGGAAGTCAAGTCCAAGAATGTATTCAGACAGTCTTTCACAGCCCCAAACAGCTGCTAAGGCCTCTTTTTCGATGACGGCATAGTTTTTCTCAGTCTCTGTGAGGCAACGAGAGATGTAGAAAACGGGACGACGGCTGCCATCATCCTGAATCTGAAAAAGAACTCCCCCAAGTCCAGAGGAAGACGCGTCAACAGAGAGAATGGTGCGACGCTTGGGGTCGTAGTGTGCAAGGACGGGAAGTCGAGGTGAGGAGAATCTTGATCTTGGTGAATGCACTGGCTTGGGGCTGGTCCCACAGCCAGGTGCTGTCCTTCAGTAACTGCCGTAGTGGGGCAGTTGATGTCAGCTAGACGGGGCAGAAAACTTGGCCAGCTGGTTGACCATCCCCAGGAAACGCTGCAGCTCAATGATATTTGTGGGCTCTGGGAAATGGGTTATGGCGGTCACTTTGCTGTTGCATGCATGGATGCCTGTGGCGTCGATGATGTGTCCAAGAACTTGACGGACCGTTTTGAGAACTCACACTTTTCGTTTGAGAGGGTCAGTCCAGCTTCTTGGAGACGAGCCAACACAGCACGTAAGCGGCGGTCATGTTCCTGTTGATCACGTCCATGGACCAGAACATCGTCCTGTGGCAGATGACACCGTCCAGACCTTCCAGGATGGTAGACATGGTGGTTGGAACACCTCGGGGCGCTGGTAGATTCCCATTACGAGGCGGTTTGTAACAAAACCTGCCGAAGGTGTGACAAAGGTTGTCAGCAGTTTGGACCGTTCATCAAGGGAATTTGTATGAAAACCGCTATTGGCATCTAGTTTGGTGAAAGTCGGCTTCACTGAGCTTTGCTAAACTTTCGTCGACTGATGCCATGGGGTGAACCTCCCTTCTAGCAGCCTTATTGAGACGGGTGAGGTCGACGGTGATTCTGACATTGCCGTTGGGTTTCTGGATGACCACGATACCGAGCACCACTCTGTAGGTCGGTGACAGGAGAGATTACACCCTGCTCCAATAGTTTGTCAATCTCCTCCTTCACTTTAGGTAGCAGTGGGTGAGGGACCTTTCTTGCCGTGTACTCACACACAGGCTCAGCGTCGGGCGAGAGCATAATATGGTAAGGATGCTGAGCTGTCCAAGACCCGTGTGAGAGGCGAGGAAACTCGGTTTTGAAGGTGGAATCAGTTTGGTCGATGCCGTCGATTCTTACCACTATTCCAAGGTTTTCGATGCCTTTTTGCTGAGCAGAGAGCATGATTGGTTTTTCAGAACGTACACAGTTTCTCTGAAGGTTCGGCCTTTGTACCGTAGGGTGGCCTCAAACCATCCCTTATGCTGTAGCTTGATGCCACCAGCTCCACGAAGTCGCCGCCCTTTGGGATTGAGGGTGACAGAACTGAGCCACGTTTCTTTGTCGCGAGTATAGATACTGAAGCGCCGTATCGATCTTGAAGTCAACGCAGTGACCATTGACGTCGATCTTTGCGTTCCAGCTTTCATTGTCGCCGCCAACTTGACCAATGAGGCCTAGGTCCACTTCTTCGTCTTCTTCTTGGAGTTGCTGCACGCGATTTTTTCGTCGGCGAAGGAATGTCGGGGACTGGCTTTTCTGCAGACTGATTGCCAGTGTCCTATGATACCACAAGCATGACAGGTTGCTTGTTTTGCTGGACACAGGCGTCTGGGATGACCAGGAGATTGGCCACAGTAATAACACTTGCGATCATTGTTCGTGGAATTTGATGACGTTCTGTTCTGTGATGTTTTCTTCTGCGACTTGACGTCATAGACCGGAACAGCGTCATTTTCTTTTTCATTCCTTGATGACGTCTTTCGACGCTGACGTGATTCTGTTTGTCTAGGAGAATCTTATCGCTTCGGCCAGGAAAAGATTGTCTTTACTCTGAAGTCGATCACTTAGAGCTTCATTGCGCACACCGACAACAATTCGATCTCGAATCAGTTCATCGCGAAGTGCGCCGTAAGAACACTTACGGCCAGTCTGTGCAGATCATGAATAAATTCTTCCACAGATTCGTTTCGCTTCTGAGTCCGTCGATTGAATCTCGCTCGTTCCAAGATGAGGTTGGTTTTCTGTGCGAAGTAGTCGTTCAGCTTTTTAGTCACATTATTGTATCTGTCTTTTTGTTCGTCGATTCCAAGAACAGCAATCAAATCATCTGCAGAGTGTCCGATGGAGAACAAGAGCGTAGCGACCTGCTCCTTGTCAGGCTTCTGATTGAGCCCAGTCACAGTCCTGAATCGCTCGAAACGATGGAACCACGGTTCCCACTGATCCGTCAGTGGGTTGAAGGAAGAAGGCAGGTGATTTAGAGGTGCGCTGTCCATCCCACCGCTGCCACCATGTAGAAAGACAGGCAGAAGGATCTAGTTGCTTCAGGAAAGCAAAGACACGGCTACCATTTCTAGGTCCGTTTATTGGAATGCATTCTGGGAGTCAGGTCGTCATGGATACAAAGATGCATAGGCACATGCATCATAATCACATGCATCATAATCCTATATCCCCTCCCTCTCTCTCTCTCCTCCCTCTCTCTCCCTCCCCTCTCTCTCCCTCCTCTCTCCCTCCCCCCCCCTCTCTCTCCCCCCTCCCCTCCCTCCCTCTCTCTCTCTCTCCCCCTTTCTCTTTGTGTCTCTCCTCCCCTCCCTTCCCTCTCCTCTGGGTTCCCCCTCTCACCCTCCCTACCTTCACCCTCTTGATCATCCTTTGCTGCTTTCCAATGTGTCTGAAGGATGTCTGATTTGTCCAAACAGCCTGACAAGTATAGTCGTTCTGTCTCAACATATGTAAGACATGGATGCATACATGATTTGTCCAAACTCCCCCTCCTCCCCCCCCCCCCCCCCCCCTTCCCCACTCCCTTCCCAAGAAACATCTGGCAGTTCAAATCTTTCCCCGCTCCCTTCCCAAGAAACATCTGGCAGTTCAAATCCTTCCCCACTCCCTTCCCCGAGAAGCATCTGGCAGTTCAATCCTTCCCCACTCCCTTCCCCAAGAAGCATCTGGCAGTTCAAATCCTTCCCCACTCCCTTCCCCGAGAAGCATCTGGCAGTTCAAATCCTTCCCCACTCCCTTTCCCAAGAAACATCTGGCAGTTCAAATAAAGCATTGGTCAGTCTCTCCCTCTGACTTCGTTTTTCTCAGTATCTGTTTGTTGTTGTTGTTGTTGTTTTGTCTGTCTCCTTGTCAGTGTCTTTATCCATGTCTCTCTCTCTCTCTCTCTCTCTCTCTCTCTCTCTCTCTCTCTCTCTCTCTCTCTCTCTTTTCACTTTTGGATGATCAGATGTGTCAGTTTGATCAGATTCATGACCAGTGGGAGACCAATTCAGTCTGATTCATAGCCAATGACACATCATTTCAATGTGATTCACAACCAATGACACATTATTTTAATCTGATTCATAGCCAGTGACACATCATTATAATCTGATTCATAGCCAATGACACATCATTTCAATCTGATTCATAGCCAGTGACACATCATTTCAATCTGATTCATAGCCAGTGACACATCATTATAATCTGATTCATAGCCAATGACACATCATTTCAATCTGATTCATAGCCAATGACACATCATTTCAATCTGATTCATAGCCAATGACACCATTTTAATCTGATTCATGGCCAGTGACACATCATTATAATCTGATTCATAGCCAATGACACATCATTATAATCTGATGCATAGCCAGTGACACATCATTATAATCTGATTCATAGCTAGTGACACATCATTGTATTCTGATTTATGGCCAATGATACATCATTTTAATCGAATTCATAGCCAGTGACACATCATTGTATTCTGATTCATAGCCAATGACACATCATTTTAATCTGATTCATAGCCAATGACACATCATTATAATCTGATTCATAGCCAATGACACATCATTATAATCTGATTCATAGCCAATGACACATCATTTTAATCTGATTGATGGCCATTGTTCCTCAAGGTATTGACCGACCTGATTGATCAGAAGTGTACAAAGGCAAACAGTGATCAAACCACAGGGGTTCTGGTGGTTGACTTCATGAAAGCATTTCACATTGTTCGGGGGGGGGGGGGGGGGGGGGGGGGGGGGGGGGGGGGGGTTGCATTTTGCCTGACAGAACAGACACTGATTCAGTGAACAGGTCTAAATTTACTGTGGTGAATATTAGTCATAGCATCTTCCAAGAGTGTCCTTCGACCTCTCTGATTCTTGACATTTATAAGATAAGGCCAGTTGCATGGTGTTTGGGGGTACCAGTGATTGTCAGAATCCTGAACTTTGTGAAGTCATGGAACATCACTATTAGTGGATGAGAGGAAATAAAAGTAGGAGTTGTCAAAATTGTGCTCCTGGGTGAGAAAGTGATGTTACCGTGAATGTTTTCAATACACATCCATGCATTCTTTTGTTGTTGTAGGTGCTGGTGGTGGTGGTGGTGGTGGTGGTGGTGTGTGTGTGGTTTTCCTTTTTCCAATAGTTATATTGAATTTCAAATTAACCGTCTTTAGCAGTCTTTGAGTCAGTAAAGGAAAGGGTTATAAAACCGTTTTCCATTGACTTAATATGAGCCGTAAAAAATTAATTATTTGTGAACTATTCATGGCAGACACTTTGGAAGGTTTGTGCATTCAGATGCATGTAGAGCTATGGTGTTCTTCTACTCAGCACTTTGTCCATTCGTGCCAATGATCTTTGACAAATACTGTCGGCTCTGATGCAGCCTCCATCGTCGACAGGGCTACAAGCAACCAGACAAAAGCATTTCAAATTTAACAGATTGGCAAGAGTAAGGTGTTTCTTCAGAAAAACGATCTTTCTGAACCCAGTTGTACTTATGCAGGTGGTGGTGTGTGGTGTTCCATCTTATGTGCATTCAGGTCCACCCTGAAGGTTCTTAACAACACTTTGTGTTCATAGACATGGAGTCTAAAAAAAAAAAAGTAAAAAACAACATTTTGACTAACATGTAGTGTCCATGTTGTGTTGACATCATTGGTATTCCAGGATGCCTCAAGTATTCAGTACTGTTTGTAAACTCGAAGAAAGCTGTCTTTCAAAGGTCACCAAGGTAGACATGGATTCTTCACATTTACGGTCACGAATGTACATTTTTTACCCAGGTGTATGAAGAAAATGACAGGGAAGCAGAATTACAAGGTTTGAACTGTTGCGGCAGTGAGTTAAGGGAAGCAACTCCCTTTCATGCGGAGCTAGTGAGAGGATGATTGTCTCCCGTAGATCGGTGTGCTGCATTGCTCCTCGCAGCAGGATCCATCAGCCAGCTGTCTCTCGTTCTCTCTCAGTCTCACCGTCTGTCTGTCTGTCTCTCTCTCTCTCTCTCTCTCTTCTCTCTCTCTCTCTCTCTCTCTCTCTCTCTCTCTCTCTCCATGCAGTCACTCATTTTTCAGTGTATATTTCAGTCTTTCTTTCATTCTTTCTTTCTTTCCTTCCTTCTTTCATTCTTTCTTTCTTTCCTTCCTTCTTTTATTCTTTCTTTCTTTCCTTCCTCCTTTCATCCTTTCTTTCTTTCCTTATTTCATTCTTTCTTTCCTTCTGTCTTTTCTTCTGTTATTTTTTCTTTTTTTTCCCAACCTTTATGTTTTCCCCATTCCTTCTTTCATTCCTTCTTTCTTGTATTCCTTCTTTCTCTTTTAGCTTCCTTTTCTTTTTCTCAATCTATGTTTCTTTCTTTTCTTCCTCCCTTCTTCCATTCTTTCAGCAGTTGCTTTTTCCCCCTCATTCTTTCCTTCATATGTTGCTTCATTTTCACGTTCCTTCTCAATTTTCTTCCTTCTTTCCTTTCTTCTTGAGCTATAAACAACTTGATGTGACCGACTTCCCCCCTATTGTCCTTCGTGGTATGCGTCTGGAAAAAAAACCCTCTTCAATTGTCTCATCTTCGTTGTTAATTCATATATCCATCAGCTTCAAATCATGCATAGTGTGGTCTCAAAACGTAGCAGATGTGGTGTAGCATATATGGACTAGTCCGCACGCAGTATCACCTCCATG
>CM031622.1:1895545-1918045 GCA_018398815.1 Conus ventricosus
GAAGTTGGTGACCATTGGTATTGTCTGAAGTTGGTGACCATTGGTATTGTCTGAAGTTGATGACCATTGGTAGTGTCTGAAGTTGATGACCATGGGTATGGTCTGAAGTTGGTGACCATTGGTATTGTCTGAAGTTGGTGACCATTGGTAGTGTCTGAAGTTGGTGACCATTGGTAGTGTCTGAAGTTGGTGACCATTGGTAGTGTCTGAAGTTGGTGACCATTGGTAGTGTCTGAAGTTGGTGACCATTGGTAGTGTCTGAAGTTGGTGACCATTGGTAGTGTCTGAAGTTGGTGACCATTGGTATTGTCTGAAGTTGGTGACCATTGGTATTGTCTGAAGTTGGTGACCATTGGTAGTGTCTGAAGTTGGTGACCATTGGTAGTGTCTGAAGTTGGTGACCATTGGTATTGTCTGAAGTTGGTGACCATTGGTAGTGTCTGAAGTTGATGACCATTGGTATTGTCTGAAGTTGGTGACCATTGGTAGTGTCTGAAGTTGATGACCATTGGTATTGTCTGAAGTTGATGACATTGGTAGTGTCTGAAGTTGGTGACCATTGGTATTGTCTGAAGTTGGTGACCATTGGTAGTGTCTGAAGTTGGTGACCATTGGTATTGTCTGAAGTTGGTGACCATTGGTATTGTCTGAAGTTGGTGACCATTGGTAGTGTCTGAAGTTGATGACCATTGGTAGTGTCTGAAGTTGGTGACCATGGTAGTGTCTGAAGTTGGTGACCATTGGTAGTGTCTGAAGTTGGTATTGTCTGAAGTTGGTGACCATTGGTATTGTCTGAAGTTGGTGACCATTGGTAGTGTCTGAAGTTGGTGACCATTGGTATTGTCTGAAGTTGGTGACCATGGGTATGGTCTGAAGTTGGTGACCATTGGTATGGTCTGAAGTTGGTGACCATTGGTATTGTCTGAAGTTGGTGACCATTGGTATTGTCTGAAGTTGGTGACCATTGGTATTGTCTGAAGTTGATGACCATTGGTATTGTCTGAAGTTGATGACCATTGGTATTGTCTGAAGTTGATGACCATTGGTATTGTCTGAAGTTGGTGACCATTGGTATTGTCTGAAGTTGATGACCATTGGTATTGTCTGAAGTTGGTGACCATTGCATGCTGAACAGCCCATATTTCTGGGGCAGGCTTGTTTGTTTTGTTTTTTTGATAGGAGTTCAAACATTCATGAATTCTGGAACTGGAAGTACTGAAACTGAAAGTAGGAGGAAGTTGATGATTTGTTTTGCTTAAATGTTGAAAAATGTTGCCTGTCAAGAGCCCCTTTGAAGTAACCTGCCAGCAGCTTTTTCCTCTTTGCCTTGTTTGTTATGTGAAGTTCTGACCACCCTTTTGCTTGAATCTGACTCCCAGCTGCCACCACAGTCATTGCCACCATTTTGTCCAAAGTCACCACAGAATGCTAGGACTGTGTGTTCCAAAGAGACACTTGGAAACACCTGCAGGGATTAGCTGAAAATGAGACTGTGTAGACAGTGTAGTTCTCTCTATCAGTGCTGCTTGCAGACAGGTTTGAGGTCACCTTTCCCCCTAACAAGATTGTGGAAAGGCTGTTCTCAATTTAGAACAGGATTAAACTTGTGATAGATGAAGGATCTGAGATAGAAAATGCTTAGAGAAAACAAAGGGACCATTGCTCCGATGGAAGAATTACAGTCTTCCCACAGCATTTGCAGTTGGACAGTAAAATCATTCTAAAGTATGCGCATGTACCCTTTACATTTGAAAAAAAAAAATTAGTGGCATGATTTTTATTGAGAGGATTTAAGAAATAGCTGACCATGTTCAATGACGTGTGAAAATTCTGTTTCTACATTTGAAAAGTAAACAATAATCTTTGCAATGATGCGTAGATTGTATGGTGTGGTCATTTTCTTTAAGTCGGTCAATTTTTTTTTTTTGGGGGGGGGGGGGGGATATGTCCTAAATATACGTGATGAGTTAATGACTAAGTCATTTTTCATGTGTCCCCATGGAATTGATGAAGTGAAAACCTCACTGACAATCACCACCTCCCTTTAAACCCCAGGACAACCTTGGAGGGAACAGCAAGACAGTCATGATCGCCACCATCAGCCCTGCCGCTGACAACCATGAAGAAACCCTGTCCACCTTGCGCTACGCCAACCGTGCCAAGCAGATCGTCAACCGTGCCGTCATCAACGAGGATCCCACCTCCAAACTGATCTCTGAACTGCGTGATGAGGTGGAACGGCTGCGGAAGGAGCTCTGCATTGCTAAGGTAACGGAATGGAATGCAGCAGTTCTCATCTTGATAGAAAGGCACAACCAGGGCTCCTTTTCAGTGGGTTAATAATGAGCTTGCCTTTTTTTTACAGGGTGGATTCATAGGAAGAGTTTAGGAACTCTGTAATGAAAAAAAAAAGAAGTGTAAGAGCTGTCCTTTCTTATGAAATGGCTTAAAGAAATGATCTCTCTTTTCAATTGGATAGGTTTTATAATGCTCTCTCTTTCTAGAATGGGTTTTGGAACCCTCATCTTAACATTGGAAGTTTAGGAACTCTCTGCTGTGTCATTTGTACAGTGGGTTCACAACTTTCCTGTCTGTGGAGTGGCGTAGGAACTCTCGTCTTGATAGAGTGGGCGTAGGAACTCTCGTCTTGATAGAGTGGGCTAAGGAAGTCTCATCTCAGTAGAATTCTATGCTTTTCACTTTGTAGAATAAGTTTAGGAACTCTTCTGTTTACAAAGTGGGTTCAGGAACTTTTTTCTTTATAGAGTGGGTTTAGGAATTCTCCTCTTTATAGAGTGGGTTTAGGAACTCTCCTCTGGATAGAGTGGGTTTAGGAACTCTCCTCTTTATAGAGTGGGTTTAGGAACTCTCCTCTTTATAGAGTGGGTTTAGGAACTCTCCTCTTGGTAGAGTGGGTTTAGGAACTCTCCTCTTGATATAGTGGGTTTTGGAGCTCTCCTCTTTGTAGAGTGGGTTTAGGAACTCTCCTCTGGATAGAGTGGGTTTAGGAACTCTCCTCTTTATAGAGTGGGTTTAGGAACTCTCCTCTTGGTAGACTGGGTTTAGGAACTCTCCTCTTGATATAGTGGGTTTTGGAGCTCTCCTCTTTATAGAGTGGGTTTGAGGTGGGTTTAGGGACTCTTTAAAGAATGTGTTTTGGGAAATCTTTCTGTAAAATGAGTGTATAAACTGTCATACTTATAGAGTGGGTTTTGGAACAATCTTTATGGAATAGGTCTTGGAAATCATCTCTTTACAGGATGGGTGTAGGAGTTCTGCTCTTTGTAGAATAGGTTCAGGAGCGCTCTTCTTTATAGAATGGGTTTAATGGCTCTCCTCTTTATAGAATGGGTCAGCCCTGATATGGCCCTTTGCGGTCGGCTGGGCTATAAGCAACATTATCTTATCTTATCTTATAGAATGGGTTTAGTGGCTCTCCTCTTTATAGAATGGGTGTAGGGGTTCTGCTCTTTGTAGAACAGGTTCAGGAGCGCTCTTCTTTATAGAATGGGTTTAATGGCTCTCCTCTTTATAGAATGGGTGTAGGAGCTCTCCTCTTTATAGAATGGGTGTAGGAGCTCTCCTCTTTATAGAATGGGTGTAGGAGCTCTCCATATGAAACAAGTTTAGGATTTTTCATCTTTATGGAAAAGGTTTTAGGAGCACAGAAAATGGTTTCAGGAGCTCTGCTGTTATAGAATGAGTTTAGTTCACTAGAGAACTGTATTATGCCGCTTCTAACTCACTTCCGCCCTCAAACCAGTTTTCGGGCGAAAGTGACCTAGAAGCGGCATAATACAGTTCTCTACTAAGCATGACTTTAATAACCAAAAAAATAACGACCCTACAAACAAACATACTGTGCAGGGTTATCCGTTTTCAATACTAATTTACTAAACTTTTCAGATTTCAGTTTTTGTTTAATCCTATGTTTTTCTTGGTCGTTTTCAATAACATCATTTTCGCGCAAACATTCTTCAAATGAGTCTCTGTCTTTCATGTGAAATAACACTACAGTCTTTAACTGTTCTCTAAAGTCTTTTAAAACCGAGTTATATTTTTGGCATAAAATCCACACACTTATCCGAGCATGTCTTCCGCTGAAAGCTAGTTTTGACAAGTGTTTCTCTTTTTAACTATGTCTCTTTCTGCCGAACAGTCATCTATAATAAATAGTGTCTGCGTTCCTTCAAACAGTCTATAAAACTGTTCTAAACACTCACTCAGTTTATTGCTGGGGTCAACTAAATATATGTCATCATCTGTCCATATAAACCTTCTATCATGATATGCTTTGTTCCATTTAAGTGTTGGGCAGAAAATCACAATATGATTAAAATTATAGCGATAAACTGTTTGTAATAGGTCGAGGACAAATATTGTTTTTCCACAACCAGTCTGTCCACAAATCAATGAACAATGAGGGTTTTTGTCATAAAGTTTAACTGCTCCATAGTTTTATACTAGAATTTAATCTAATCCAGTTATTGTTTTTATCATGCTCTCTGTCAAAACTTGTTCAGTATAATAAAATCCTATAAGGTCTAAATGTGTAAGATTAATCCAATTTAGTGCTGTAAGATTGTTTCTATTTAGACTAATATTGATTTTGTTGCTTGTTGTTATGACCTTAATATCCTCACCATTGTGAAGAATGACAACAGTAACTTTAAGACTGTCAACGTCTAAGTTTTGCCAGCTAATTAGAATTCCTTTAAAAAGGACGTCACTAACGCCCACAACCCCATCCCTCTCCTTATCTTTTAAGACAGAAATTTCAAATATTATTGTGAACGCATCTCCTAATTTCATTTGTGGAATGAATTGTAATTTTGTAGAAGCATCTTTTAAAAACCGTTTCTCTTCTGTGGAGGATGTACTGTTTATTCCCATACGGCTTTATTTCAATCTCTTTCCGACTATTGTCATCTGGCATAAGACTTACATGTAAAGGGCCAGAGTTGAATGCTTTTCTGAAACTTTTTTGACGGCTAAAATATGTAAATGGGCTTATGAATTCAAATTTTATTTCCCATTCTAAATATGGTTCTAAGTGCCATTTGAGGTCAGGTTTTCGAACTATTTTATATTCATACTGGCCAACATTATTTGCCTCTAGATTGCGCAGTTGTTCTAGTTTAGGAAACTTTTTGCTGTCGCTAACCTCTTTGCGTTTATAATCACCATCTTTAGTGTACTCAAAACCATACAAAGCGCCTATCTCACCGTTCTGTTCAAAGTCCGCAACATCTGCAAGGTCTTTTAATTCTAAGGTTATACACCTTACAGGCGCTAATGTAACTCCGGATTCTTCTGGCCCACGCGACTTTTTTTGTACAACTTATTATTTTATTTCCAAAACAATGTGCAGGTTATCACATTTTACGACTTTCCCTGTTTTGTCTTTGATTTTTATATTAAATGATCCGACCCTCCCACAAACTAATCTTTTAAACTGTAAAATTAGGGAATTGTATAATTTCATAATCGCAATATGCAGCTTTCCCTGATGGAAGAGCTCTTAAAACAGTTGAGGGCCCTCCATCATATAAGTTTTCATCAGTGCTTAGCTCATCTAAATGAACATAGAGTAATGAATATAATGCAAGATTGGGGCGGACTTTCCCCCTAAAAAGTAGTTTCGTCTGGTGTAACTCAAAACTATTATTGTTAGTGCAAACCCTAACATTTTTAGCTAGCTCTATACTAAAAAGGTAATGTACTACTTCTTTTTCAAGTTTGAATGTTAACATTGTTGTCAAATTTGCATTGTTAAGTTTGAGAGTAATGTTGAAGTTACTCTTTGCTTCTTTTAGTGAGCAAAACCCGTAATAACCATCAGGTATGGTTAACTGGCTAATAATTGGCCTTATTTTTAAAATTTTTTAATCTTATTATTCTCCTTGGATTCATTTAAATATTAAACCATACGACTTTGTAGAATATTTCATGGAGCGCACCTTTCTGCTTCCACAATTTGTTATTAATAGCATGTTCTAAAAACGAAGGACGGTCTTGAGTTGTTATTGTTACAAACATTTTTTAAAAAAATTTAAAAATGAGTGCATTCAAATATACTGGCGCAAAATATTCTGTTGGGCCGCACTAAAATCTTAAAAATATAGCAACTGATACTCTTGACATTGCTGTGACCCAGACTCCCTCTTTTCATAAAAAGGGGAGTACTCCATTGAAGAGCTATCTTAACCCCCCTATTGAAAACGACCACTTTCAAGAAAGCGTGGTTTAGTCACCCGATGCAGTTTTATCAGAACCAGTTAAACTTTGCTGTGTTTTGGCATCAACTGGGTGTGGAGTGTCGTATGCTGATCATTTAAATCACCATGATCCTTTGGTGAGGTCAGTGTACAGATTTCATTTTATTACACCTTTAGAGTATTTTGACTGAACTGCAAGCACATTGCCAAATGACAACCGTTTAATCCATTCAGCAACAGAATAGACATGAAGGCTTTTGAAAGGATCTGTAACGAATTCAATATTAACATAAGACAGACTTTAGACAAAAGTTGGATCATAATCATGGCCTAGGCGACCCTTTATTATTGGGGCACGCACAGAAAGTATAACTATGACTGGCATTCTCCTTTAAATCTTTCTTTCCAGGCACAACTGTTTAAGCCTGTGTCCCTACAGCAAAGAGCATAAAAACAGCGTATGGACACATTTATCTTAGACATTCTAAGGGCCTAACTTAGAGCGGATAGAACGACTAAAACGACTCATTCAGTACTTCGTTTGGTGTTTGTAGGGTCGCAAGCAAAGGCAAGATCAAGACATAACTGATCTTTCTACTGGCTTTGGACGCACAAAAACAATTACTTAGCAAATTTAGAGGACGCCATTAATTCTACAGTTGATTTACCTTCAAGAATTAAAAGGTACCAAAATGTATACAATACGAAGATCGAAAGTAGACTTTGCTGTTGGCACTGGTTTATACATGCTTGCCTCTGACTCAGACTCCAGTAGGTACAATAATAAACTATAATAATGAAATTTTTATAGCAGGCATTGAACAGAAGGTAGGGAAAAACTGACAATACATTCTGGGCCAGTACTTATTACAAACAATAAAAGAACACCCAAGATTAAGTCATCCAATCCCGAAGCCAAACCCCAAAAGAAGTCATTGAAGACTCAAGGAAAGCTCGCGGACTCTGTTCGCGATGACCATGAATCTGAAAAGACAGCGCTTTGTTTCTTGGAAGATTCCTGGCATAGGATTACTTGGTCTCTTTATCTTACTAAATAGTATACCCCAACTATTAAGACAACTAATGCCATATGTGGTCGGCCATAAAGCCAACTAATTTTGTGGCAGTAGACAAAGCCAGTAATAACACTCCCTATTTACCCGGTAAGAGTCTATAGCTTTACCAGCTAATTTTTTTAATAAACTCGCAAGTGAGCAAGCTGTTTTTTTACCCATGATTTATCAGGCGATGGCGGCGGAGGTATGAACTTTGGCTACTGCGCCTGCTAATAGCCATTACCGTGTATTATTGCACAATCCTAAGGCGTTATAACGCTTGCTAATGTGCGCCTTTCTCTCTCAACAGAGTTTTTATTCGTTCTGCTTAGAGTTGTGTCTTCATTATTAAAACTTTTTCGGGATAGTTTCTCTTATTCTATTCACTTGAGTTCGTAATTGGTCTCGGTTTAGTAGTTAGCCACTTCTAGTCTTTGCTGATCTTTCTTGTTCAAGATCTTTAGTCTTTGGGTTATTCTTTCTTTAATATCAGGCCCTACGATGGAGTCGTCCGCCTCAACGAGATTTTTCTTTTTCTCATTTAATATGCTCATCTAGTTCACCCAGTTTTGCTTAACATTGTTTGTTAATTCGCCTTTGATGGTTCCTTAAAGTACGGATCAAGGGCCGTTAGTTTCGCACGGTGGCGGCGCGAGTCGTGTATAGTCTTTAACGCTGTTTCTTCTGAAAAACTGGTTTCTGCTTCTATTACATTATTAATTTACCTGCTGATTGATTTAATCTTTAAGTTCCCATGTTTTGCAATTTGGTTATCTGTCGGTAGTTTTGCCGTGTGTTTTGAAGTTTAGCAACCTGCCTCCGCCCTTAATTTTGGCCTAACAAGGCCCAAGGCGGATTTTGATCTTTCACACTGAGTCTATTTCTAATTGAACCCCACGGCTAAAAACTTTGATGGGTCTTTTTTAGTTGGAAGCTAAACAAGTTGTCCTTGGTCGCTCTCACAAAAAATGGTATCTTTATTCCCAACTCATTGGGTCTATTTAATATTCGGGAGGTTCTTGGCCCTAAACTTTGGTAAAATGATCTGACCTTACTTTCTTGTTAATTTATACCGACTTGTTGGAATGTACTCCCGATTTCTGCTAATTCATCATGCATTGAGGGAGCCCCGAGCGATGCCGCGCCCCAAGGGGAGTCACTCATGTCGTCTCCACGATCAAAAACATCATAATCTTCATCTCAATGCTTGCCCATGTTTCTTTAATATTAATTTTTTTTATTTTGTTTTATTAAAAAAAATGTTACATGCATATGGCTCGATTCTAGACCCGCATAGAAGACTGAAAGAACCCTTGGGCGTGAAGGGAAAATAAACGGAATATTACTGTCCCAAAATAATCCATTACTATTGATGCAGATCAAATTCTTACTGTTAGATTTCCAGCTAGAGCGGGATGTAGATGAAGTGATTGTGCAGGCTCGCACGGACTTACTTTCAATAGAACTGCATCAGAAACAGACCCAACAGGACAGTTGTCCAGAATTTGGCAGGGGCAATCGTTTAGAAAATTTCTGTAACCTTGAGGGGCAGAAGTATTTTCTTTTACACAATGCCAGAATATATTTTTAACCTATTCTGATCTATTGGCTAACGAAATGAAAGGGCATGATCTTGCGTTTTCAAGGAATTGAAAATGATGTTGGACTAAACACAGAATAGACGCCGCAGATGTTTCACGAAACCAAAAAGCATGCAGCTGTAATTTGGCGTTATGGAAAGAAAATCGCTTTTCCATTCCCTTAGATTTTGAGTTGTTTTAATAGCGGCATGCGCCTTACTTTCAAGGAAGCATTAAAAGACAGATTGTCATATGAACTAACTTTAATGAATACAAACGCGTTATCAGATCATCAGACACCGAAGCAAAGTACAGCAATTCTGACACTCGTTAGAGTTTGACGTTGTTGTAGCAACCCTAATTTAGCAAGGCAGATTGAGCACCAATTCAGTCAAAATTATCAATATATTACGAAAGAGTGATCATCATACACATATCCTAGAGCAGGGCAGCCACTATATGGAATTTTAGTTTTAGCGTCTCAGCAGACGCTTAAAGGTATTTTATTGCTGTCGAAGATGAAGAACCGTTCAAAAGAGAGTGAAATGTTTTTTAATCCAAATTAACGAAAAGTACAATGTTCGATTGAGGTAGTCCTAATCCAAATCTACGAGGGGCTTAACCTTATCAGCATTTTGATTGAACTAAGGGAAACTGTTTGGAGGGCGGGAGGTGTAGAATTCAACAGTTGACCTTGTGTCTAAAGCTTTACTTCTTCACAATGTTTGGCTGTTGATATATTTAACAACAAATACGGTTTATGGATTGACCTAAGGTCAACAGAGGTTTAATCAGTTGCATGGAAGCGGGAGAACTGTGAGTGACGTAATAAACATTCAAATTGTTGATAAAGAAGAAGAAGCGTATATCCGCTTAATGTACATTTTGTTTTTAATATATGATGCGCAGATGAATATTGAAATTTTAACAGATTAAAAAGTGTAGCATATAAATTTTTTTATTTTATAAAAAGCATTTTGATGTCTGTTCAGGTTTATCCAAATGTGCTCTACAGCGCCGCAAAGAAGGAGATAGTATAAGATACCCCTAACATAAAACGTTCAGATTAACAACATAGGCAAATGCCGCAAAGTATAGAGCAAGACCTTTCAAAATACAGCAAAAACAAACGGAAGGTATTCTGCTGCCTTTAATGCTGTTACATATGTTAATACTGGAGCATCGACTATAAGTGCTCTATCAGCAGGAAACAAGTGTTGGTCTCTAGCACGGGCATAGGCGCACCCGCAGCTTTACCTCTAGGGGTTTGTCTTTAGCTCTCGGTCTGTTCATTAGAATTTTTAACTGTAAGTGCGGCTGGCAAAAAATAAAAATAAACTCCAAAAGACACAGCTATGGTTTCAACTTAATAACGGCTAAACTTAGTTGTTCAAACTGACAATAAAGGTAAAGCGCTTGTTGATTCAAACATCACGGATGAGAAGTTAATCGTTTACAGGCCGATTTTTGATATGACTACAAAAGACAAAAGTTGATCTTCATAAGAACGGCGAGGACAAGTTTTTCTCAACAGCCAGACCCCGAGCAGATTATAAAAAGGAATGCTTAAAAAAGTAAACGGACATTAACTCTGTTTTAAACAGCTCACAGTAACAACACGAAGGGTGTTTATACTATGTTTCATGAGTCAAGCAAAAAGACCGTTGATATTGATTCTGATTAATATTGTTTTTTAATTTAAATAAATATTTTGAGTTAGAAAAGAAATAAACAAGGCTATGATATATGAAGGGCAAGACGAAATTGTTTGAAGGAATGCTTGAGAGAGAGCGATTATCATAGGCACTGAATGATATGATTTAGAAGTCATTGATCCAGCAAACGTGTGAGGGCAAGCGTTTGTACATGCTATTTCCAAGATTCCAAGTAAACTAACAATAGACGCCAGTTAAAGTAATGTTTAAGCTGTTCTTAATCAACTATATAACAATAAATGAAGAAAATCTAGAGTCTGGGTCTCAACTAAACAACAGACTATTCTTTCTCGTAATGAAACTTCACACCCGGTTGGGCAGACGAACTGCTTGCACAGTTTGGACGCTGCGCTGAAGAAGCCAAAATGCGAGGTCTGGTTGGTCAGAGGGCGAAGTTTTAGAGATTAGATTAAAAACAGGCTAAGTATGCTCCGAATTGTTGGGCAAGTCTTCATGCCACTTGCCTCGAGAGTTGGTAGCGAAAAGAGCAGTTCTAAACATAAGACTTCCGACAACAAATGTTTCATGTGGTGTGTTTCTCGCAAGGCTGCATCACGCCGCAAAAACGCAGAGAGAGTATCTAACTATCCGCCTTACATCAATGACCTTAACTTTAGTGCGGTGTCCTTTCCTGTTATGCGTGGATGACATTGATCGGTTTGGAAGAGCAAACAAAACCAATAACTGTTAATGTTCTACACATGGGATGAGGAACAAATCTACAACGATTCATTTAAAGTTGTCCAAGAACAGGTCCAACGATTGGCGAACCAGACAAAATTCATGTTGACTTACTACTGATTGTTTTCACCAGCGGGGCCTACGCATTACACATTAATACGCACAATGAGTAGATTATTGCGGCATACTTCAAAGCCTTACCAGAAACCATAATTTCTGCAGAAAATGTTTAACAGAATGCCATATAGGGTTCAAGGCCGCGAGTAAACATATGAAACATTGTTCGGCCCAGTTTTGACTGTAATACAGAACTAACTACGCCCCCGCCAGATCTAAAGTTAGTTTTAAGTAAACTGGAAACGGCTTGCAAAAATTCTCCATATGTTGTTTACGCAGACTTCGAGTCGCTTATTGTTCCTTATAAGGCCACCGCCGCAGAAACTTCCGAAAACGGTCCTAATGAGTAATCCATCAGATCTGTTCATTTGCTTTTCATTGTCAGGTCGGTGGCGTTCATTCAAACGCCAGAAATTATATAGAGGGCCTAATGCTGCAAAAAAAATTCTTAGAACGCTGCAGAACGTGCGTAATGACTGTTCTTATATCTAAACTTATCTGAAATCATAATGACGCCTGAAGACCAACAACAGTATGACTCAGCCACACATTGTTGGATTTGTGGTTTAGGCCTCTCATCAGACGCAGAGAATCCAAAGTAAGAGACCATGATCCACATTAGCGGAAAGTTCAGAGGAGCGGCGCATAACAAATGCAATCTTCAACTAAAGTTTGATCCTAAGACATGGAAGCTGCCTGTATTCTTTCATAACTTGCGAGGTTACGACTCTCACCTTATAATGAAAGCAGTGGACGATGCCTTCAGGGTGTCATGCATTGCACAGTCATCAGAAAAGTACATGTGTTTCATTTAATAACATGTCTTTCTACGACTCTATGCAACACATGATGGGCTCATTAGAGGCACTGGCTATGTCCTTAAAGTCCTGCCCAATACAGAAGAATATTTTGACCCAACTCTCGTTAGAAAGGGCGTTTACCCTTATGAGTACATGAACAGTTGGGAAAGGTTTGATGAAAATACACTTCCTCCTAAAGGCGCGTTCTTTTCTAGTCTTAGAGGAAAGGACATCAGCGACTCCGATTACCAGCATGCTCAAGATGCTTGGCAAAAGTTAGATTGTAAAACGATGGGAGACTATCATGATTCATACTTGATGGCAGATGTATGTTTGTTGGCGGACGTCTTTGAAAATTATAGAAAGACCTGCATGAAACATTATAGCTGGATCCGCGCATTACATTTCTGCGCCCGGGATGAGTTGGGACGCTTTCTTAAAGTTTACTGGAGTAAAGATTGATTTATTGTCAGATTTACCAATGATTCAGATGATTGAAAACGGGTTGCGTGGGGGAATTAGTATGGCGTCGCATCATTACTGTAAAGCAAACAACAAATACCTAGATGATTATGATCCAAGTAAAAGGTCTAACTATCTCATGTATTTAGATGCAAACAATCTGTATGGATGGGCAATGGCGCAATCACTTCCATTACGTAACTTTAAAATGTACACAGGTAGAATAATATTCAAAAGGCATTAAAGTGGTTGAACAGTTTAACGCCTGATCAGCAGCGCGGCTTCATTCTAGAAGTTGACTTAGAATATCCTCATGAACTCCATGACCTGCATAATGACTATCCATTAGCAGCAGAAAGTCTAAAGATGGATCCAAGAGAGCCACCTAAACTTGTGCCCAATCTTCGGGGCAAAAAAATTATGTCTGTCATTACAGACTTCTACAATTTTATTTAAGACATGGTTTGAAGTTGACAGCTGTTCATCGCATAATTGCTTTTGATCAAGAACAGTTCATGAAACCATACATCATGAAGAACACTGATCTCAGAACTAAATCCACAGATGCTTCAGAAAAAGACTTTTTTAAGCTGATGAACAACAGCTGTTTTGGAAAGACTATGGAGAATCCGCACAAGCGCAAAGATGTCAGATTGGTCACCAGAGAGAATGAAGCAATTAAGCTGACTTCAAAACCAAATTATCAGGACTTCAGAAGATTTCATGATCAGCTTTTTGGCATAATGATGAAAAAAAGAAAGTCAAATTGGACAAACCTGTATTTATTGGGTTTACTGTTTTAGAATTATCAAAGCTTTTGATGTTAGAATTTCTTTATGACTACTTTAAGCCTCGTATCCTGAGTCCAGAGTACTTTACACAGATACAGACAGTTTTGTTATAGATATCCCTACTGAAGACATCTATAAGACATGGAAATGGAAGTGGCTAAAGGGCATGCAGGATGGTATGATACATCTGATTATCCTAAAGATTCACCTTTGCATTCAATTACTAACAAGAAGGTTTTAGGAAAGATGAAGGATGAATTATCTGGAAAGGTGATCAAGGAGTATGTGGGGTTAAGGTAAAAAAATGTACAGTATTTCGAGCCAGGAGAAAATCATTAAGAAAGCAAAGGGAATATCTCGCAGCGTTGTGCAGTCAAACATATCACATGACAACTACAAAGAAGCATTGTTTGGCAATAAGACTTTTCATCATGACAACGTAAAACTGCGATCTAATCTACATGAGATCAACACAACAGTTGTAACAAAGAAGTCGTTAGATAGAACAAACACAAAACGGTATTTGTTAATCCAGTGTTTTCATATGCAATCGGGCACTGGAGAACCGTAAATTAATTAAAGCGGAACTGTGTCTGGCGGAATTATCTGCAGTTCTTCTTTCACAAAAGATCTTTGAGGGGCTGGCTGTTTTGTTGTGTCAGTTTCTCGTAAATAATACACGGGCGGATTCATCTTTACAATTCTTTTTTATTTCTTACGGGTCAACACTCCAAACTGGATCTGTTGCCCTGATGCGAGTGTCCCTTCTGCTTCCCCGGTAAATAAAGGTACCTTACTTTCAAACCAAACGGCAATAGTTTGCTGGATGAAGACTCTCCTTCAACAAACATTTATTGTTTTTCTTTTGATTGCTTGTACTGGTTTAACCCTTTAAATTCTTCATTATTCATTGCGCGCAAAACTGAGGGCAGTCTTCTAACCCATTCTGTGTTGCGAGAATTGTCAATCAGCTCTCTGTGATACTGGTAGGAAAAAAAGTCTTTCGGATAACTGTTTGTTAAAGTTTTTCAACTAAAGCCTGTGATCTGTGAACTCCCGGAATGCCTCTTCTAATAGTAACTCTGTGTTTAACAATATTGATTCACTTGGCCTTTAAATTCTTTTCCATCATCAACTTGAATCATGCGAGGGTAAGTTAGGGGGCCTCGTTGGTATATCAGCTGTATGGCAACAGCAACAGCAGAAGCACTCTTTTGTGTTAATGGTTCCGCATCTTTGTACTTGAAGCTATGTCAATGACTGTGAGTGCGTACTTAAATCTTTTTCGTCTAATCCTATCAGAGGGTAAATATAGAAGATCCATTTGATGGGTGTCGTTCGGTGTTGTGTTCACAAAGTGTGGTCTCTGTATTCGTTTGGGCGCAGGTAAATAAATTTGCCAAATCGCTTGTTTAGATAACCATTCTTTTGCTGTTTGTTCACTGACTCCAGCTGCTTGGCTTATGCTTTTTAATTGCTGTTATTCCTTCCAATTTCCTTTTGGCGAATAATAGATTTTGTTCATTTTTTACTCAGCCAATATTATGCGCAATAAAATACACAACGGTCATACCAACGACAATAAACCCGATTTCTTGCATCTTTTGTTTTTCTGATGGTTGATAAAAGTCACTGAATTTTGTGGGGCAATGTCTCGATTGGTTTTGCCTTTTACTAGATAATATTGTTTTATTGCTTGATCAACATTTTTAAATGTGTAAGCTGCATGCCCCTGTCTTTTCAGTGTGTCATTAATAAAATCTAACTGCCCAAGTCTCTGCCTTTCATAGGCGTCTTGTGCAGCTGCTAGTTCCTCCATAGCTTTGTTATGTCTTTTTCTCTCGCCGTCATCCCGCAGTTTACTAAATGCGAAATTACTTCCGCTAAAAGCAAGCGCATTCACCACAGCGCCGCCTTATCATTATTGCGAGTGAGCCATTTTTTTATAAATGTATTTTTTTTTCTTACATATTTATATTGTCTGGAATTATTCCTTGCTTAACTAGAAAATCTTTCGTGGCAACCGAAGCTGCAATGATAGCAATCAGCTTTGCTGAATCCTCAAAGTCTAGTTTGCCAAGATCTGCTGGTTTAATTCTTAACAAGCTTTTACCAAGCATTGAGTATCCTACACTTAGGCCACCATAACAGCAGAATGGTATACAAGGTTGGTAACAGTTTTTTCGCATGCGTCATTTTTATAAATAAAATAATTATAATTTAATAAAAAACATGAACAGTGATGATCTCCTACAGCTACAAGGCGGCCTAAACCCTTCCCGAACTTATGAATGACCAAGTTGATGCCAAGCTGTTATGCCCCAAAAGGAGAGGTTGTATTCTTTGGCAGCGTGTGGAAAACAAAACAGTTCCTCGGAACTGAATTCAGCATTGAACAGATTCAACGATGTCGCCACAAGACATTATAAAGTATCATAACAGGTATGAGGCGCAGTTGGGGTCAAGAATGGTAAAAAGTGTGGGGCAAACGGTTCTTAGTTTGTACACTAAACTAGTCAGTAGATTTGCTCCCATTGATTCTGAACAAGATCTTACGTATGATTTAACGCAAGATCCAGTTTTAACAAAGTCATTAGAGTCTCTAGGATGTGATTTATACTATAGATTTGGAACATTGTTATCGCCATTAATCATGGGATTAATTACTTTTAATCATATAGATTTTATTTCCCTTCAAAATGAACGAGCTGGAAATCAGCAGAACCAGAAAACACTGAATCAGGTGGAGAAAGTAACAAGCCAGAAAATCAGCAGAAAACACTGAACCAGGTGGAGGCCATTAAAAATCCTGGGCGTGTTGAAGCAGGAAAAAAATTAGCAGAGTGGAACAGACAAAAAAAATTAATGTACAGAATATGACTCATCATGAAAACATAACACCGCCAGCGCCAGAACAAGTTGATTCAATGCCCGCTATAAAAACTCCATGTGATACAAGGGCCCCAAAGTCTTCATGGAATATTGAACTTAAAACTGTTGCCATTTTTGGCGCCCTTGCTGCTGCTGGGGGCGGTTATTACTGTTATAAAATATAAAGAAAGGCAGCAGAAACAAAAGCAACCAAAAAAATCTGAACCGTTAAATACAGAAAAAACAACTGCAACGCCAAAACCGTCAACAACAAAAGATCATTTTGATCCATTTCAAATGGATAATATTTTAAGAACTTAATTTTAAATTTTCTTATAAAATAGATCATGGCGTATTATAAAATGATAAAGTCAATAAATAAAGACATGGAGTCATAAAAGACATTTCCATAGACCAGAATTGTAATCAATGCGGTTGCTTAGGTTGCAAGAACTTCATTAAATCTATGCAGAGAACGCTGAGCAAGACATCCTCAACGATGACGCGTTTTTTGAGGCGTGTGTGTACTATATTAGACATCTACTATTTAAGATAAAAACATAGATTGTATTCTTTTGATAATTATAAGATAACTTAAATAAAGAACTTGGTTGTACTTAGAGGATGACTTAATCAAGAACTTATCAAGAAACTTAATCAAGAACTTAATCAAGAACTTAATTAAGAACTTGATCAAGAACTTATTAAAACTTGGCTGTGGGGCGGGTGGGGGTGGGGTGAGTGGCGGGTGGGGTGGAGTGGGGTAGGGGGGTGTGCATGCGTGGGGTAGGACAAAACAAACAACAAACACCCAATAGACAGTCCAGGGGTGGGGCGGAGGGACGTGCGTGCGTGGGTAGGCCAAAACACACAAACACCAACAAACAAACAAGAAGTGGAACTACCAGGCTGTGTCCCGCGCGCAACCTCAATCAACCCAAGTGATCACATAGGGTCGTTTGGCCTAGTTTGCCGCTGAGCTTTGCTGGTGCTGCCGCGCTTTGTAGTCAAGCGATCACATAGGGTCGTTTGACCTAGTTTGCCACCAAGCTTTGCAGGTGCTGACGTCATTGGCGGCAAGCGACCACATAGGGTTGTTTGGCCTAGTTTGCTGTGCTCCTCTTTTCTCAACAGGCTTGCAACTGGCTTTTGCAGAGTTACAGCAATTACTGCTGTAGCCGAGCTTTTATGGCGCTCTAATCGCCAGTAGTAGTACATCCGTCATTGTATATTTGGAGCATTTATATGAAGATAGTGCTGGCCACACACTACTCCTCTCCATACTGGTAGATGTACTAAGGTCTGCCTAGCCCTATCTAGTTTTGCCAGAACCCCGAAAATCGCCATCCAGTTGCATAAGTTTAATAATGGTTTTGGCGTTTGCTACACAGTTCATTTATACTGATTCCTAGCTTGTGGAATTTAGGTAGTTAATAAAAACACACAGAAAGTTGAATGAGTTTCCTAGCATACGAATCAGACATTTTCACCTGCGTCTTAAGAAATAAACGCCATGTTTGATGCGTTTTTTTTTTTTAAACATGACTTGGCTGTCTCAAGCCAACGCCCAACAATCAACGCGTGATGGATTGTTTTGCTTTGGCCGGCTTTCAACAATGCAGCACCATTTATTAAATAAGGAACCATCTCATCGATAGTCAACACATATTAAAACTGGCTATATTTTGTTCAGCAATATTGCCTTCAACGTTTTCATTTCCTTGAACCAACAAACCTTTAAGATATTCGTCCATTTCCAAAGCAGTCGGTTCCCTTTTTCTTTTTCTGTTCCTTCTGGAAAGCAATACTTCTTTTCGGTTTCAGCTGGTAACGAACATGCTTCACCCCGTTCTTTTTTCAACAAATACTCTGACATGCAAGTATGGTAAACTTGTGGTGTTCAATGGCGAGAGCCTGCTCTTCAGTGAAACGGGTAGCCATTTTTTAGAATAACACACCAACCACAGAACACAGCGCAATAAAAAACGCCCTACTCGTCCGGGAGCCAGTAGAAGAAATGTGAAACCGGTGTTGGTTACTAGTCATGTGAGCGACTGTGAAAGATGATGAAATATATTGTAAGCGCAGGCCCGGCGTGAGGGATGGTGGTGTGAGGGGAGGAGCGGGGCGGCAGTATTGATTTTTGGCCTCTCAGTTGTCAGCAGGCGTGAGGCGCGCGCGCGCGTGTATGAGTGTCTGTCTGTGCCCATGTGTGGTGTGTGTGTGTGTGTGTGTGTGTGTGTCAACATCACGAAACTGTGAACAGCTCCCAGATCAGGTTTTGTTGTTGTTGTTGTTGTTGTGTTTTAGATCAGTTTACCCCGGCCCATGTTGACACCTTTCGTCCGTGTCTGCCCAGTGTTTTGATACTGCTTCTCCTGAGTCTGTCCCGTGTTGAAGAGACTACTGTGTAGCCTGGTGTCAGTCTCGTGTGTGCCAACACCTTCGGCCCATGCGCTCGCTCAGTCTGTGCTGTCAGTGCCAACAAGTCGGTTTACCTGCTCTCTGTGTGTGTGTGTCTGCCCGCCTCTCTGTCTGTCTGTCTCTCTCTGTCTCTCTCTTCTCTGTCTGTCTGTCTGTCTGTCTGTCTGTCTCTCTCTGTTGCGGCGCGTGTATGAGCGTGTGTTTGTGTGTATGTGTGTGTGTTCGTGTGTGAGTGTGTGTGTGTGCATACGCACGTATGCCTATGGCTCCAAAATGGCTTCTCCTCCGTGTCTAAATAAAAATATTATTTAAACCACAAGCAATCCTTCACCACACGAGGGCAACTTGACCTTAACGGGCTTTGGCTCGCCTCTCTCTGTGCCGACGAACTCCCGCTGTAATTAACATACTGCGAAGTATCGGATAGCCTAGTGCACCCACCGTGTATATGGGCGCGTTCAGTCCACGGCTGCTTTTCCTACGTTACTCTATGGGGCGTGTTCAGTCCTGGCTACTTTCCTACGCTACTCTCTGAAAACTTTAGTAAATTAGTTTTAAAATGGATAACCCGCACGTAGTTTTTTTTGTGGGGTTTATTTTTTTTGGGTTATTAAAGTCATCTTAGTAAGAACGATATCCGTTTCTGTCATTTCGCCCGAAACTGGTTAGGGGGAAGTATTAAAAGCGGCTAAATCGTTCCTCCTAAACATCTTGGGTCCCGATCTCTTAACAATGACCAGGTCACGAACACTTTCTCAGGGAGGGGTCATCGTTAGGGCTTTTTTTTTTTTCACCCTGCCACAGAGGCAGCCACATCCACTTAAAAGGGGACAGATAAGAAGTCTTCACAAAACAAATTTCCCCATTCCACAGAACACTGCCATGCGACAAACAAAGAACATTCTTCTTCTTCCTTTTCTGACCTTTTCCAGCATAAACATGTGTACCCCAAGCGTACATGTTGACCCAGCACAAAATGTTCCCTCAATTCCTTTTCATGACCGCCGCTCAGACTGTTGACCCATTCGCGCCCATTCCATTCATACTCTCCCCAACATCAGTACATTGTGACCCCAGCATCAGACGGGGCCCATTCTGTGCTCCACCATTCAGACTCTGTCCAGCACAGACATGTGTACTCCAGCATCATACTTTTGACCCTTCTGCCTCCATTCCTTTCATCACTGTCCACATCAACAGGTGACTCCACACATACTGTGTGACCCCATTGCGATCCATTCCTTTCAAACTCTGCCAGCATCTAATGGTGATCCACATCAGTACATGTGTGACTCCTTCGGGCGCTCCTTTCCCATTTCATGACATGCCAGCATCTACATGTGGACTCCATTCGCCCCTCCTTTCCATTTCATACCTGTCCAGAAACAGAAAATGTTACTCCAGCATCATACATGGTGACCCTTCTGTGCTCCTTCCTTTCATAACTCTTCCCCCATCAGTACTGGTGACTCCCAGCATCATAAAAGGTTGATTTTTCCACACAACATTTGACCCTTTCGTGCCCTTCCATTTCAGACTCTTCCGCATTACAATTTGTGACTCCAGAATCAGTACATGTGTGACCCCCAGCACATACAGTGTGACCCATTCGTCCCCATTCCATTTCCGACTCTGTCCACATCTACTTGGACTCCACATCATACTGTGACCCTTCTGTCTCCATTCCATTTCAGACTCTGCCAGCATCATGCATTGTGACTCCAGCATCAGTACTGGGACTCCCATTCTACCTCCTTTCCCATTTCATGACTGTCCACATCAGTACATGTGTACTCCTTTCTGCGCTCCATTCCTTTTTCAACTCTGCCCCGCTCAACATGGTGACTCCACATCATAAATGGTGACTCCATTCTTGCTCCATTCCATTTCAACTCGCCCACACAGTACATTTGACTCCCTTTTTACCCCAACTATATTTGGTTTGCTTTTTCTACAGATATTTATTTTTCAATCGCATCAAAATTTTTATTTTAAAATGCCCATCCACACCTGCAAACACCCCGGGGAACAAAAGAAAAAAAAATTCTTCTTTTGTTCAATTAGACAAACTTTCTGTCCCAAAATCAACTCCTAAACGTCCAAAAAAACAGAGAAACCACATAGAATCTTCTCTCTATTAAAGAATCAACTGTTTTCATGACTGCATGTACATAAATTGTGTATTTGGGCTGAGCAGTAAGGGTTTTACATGTGAAAAATGAGTGACATTGACATGAAGACAAAGAAACAGCAGCCAGGACGACAAAGAAAGGAAATGAAATGATCATTGGTGAATATGAGAGAAACAAAGAACATAAATTTTTAAGTGTGGGTAGATAAAATTTATAACAGTTTTCCCGCAAACAAAACAAAAAAAAAGTACCAAAAACTTTGGTTTAAAAGACAGAATGATAACATACAAACCAAAAAACAAAATTTAACCCTAAAATTAAAAGGAGACCGCAATATTGCAGTCAAAACAAGATTCATGCTTGCACAGTCATCTGAAAAAAAAAATTGCAGACTGAGAATCAATTTCATAAACATCATCATGTTTGTTTACATACACACACATATGTGCGTACAATGCACACACACATGCTCAAAGTCTTCCAGAAAACATTTTTCCCTAACAACAAAGGCCATTGTGAACAGACTCTCTCTCTTTCTCCCCAAACTACTCTTTTCCTACTGTGTCCAATTCTTTCTTGCATCTTGTAGAATGCTGTGTTTATCAACAGCAAACATTGATGGCCATGGAATTAAAGCAAAGCATGAAAGGCAGAAATTTGGTCAAAGCAGGGGATGGAGGAAGGGGAGTGGGGCAGTTCATCATCCAAGTGTTTGAAAACCAGAGAGAAGAGGGAGAGGGGAGGGGGTGGACCACAGCACAGCCTCCTGTTCCCACAGTTCACACCGTACATTGTGCAACCACTCTTTCTGCTCTTTCCAGAGAGAAGAGGGAGAGGGGAGGGGTGGACCACAGCACAGCCTCCTGTTCCCACAGTTCACACCTTACTATTGTGCAAACACTCTTTCTGCTCTTTCCAAGCATACATTTTTTGTCCAACAGATGTTTTTTGTTTCTGCTGAGACCACTACAAAGAAGAAAAAAAATTGGGCCATTTTCCGCTGAGAGCAGTAGAGTGATCTGAACATACAAAGAAAGCCTGCACGAGCACACACACTCACACACTCACACACACACACACACACACACACACACACACACACACACACACGCGCGCGCACACATGCACACGCACACATGCACACACACACACACACTATGAGGACATAATCAGACCATCATCCAGTTCATCCACTCATAACAATGGCACAGTGACAGGCATGACAACAGAGACAGATGAGAGACAGTACTTCACACTGACACCCTGAATTATGTGCAGACAATTTTTCATGAGCCAGTACAAACCTCAGTGACACAACATGAAAAGCATCTGATCCAACAACAAAAGTGCAGTAGGTCTTACAACGCATTCATCACAAAGAACACATCAGGGGTGGGAACTGGTAACAGACAAAAAAGAGGAAATCTAGGGGGTCCGGGGCATGCCCCCCCGGAAAAATGTTTTTTCTTAAGGATGCATATCTGTGCAATCTGGTGTATTTTGGGCAAATAAATGAAACATTCAGAGAGCATAAAATATGTTTTTTTTGGGGCACGGTTTCATCTATAGATCACATGCAAACATTACAAAAATACTCGCCCTACTTCGAAAAAAAAGAACATTGAAATGGATGCCTGCTTTCGTTTACTGGATG
>CM031622.1:1930568-1945520 GCA_018398815.1 Conus ventricosus
AAATTGAATAGAAAGGAACAGAGAGTGCCTCCGAAAGAAATGTATATGCACGTCTTGATCTGGGCTGAATAATTCAGTGGTTTGTTTCTGGGTGGTGAGTGATTTTAACGTGGTGACAGCCTGATGTGGCCTTTGCGGTCGGCTGGGCTATAAGCAACATTATCTTATCCTATCTTGTTTTCTGGCCACGTTCCATCTTCCAATGGTTCATAGTTCTGCATAATATTGTTGACAGATGGCATAACAACAAACACCATGAAACATAACCTCTTTAGCGAGGTAACAAAGCCATTTATCATGTCAGTTAAAATTAAAAAAGTAGAAAAGAAACATCTACTAAAAAAAAAAAATTCAGCTGGAATCAATTTTGTCCAAAGTACAATCATAACTTTTTCTATACAATAAACCATAAGCCATCACTAGTGTTGTGTGTGTGTGTGTTGTGTGTGTGTGTGTGTGTGTGTGTGTATGTGTGTGTGTGTGTGTGTATGGTGTGTTGTGTGTGTGTGTGTGTGTGTGTGTGTGTGTGTTGTGTGTGTGTGTGCGTGGTGTGTGTGTGTGTGTGTGTGTGTGTGTGTGTGTGTGTGTGTGTGTATGTGTGTGGTGTGTGTGTGTGTATGTGCGTGTGTGTGCGTGTGTGTGTTGTGTGTTGTGTATGTGTGTGTGTGTGTGTGTGTGTGTGTGTGTGTGTGTGTGTGTGTGTGTGTGTGTGGTGTGTGTGTGTGTGTGTGTGTATGTGTGTGTGTGTGTGTGTGTGTGTGTGTATGTGTGTGTGTGTGTGTGTGTGTATGTGTGTGGTGTGTGTGTGTGTGTGTGTGTGTGTGTGTGTGTGTGTGTGTGTGTGTGTGTGTGTTCAAATTCACTGAGCAAACTGAGGGTCTGACCTGCATGGGGTTGGAGCTGATCATGCTGGCTCTCTCCTCTGGGCCGGCCTTGTCAAAGTTGGAAATGAAGTTGTACACCTCATTGGAGATCATCTGACCCCTGACAGAATGAAGGACATGGACATGATTATTAGCATCTGTTGTCCAACAGAAATCATTGTTTCATCACAGAATGAAGGTACATGGACATGATCATTAGCATCTGCTGTCCAACAGAAATCATAGCTTCATCACACATAAATCATTAGCTTCATCACAATAAATCATAGTTTCATCACACATAAATCATAGCTTCATCACTGGGAATGACACATTTTCACAAGACTGAAACCATGATTATACTGAAACCATGATACAATTTTTCTTTCTTTTTTATTTACTTTCTTTAGCTTGAATGGTACTTCTTTTCAGAAAATCAAACTATAAAATTGAGATTTTATGAACAAAAATAGTACTTTTTCAAAATATTAAACACATGACAATGATAACATTGATGATGACGATTATACTTAGACAAATGATGTTGGCAGCGATGAAGAGAAAGATAATGATGATAACTAATGAAATGGTGACAACAGAAAGAACACAAAATCAACAACTACAAAATTATAAAAGCAACAGTGACAGTACATAGTAACAGTCACACAATGACAATATGAAGCTTATGAGTAAAAACACTACACTTATGATACAGACTTCACATAAAGTTAAGGACCACTTGCAAAATTGCACGCCAAATAGAAACTAGAAAATCGATTCCATCCATCTTTGACATACATTTATTTCAACAATCCATATGTGCCTAAAATGAAATTTAGCACAATCGATACAGAAATGCACAATTCGCAGCGCTCGAAATCGGCCCACCCTCTAAATCGAAAATCACACAAATGTGAGTCGAAAAACATTGAACAAAATCACAGAAAAAGAGAGGTTAAACTTCATGAATGTCAATGGATTGTCAGAAGCGCGTGTGTCCACCATTCTGGCAAGGCAGTCAAGGGCAACGCTGGCGCATGGAGTTGATCAGGCGTGCCAGAAAGGCCTGAGGAATAGTGTTCCATTCTTCTTGCAGCCATCCAAGCAGCTGCTGTCGGTTGGCGGGCAAAGGGTGGTTCTCTCGAACTCTCCGACCGAGCTCGGCCCACAACTGTTCGATGGGATTAAGGTCGGGACTGTTGGCTGGCCATACCATGCGGGTAATCCCCGCCTGCTGCACGAAGGAGTTGACGGCCCTGGACCTGTGTGGCGTGGCGTTGTCGTCCTGAAGGACAGCAGCAGGCCCAATCTGCTGCAGCGCTGGGACGAACCAAGTCTAATTGAACTCCTGCATATACCGCTGGCCCTGTCAGTAAACCGTCGACATTTAAAGGGGGTTCTGTTGGATGCCTGCTGATTCCTCCCACACCAAAACGGAGCGCCTCCAAGGGACCGACTTCTTGCATTGCATTGGCAGCAACTGCTCCCGTGACGCCTCCAGACCGGTTCGGCCATCACTGTGTTTCAGACAACCGAGATTTCATCAGTGAACCAGAACCTCTGTCCACTGGCACGTGCCACCTCTGGTGCGAATTGCACCAGGCATGACGTTGGGCCTCGCTGATCTGGGTCACCTTGGTATTCGTAATGGACGAGCGCGCACGAAGGTTGACGTCAAGCGGCGATAACGTGTTGTCTGCGACTACTGTGTGTTAGTGGCAGCTCGCAACGGTCGCCTGAAGATGTTGGCAGAGTTCGTTCGTTGCACTATGCTTTGGGGCGGTGGATGTAGCGGTCTTCTCTTGCTGTCGTTTCTTTGGGACGACCCTCGAACGCCGCTCCTAGGACTCTTCCTGTCACTGGAACCGCTGACTCAACGAATGATGAACTGAGTGCCGACACTTTGAAGCCTGCGTGACACTTCGCGCACGCCAAATCATCCTGCAGCCAGGCATATCGCTCGGGTTCGTCGACAATAGTAAATTATTTCGACCGAACCCAAGCAGCAGCATGCCACCACGACAAAAGTAAAAAATGATTTTTGCCCAACATTCAATAATACACAGTATCACCCTCTAGCACCATAAGTATAGAGGGGAAAATTTCACTCACTATTGCAGTGAAAAACATGAAAGTGTTAAAAATGGATGATTTAGTGACCAGTGTCTAGAATCTATACACAAACTCATGAACGGGACATCTCAAGAAAACTCTGTGTTTTCTGGTGGACAGCGAATATGAGCTGACACGGATACACTCCCTGTGGAGTGCTGGACATGGAATGCCGCAGAATGAACGCTGGACCCCACGTGTATGGGGGAATCACGATGAGCATGTAGGAGTAAAGCCAATTGATACCGAGACAGTATGGAAGGCAGAACAATCGAGTAGAAAGAAAGAGAAGAAGCATCCAAGCGCAGACCTCCGACAACTGAACCTATAACTTTCGGGAGTTGACACCCCCTCAAGTGTATCATAGGGCCGATTACACACACAAACACACACACACACACAAAACACAAACACACACACACACACACACTCACCATAGGACGTGCAATATTAAAGATTTTGATATGTTCAGTTCAACCCTAACCGTTTAAACAACATCGGATAAAATGCCGCAATCAAGGAATGGAATATATAGCCACCCCATTCATTACCACTAGCAGCCCTAAATGGGTGCTGTTTGGTCAGTTCGGGTGAATGATGGAAATAAAATCTGATAAAAAAAGCTGAAAATAACCACTGACTGACACATACAAGCTCAGTAAGATGCTACTGAATCTTAACATGTTAATGTCAAACAATAAACATTGCTATCTTCAGCAAAAGGTGTTTGTCCTTCTCCTGAAAAAAAAAAATCAGAAAGTTTGTTCAGAAACATCTGGATATCTACAGCAACAGAAAATATCATTTCATCGAATCTTCCAGTTTGTGTCAACAACTAGCTTTGCTATTTGTTCTAACACTCAAACTTATCCACAGTATTTATGAGAGAAACCTGACAGCATAAACATAACAGACCTGAAATTCCTCAAAACATGACTGACAGAAACAGTCAAATTGAAGATGTTACCACATCACTACACAATAAAAGACATGCTGTGGAACTCTGCACAACATTCATCAACCATCACCACCTGTCTTCATATGATTGCTCAGAAGTGAAAAAAGGGGGTGCCCTCTTGTGAGACATAAAAGCACAGCAGTCTCAACCAGAAAATTGAACAGGCTGGATAAACAAATATTTTAGCCTAGTCGGCTCAATTCTACTTGCCCCAAATGATGGTTTTCTCAATCTGACATATCCATCAAACCCTGTGATTATGAAAAGAACTCATTTTAAAAATCCATAAATGATCAACGACAAAACGCCAGAACTCCCCCACTTGACTTAATAGGCGGTGACCAGCCAATTGAACATAGGCTTAGTAACACCAAGGATACAGTCATAAATATTGATAGGCTCTGAATATGTTAGAGGGTGGGTCTTCAGTTTGTGACAAGATCCTAACATCAAACCGCGAGGCGTCTTCTCCCAAATTCCACCGAATCGGTGTTGCTGCCCATGTAGGTTGGGTACTCAAAAACGTCACACACATACTGTTCTCATCCCCAGCTGATGCATTTGTACCCTAAGTGTTCAAGAACCTCGGCTGTTAGGATGATCCCTGGAGTCTTTAGCCAGGTAAGATAAGATAATGATCTTATAATCGCCGCCAGCCGACCGCAAAGGGCCATATCAGCTGTCACACGTAAAATCAACGTCACCCTCATGAAAAAAAAAACAAAAAAAAACAACACCTTCATACATCTCGTTAAATGACATCGTCTAGAAACGCACCAGAAACTATGTTAAAAATCTTTCTTCCATTTTCTCCGAAAATCTTAAAATCATATGAAAAATGATATCTCTCTCGAAAAACTCAAGGATCACATCAGGCGGACATCCCTGACAGGAATCTTCATGACTCTCCGCTGTAAAAAGTATTGTGTCTCACATCGTGTTGCAAGTCCAACACTCTAAAGAACATGTTATCATTGTGAGTGGCGCATGACTTGGAAAGCACCACGGAGCTTCTTCACTCTTTAAAAGTTAAGCATGGGAAAATACGAATGGCCCCGTGTGCAGCCGCACAGAACCGTTCCTCTTTAACCGACCTCCCGACGTGGATGGGAGCATTCCTTAAGTTTGGACGGATCTGGAAAAAGTTTGTTACTCGTCGTGTGTGTCCAATCCTCCTGCCAGAGGTCTCACGCACATAAGCTTAATTTTGGGTTTCACACTGAGCAGGGTATATAATAGTGGACGTTTCTCCTCTGTGGGCGTTCTTGCTACACGATCACCCATTTCGTTCCCCGCCAAGCCAACATGACCAGAACCCAAGCAAGAGTAATGTTGTACCCGTCCGCCTTCACTTGCCTAAATAAGTCAAAAAAAAGTACAAGTTCTGGAGGCTGAAGTTGCGCCAGCTAGGCCTCCCAAGCTGACAGCGAATCCGACAGAACCAAGAAAGTCCCTCTTTGAAGAACGTGAGATTATCTTCAAAGCCAATACCAGAGCAGTAGATGGGTCAGCAGGAAGCTGTGGGTGTGACAAGAAGCAGCGGAATGGATATGATCCAACTGAATCTGAGAAGGAGCCCCAGGCATGTAGGGCTGCACCGGCCACTCCATCTTCAGACTTGGAACCGTCAGTGAAAACTTTTTTGATAGGAAGGGAATTTGGAACAGAGCGCAGCATTACAAAGCCTATGGTACCCAGAGAGCTGGTAGAACTCTTCGAAAAGCTGCAAAATCAAAACGAATCTCTGGCGTGAAGAAGTCCACGTGGTTGATCCGGAAACTTGGAAAATCAGATACTAACCTAGGTCTAGACTGCATTCCGTCACGTGAGGCAGCATACGAAACCAAACACGCGGAATACAGTTTTAGGGTTGGTTTCGAATTTGTTTGAAACTGAGGGTCAAAGACACAGTCATAGGCAGGATTTCTGCTGTTTCTGAGAACCTTCAGATAATTATAAATTAAGAGACATTTTCAGCCTGCGTATGGACAGTGAGGTTCACCTGCCCTCTGGCGTACAGCTGTACTCAGGGTGGGTGCGGAATGCTCCAAGACAGAGACTAAGCCCTTGATGGTGGAATAGGTCCAAAAGTTGAGGTAAAGGTCTTGCAGACAGTACACAGCACAACCATAATCCAATTTGGTACGGACCAAGCTCTGTGAGGTGCAGCATAGTATTCATATCAGCGCCCCATCTGAGTTTTGCCTACGACCCCAGAATAGTCAAGCTTATCTGCAAGAGTTTTGAGGTTTTTGATGTGGCTGAGAAAGTTGAGTTTTGGTCAAAAGTTAGATGATGGAATTTGGGCTTATTTTACAGATACTGGTTTGGGTGGTAGGGGTGGGTGTATTGGGATGGGGTATTTATAGTTTGTTTTGGGGAGTATGTGGGGTGGTTGTGAATTGACTTTCTGGTGGAGGGAAGAAGGTTAAAACAACATTTGTAAAATAAAGGAGGAAGGGGGGGAATATATGTTGGATTCATTTGAACGCAAAGTTGGAGTCGACGCTGTTAACACTTGTAGTGTTAGATGATACAAATGCATACAGCGCAATTCCATCAACAAAGAGACAAGACTAAGTGTCCTCAGTCGTACCGATTGACAATGTCAATTATTTTAATGCTGAAAGGGCGGGAGAAAGGAAGCTCCCCTGAGGAACACCCAACTCTGCCCAGTGGATGTCAGAGATTGTGGCCAACACGCACCTGGAACGTCGATCGGCTAAAAAAAGTTTTTGAATGAACAAGCAGTTGTGACGCCCGAAAACCAAGTCTGTGCAGGTCCATGAGGACTCCTGATTTCCACGAGTGTCTTACGCCTTTTCGAGTCGAAAAAGATAGCGACAACATGTTGCATGTTAAGAAAGGCCTTGCGGATGTTGTTTCCAGACGGATAAATGACAAACCCGTCGAGTGTGCTTCCGGAAACCGCGCTGTTCACACTGGCCAAAATTGGGCGGCATCGTTTTTCCGGCGGTGGTTCCACATCAACGGAGTGACCATCTTATCATCAGCTTACAGAGCAGCTATTCATAGCGATAGGCGATAAGTTGGAAGGGTTGTGTAAGGTCCTTTCGCAGGCTTGGAAATGGGAATGATCAGGGCTTCCCGCCAGGTAGGGCGGAAAGGACCCTGTTGGTCTCCAGATAGTTTTAAAGACTTGGAGAAGAGTGCTGGAGACACTTATCGTGGAAATGTTACACAACCTGATAATGAATGTCATCCAGGACCAGCAAGAAATCAGTGCAGGTTTGGTAAAGCTAATTTGAGTTCAACGATGAAAAAGGAAGATTATATTTTCAGAGTGTCGATGTACATTGTAAATGAGAATTTTCTCTCTAATCTCTTGTTCTAAAAAAGACTGCACAGATTTATTGAAAGATGAGGAGTTCTGTTAGGATGGTGGAGGCCATCAAGATTGGATAACTTACATTGTTTTAGTCAGTGAACAAGCATCAGCAAGATTCAAGTGATGATTGGAGGGGTGGTTGTTTCTTTTCCGCTTTGATTTTTTAATGAATGTCTCAAGAACATTTGTTCACTTGTGAAGTTAGATTAGATGTGGGCGTCCGCGTGGGTATATTAGATGGTTGCATGCGTGCACCATGTGAGCACGGAGCTTTGTTACGAGGGAGAAGTCTCTCTATTATTTCATCTATGTCATGGTGAGGGCACTTATTTGGTCGGAGCGCTTTGCGTGCGACGTAAGATGTGACTGTGTTATATGTCTATAAATGTTTAGAGATAAGACACGTTGGGGATAAATTAAAGATGGTACCGTTGTGAGAAATTTTGAAATTTGTATGAGGGTTAATTTTTGGGCATTTGAGTTTGTCGGAAGACACTGGAATACAGGTTTTAGCACATTTGAGCACAGTGTTAGTCCAAGATTCAGCTGGGTCTGGACTCTGAATAAAATCAGTTTCTTGGAAATTCTTTTGAAATAGTGGCGTTAAATTTCCAGTTTTGCTTTCTTATAATATGAGATGTTGAGAGACAGATAACGTGTTCAGTTATTAAAAACGGGGGGGTTTTTGTAGAAGGACAGGAAATGTCACTTCCGTGCAGATAGTCATGACAGACCACTCATAGTCCCAGTACCAGCGAGGGTCACAATCGACAAACTAAACACGAAAGTGAACCTGTGGAAGAGTGGAGGTAAGTTGGAGCCCATCGTACAGACAACACAAATCAATACAGATAGACTTCCTCAAGAAGCAGACCTCTGGATGATGAACTGACACCTACCCCAAAGAGATTGTGAACCGTTAAAGTCACCCAACAGCAAAAAGGTCAGGAATTCTCCGATCAGACTGACAAGTCCCTGACGACAAACCGGACAGAAGGTGCAGATACAGTGACAATGTGACAGTCCTTGGGTGGAGAGTGACCTCGCATCTACAACCTGAAGGGCGGTAGTACAGAGCGACAGACTAAACCGCAAGTTTTTTATGTTAAAGAAGGGCAACACCACAGACATCCAATGTGGATGGTTGAGCAGGTTTGGATAGTACATTTAAAGCCAGAAAAATGAAGTCTTCTGGCTTTTGAATTTGTGTTCCCCTGATGAGCCACGACCGGAAGTTTCCTATTTGCCACAGAGCTGCGCTCCTCAAATTTGAATTTAGGCCACATATCCAATGGATTATTTTACTATCCATGGTGCAAGGACGAATAAAATCTTGCAACTATTCACACAAGTTCCTTTCATTCATGTCAACTCTCCTAGATTCTTGAAGAGCAGCAATTTTTTGGTGTTTCTCTCCCGCTTTTTTTTCACTTCGATCTGTTAAAATATTAGGTGCTTTCTTTTTAGGCGGCGATTTGTCTTACTCCAACACCCAGCTCCCTTGTTGACAGCTTCAGGGTGCCCTTTGAGATTTTTTGAGGGGTGTACTTTCTTGTAGTGCAATAACTTCAACGTTCCTGGCGCCCTGAAGCCTGTAGATCTTTGCCCCTAATGGGTTGGGCAGGAGTAGGTTATGAAGACTCGAGTCTTATCTGAAGCGATGATTGCTGGAGCTCGTCGCGTGCAGTATTTCTCCTAGGCTACAGACTGGGTTTCCTTGCTCTCTCTCAGCAAACGAGGATTCGACCGTCTGCACGCCGCTGCTGACTGTCGTTGGCTTCCGTACTGCGGCTGCAAACGAGAGCCAGCAGTCGGTTGACTTTTCATTACAATCTTTTTCGCCTCAAAAAACGGGATTCTCTGTTCAGTCTTTATTCTCTGAATTTCCTTTTCCTTCAACCAGTTTGGGCAGGTCTTTGATGACGATGGGTGCTTGCCTCCACAGTTGGCACAGAGTGGTGGACTGTCACACACACCCTGGTGGTTTAGCCAGGGTATGGCAACAACAACCCAGACATTTGAAATATACAAATGCTAACATTCTTGTACCCTTCCATCAAAACGTAAAATTCTAAGTGACTTACAGTAGTACTTCTTCATTTCTTTATGAAGTGAAATTAGTCATGACTTTTTACCTCCAGAGCGATAAATGCAGTCAGCTAAAAAGGCTTGGCAATCCTTAAAACCATAGAAATACTCCTAGAGATGCAGAAAAGCTGTTAGAAAACACTGGATCAGTAAAACACAAGATTTAAAGGTAAGGTTATTACACTTTGATCATCAAAATCAGATCAAAGACATCTAGGGGTGTGGGGTGATGTGTGGGGTCCGGCCATTCAGCAGCTCTTACTGCAGGCCTGACAGTGTGTGATGGTGCCGCAGAGGGTTAAAAGCAAAACAAATCCTGCAGTCAATCTATTGTCTTAAACCACAGAAAGTCATTTGTGTTCATTTCCAGATCATTGCTCATTCTTCATCAAGACGCTCTGTGTTGTTCAAACCATGCCTTCCTCCCACATCATTACACTTTCCACATGTACCACTGGAAACAATCTCTAGTGACTGTGTGCTTTACCATCCATTTCCATCACCGGAACTACTGTAATGATCGTCAAAGTCCATGTCATCATCTAAACCTAAAGTCTGAAGCTGCTCAAGTGCTTGATTCAAGGTTCATGACAAATCCTGTTCACTTATTCAAAGTTTGCTCAACATTTCCTTGTACGTGCAGTGGATATCTGAGTCACTTCTAACATGTTATGTTGAAGCCTTACACATCAGTCAGAACATCCACCTCTGGGTGAATGTTCACTCGATGTTAACCAAACACACGCAGCAAGCAGTTCAGTTTTGCAAGCCTGAGGCAGGGACCTTCGTCATTTGAAAAAAGTATAAACGGCCCTCAGAAAGCAAGTGTCGTGTACATTTGTACCACGATTGCTATACATAGTATGAAATGGGCTGAAACAAGAACCACCTATATTGTACTTTAGGAGGAGCTTGACAAGAGTTTAAAAGCCGTAAATGTAATAGAACAAACTCTCTAATGTCACAAACTCAAATGATTTTAATCATGCTATAACAGGCCGATTATTTTTCTTATCACAAGTTATCGGAATCACTAAAAGAGAGAGAGAGAGAGAGAGAGGAGAGAGAGAGAGAGAGAGAGAGAGAGAGAGAGGAGAGAGAGAGAGAGAGAGAGGTGGTCATGGTGGGTGGGCAACAGAAACACACAGAAGCAGAATAGTGCACTGGTCATACACACATGCACCAGCATCACTTAGATGTATGTTGAAGAAAAAGTGATACACACGGAGGGGGAAAAAACCCCTCTGCTGTCGCACATAGCATTAAAGAAACAGGCAGTTTATTATCCAAAGGATTTACAAAACCGTTTTGAAACAAACCGAGGCATACCTTGAAAAACAAACACCCCTGACCGTGCAACATACTTCATTGTTAATAGTGTAGAACAAAACAGCGCAGAAAAAAGACATACAAATAAACAAGCAAATGAAGTGAAACGGTGCTTTTTTTGCCTTATACATGCTGTCTGGCAAACAATACACACCCTGTCAAACTCTTGCGAGCTACGGCCGGTATGAAAGCTCCGTTTAGTCAGATTTTCATGTCTACCACAGGGTAAAGATGACCCATACAGTATCTTACACTTCAGACCCAAGTGCTGAGCCATCTTCACTCCCTTTGATCTGCGGTGAAATGCTACCAGCACAAGATTCTTCAGAAATTTCCTCTGTCTTGTCTGTAACTTTTTCTATTATGAAACCCTTCATCATGCGTTGTTTTCCTTCCTGTGGCTTACCAAAATCTGATCAAACAAAGCTAGCAAACTGGTTATAGCTTGCCAGAGTTGGACGTGGTCCAGTATATGTGCTAAACAATCATTTCACACTGATCCTTTCCACAAAACCTAAAAAAACAAAACTCAAAAGTAGTGTTACACAAAAACCACACTGGAGCCCATTCTTTGGGGGAAACCAGCATTCCCATTTAAGGAAAATAAATAAATAAATAAAAAGCTTGTGCATGTCCGTAATAACACATCTGGTCTTGGGAAAGGGGGGAGTGTGAAAGAAAGGAGGGAGGGAGGGTGGACAGGGCCATAACTTTTATTTTCAGAAATGAAACATTTATAAAGATGAAATGCAGAAAACAACTTTGGAGTGAAAAGAAAACATTACAGTTTTTACTCTTGTGTCTTAGATAAGTTGATTTCTTCTTCTTTTGTCTCATTACCTTCATTATGTCCTGTGTGTACTATAACACATACAAACTACAAAATTTTAGATGATGTATCTCCTTTTGATGCCAAGGAATGACCAACATAAGCAGCTGGGTCCCACTGACTGGATCAGAGGCCTCTGTGTAAGCGATTTGAATGGTTCTGCCATCAAGACAGACTATAATGGCCTATGGCCCCATGTGCTGCTAATAAAGAACTTTATTATATTTATGTTCTAATGTCTTCTTTTCCATTCCCATTTTTCTTTCTCTCTCTCCCCCTCCCCCTTTTTCTTTTAAGATGATATTTGCAAAGACATTGCCTTAATGATGGAGAAGTTGTTCGCCTACACCTGTTCTCCCCCATAAATTACTTTTTTCAAGCTATTATTGTTTGGTCAATCAGTGGGTGACTGCATCTTTTAGGAGATCAAAGTAAAAAACAAAACAACAACAACAACAACAAAAAAACCCTCCCGCAACTCCCAAAAACATGAATTCAGAAATCATACACTGATTTTTTTTCTGTGGAACAGGAAATTTGTCAGTGAAATCCAAACAAATCGATCTGTTTGTGCACGACCATAGGGAATGACTGGGAATGACAGGAAACTATGACACTGGTTTCTTGTGCCCATTGGTAAATGTTTCATAAATCTTAAAATCAACATGTCATCAACATTCTTCATTTCTTCATGACCCGATGGCTTGGTAAATCAGATACCAAGTTTGATTTTCATACTTTTGTTTGGGCTTTTTTCCCTCTCTCTATTCATCCTGGTTGAGAAGGTGCTGGTGTTGTCAGGACCCTATGGTTTCTCGTTCGACTTTGGAAAAAAAAAAAAAAAAAAAAGGACGCATAGTTTGTCCATAACGTTTCTTGTGTTCCGCGTTTTAAACCATTTAAAGAGCCATCTTGACATAAAAAAGAAGAGGTAACTAATGCTGTTCATTTATTTCCAGTGCTGATGAAATGAAGGTTTACTGATGAATCGGGTATGACAGGAATTTGACTCTTGCATGGTTCCTTAGCCAGCCAATATGCTTCCCAGCGACACCTTACTCCTTTCTTCGTCAATGAACTATTTCTGTTATTCATCTGAGGTCAGCGACTAAAAGTTGCAGTGTTGTTGTTAACTAAATGATACATCTTTCTTGCCAGCCACATATTTCTGTCTTTAGGTCACAGAAAATAGCATACGTTTGTGACAGCAACCCACATACTGAGTCACAGACCTTGCATTCCCTTCTCTTTCCTCCTTTCTTTTAAAAAAAAAGACATTTTTGTCACTATAGTTATTGTAAGAAAAAAAATTTAGGTTACAGGGTAAAAAAGTAAAAAAGGCTGTCTATGCAATCCATACAAAACATTCTTGAATTTCATTTGCAAGAGAGACAGGCAGGGTGGGGACAGAAGGAAAGGGGCAGGAGGAGGTGGAGGGTTGCATTGTTGCAAGCATGTGGGGGACGTGGAGGATGAGGGGAGGAAGAAGGCGGAGGGATTTGGACTGGAGTGCTTATCAGTTATCAGCAGTCACAATGCAGCCTTCAAGACCTGACATCATTGTGTTGACTAGTAACCCCAAACCCTTATCAACCAAAACCCTGAGCAGCACAGGGACAGCAAACCAACATACAGTAAAGAAAAGAGCAAGCTGACAGTCTGAACTGTGGACAGGAACAATGCTGAAGGGGGGAGGAAGGGGGGTGTGGGGGGTGGGGACAGGGGGAAGAGGGGGAAGGTGTGGGGGGGGGGGGGGGAAACTGAGGGGGGTGGGGAGGTAGGAGGGACTTAGGGGCTGGTCCTGTCTTGATGCCAAACTCAAAAGGCAATCACCATGCACTGGGAAGAAAAAGAAAATCCAAACATCCTGACTCACTGAAAGTATGACCTCCAGTTGACAGACTTATCTTTCACCTCCTGAACATGTTCTTCAAATGCATTCCAGTGCTTCAAGACTTCTGCAAGAGGTCACAGATACACACGCACACACACACACACACCAAGTCACAACACTGATAATTTTTTTTGGACAACAATAATATGAGAGGAAACATAGTACACTACTGAAGGAAGACTTCAGAATGAAAGTGCAAGTTTGGCATCAACAGACCGCACATGCATTTCTCTTTAGAATCATGGTGTCATTTTGTTCAGACAATTTTCTAGTTCTCTTTCTCTTGTTCAAATGTCACAGTTCTGGAATCCTAACAGTTTCCCACCTTTCCTTCCATGCTTGCTACCCTCATTCCCAATGGTGGGGGGGGGGGGGGGGGGGGGGGGACAAACAACATTCCAAAGTCTTCATCGGGCCAGAATCACAAAGTGTGATGTGTTAAAAACAACACACTAGAACATGACGACAATGATCAAACTGCGTCACGTGTGTATGCACAGGACAGTCATGATGATCTGCAGCTAATCACTTACTGCAGGTAAGACTTCCAGTTGACAACATTTGCTCTCACATCATTGGCACGCTGCTGCAGAATGCTTGTAGCTACCGGGCCCCTGTGTTCACAAACTTCAAATGTTATTCAAATTCATGAGATCTCAACAAAACACCAATCTGCACACCTCACAAACAGGTATGGATGGTGTCAGTCTGAAAATCATACAAATAACATCAATTTTATGCATAAATAAATAAATATCAAACTTTCTTTCATGAAGCAATGAGAACTTCATTCCATGAAGCAATGAGAAAAAAACAACAAAACTTTGAAACTGAATTTTTGTTTAAAATGAGTTTTAATTCTCACATTATGATTACACACTCTCTAAGATCTTTGCAGCTGCAAGATCTTTAATTGTGAACTGCTCTGAATCTATAACACTGGGACTCAGAGGACATCCCTAAGACTAATGCACAGCTCAAATACAGATTCCTTATCCTTACATCACTGATCTGCCATCATCTGTTTAACTATTTTGACACACAACAAGTCTGTTAAGCTTAACCATTGTTGTCAAACTAGCTTCATGTTTGAGACCACCTTCTTCTAATAACTATGCATGACTCTTCTCTGATACTGGAACCCACGTTGACCCCATACAATAGACTTCAGTAAGTCTTTCAATACGGTCCCTCACATGACGCCTCTTTCTAAACTGTCCAGTCCTGGCATCAAAACCCATGTCGAATGTCACCATGAGGGATGTTGGGAGGTCCATGCATCAAAGACCCATGCTCGAATGGTCCACTCCATGAGGGATGTTTGGGGAGGTCCATGGCATCAAAGACCCATGCTCAAAATGGTCCACTCCATGAGGGATGTTTGGGGAGGTCCATGGCATCAAAGACCCCATGCTCAAATGGTCCACTCCATGGGGATGTTTGGGGAGGTGCATGGCTCAGACCCATGCTCAAATGGTCCACTCCATGAGGGATGTTTGGGGAGGTGCCATTCTCAAATGACATGAGGGT
>CM031622.1:1946520-1959020 GCA_018398815.1 Conus ventricosus
TTTTGTTAAATAGGGCCCCTTTAAAAGCTAACTACTTTTCATTCACAAAAGTTTTTGACAACGCCGGGCCCTACTTCGGCCAAAGATAGTTCGCCCTCCACCGCTGTCTTTGCTTCAGCGGCCAACGACGCACGGCGCGCGCAGCACAGCTTGCGCCGGTCGCAAAGTTCTGTCAGAAAGTTTTAAACACGAACTTAATTATGGTACTCACAGAGAAGACTGAAATGCCAGCTTTTGTCACACTCTCAAGTACTCACTGCGCCATTGCTTTCATACAGAAATTATAGTTAAAAAATCTCTGTACAGTAAATATAACTTAAAATGTTGCACCAGTCTCGAAGCGTCCAAAAACACACAGAGCGTTCGGCCGTGTGGTGGCTGACTCGTTAAGGGCCTAGCCCCAGTCACAAGGCAAAGCGTTGGGCGGACTAAATGCAGTCGCTGTGAGTGTGCGGGCGCCGCCGTGACCAATGTCAAGGCTTTATCCCTTCACATACAGCATGGGTCCCTGGAGATCCATGACCAATGTCAAGGCTTTATCCCTTCACATACAGCATGGGTCCCTGGAGATACACAACTTATGTCAAGGCTTTATCCCTTCACATACAGCATGGGTCCCTGAGATCCATGACTTATGTCGAGGCTTATCCCTTCACATATAGCATGGGTCCCTGGAGATCCATGACCAATGTCGAGGCTTTATCCCTTCACATATAGCATGGGTCCCTGGAATCCATGACTTATGTCAAGGCTTTATCCCTTCACATATAGCATGGGTCCCTGGAGATCCATGACCAATGTCAAGGCTTTATCCCTTCACATATAGCATGGGTCCCTGGAGATCCATGACCAATGTCAAGGCTTTATCCCTTGACATATAGCATGGGTCCTTGGAGATCCATGACTTATGTCAAGGCTTTATCCCTTCACATACAGCATGGGTCCCTGGAGATCCATGACTTGTGTCAAGGCTTTATCCCTTCACATACAGCATGGGTCCCTGGAGATCCATGACTTATGTCAAGGCCTTTTCCCTTCACATATAGCATGGGTCCCCTGGAGATCCATGACCAATGTCGAGGCTTTATCCCTTCACATACAGCATGGGTCCCTGGAGATCCATGACCAATGTCAAGGCTTTTTCCCTTCACATATAGCATGGGTCCCTGGAGATCCATGACTTCTGTCAAGGCTTTTTCCCTTCACATATAGCATGGGTCCCTGGAGATCCATGACCAATGTCGAGGCTTTATCCCTTCACATACAGCATGGGTCCCTGGAGATCCATGACTTATGTCAAGGCTTTATCCCTTCACATACAGCATGGGTCCCTGGAGCCCCACAACTTACATCAAGGAGCCTACAAGGTATGGTATAATGAAATTTTAGACAACATATAGCGAAGATTAAGTGGATGAAACTCGGGTTCCATTCTACCTATCTTATTCTATCGCTCTCAATAACTCTGCGTAGGTTTCAGCCATGGCCCAACAATCCCATAGACATTTGCCTCTTGTAGTTCCAGTCTTTCCATCTGAGCCTGTTACACACTTTACAACGGTTGGTATGAGCCAGTCACAACATCCCCTTTTGGTGCATCAGCCAACTTTTAATAGTCAGACTGAAAGACACCACAAGTATTTGTCACAGCATCCCCTTTCGCTGCATCGGCCAACTTGAAATAGGCATAAGTCTGAGTGAACTAACCTGTCCCCCTTTTTTTTTTTTTTTTTTGTAAACTACATTTCATTACTTAAAATGTTGTGCTGGTTGCTCACATCTTTAGCTGAATCAACCTGTGGTACAAGCAGTGACTCCTTAGCTTCAGAGAACCTCTTCTAGCATGTATTCGACTTGTCGCAAGATTTTGAGTCGTAGCAAGTCCGTGACAGGTGTGTCATCAGGTTGGCAAGCTCCTCCCACCCATGCCCAACCACTACCCCTCCACCTTCACCCCCCCCCCCCCCAACACACACACACTTTTGCAAAAAGAACCCCAAAAAATGTGAATTCATAGTATGGGCGAACCCTGCACCAAAAAGTCATGGTAAACTTTTTTTCTCATCAAAATTTTTGTCTAGATATGACCGGAAGAGATATTTGTTCAAAATTAATTAGATGTTCTTGCGTTCAGATTATTAATCACACTGACTTTTGTTATTCAAGAATGTCACTGAATTTGCCTTAAAAGAATTTTTTCAAAAAGTATGTGAACTATGGGCTAGGGTTAAGAATTATGAGGCTCAGTGTGACAAAAGTCATATCATCACATCCAGCCATTTTTACACTAGTGCACCAATTATGACCCGTGCAACAAAAATGACCCAAACTGACCTTACTTTTTTTTTTTTTTGTCCGAAAAATTGAAATACTGTTCATAAAGAGAGTCAGCAAATCTTTTCTTGTGACTGCCTTGAAACTTCTTATGCTTAACTAAAATGCTGCATGAAATATGGGTAAAGACAAAGATTTAAAGAGGCAAAGGAGATCTTGATTTCCTTTCTGTTCATTTACCTCAAAACTGCGCAATTTATTTTAGGGTGTCAAAGCTGTTCAGCCAGTTGAGATGTGTTATGCAAAAGTCTTCCACAGTTAACCAGAGTGAAATACTTGCGCGTTTCAGAGTTTATTAGCAATATGCAAGTACTATGTCTTGCACTGAAGAACTTCCTTTAATGTGACATTTTGACACCAGAACTTAACCTTACAACCAGAAAATTCGATCATTTCTGGTGTCAATCAGTCACCTCAACAATAATTTAGAAACACAAACTCGCAGACAAAAGAGGACAATACATACATAATTTTAATTCATATTTACATCAGCATCTAACCATTATAACAGACTGGCAACTGTAAAACAACAACACAAAGTGGCAACAGTTAATACACTGTCACTTATACTTCAATCATGGTAGGTTTAACTCATTCTAACCTGTGCCCCAGCAATGCTTGGGTACCACTGAACAGCGCCACAGATCTGCCCCCAAACAATGCTCAGGCAACACACCCAGTGTAGTCAAACTGGTTTAACTCATTCTAACCTGTGCCCCAGCATTGCTTGGGTACCACTGAACAGCGCCACAGATCTGCCCCCAAACAATGCTCAGGCAACATCAAACTGGTTGAACTCATAAACTATGCAAGTAACACCTAGCGAATCAGACACAGCTACAAATGAAAGATTCATTTAACCCTCTTGCATTCGCATTTTCCAGCCTAGAACTGCTACTAGTATTCGTATTGTTTTGAGAAATGTAAGCTAAAACTCACCTACTGCCTTTGAAAGGCTGTAGTGGACAAAGTTTCCATTGCAGCGCTGTCAAATTTAGTATACAAAATTCTAATACATCATATCTCATAATGCAGAGATGTCACATGTTTGGGATGCATGTGGGTGTCATTGTCACCCTGTTTGTCACAAAACAATGGGACATCAAACGTTGACAATGTTACTATAATACACCAGACAGACAATAACATTGTCGGCATGCATTTGTTAGTATAAATCATCAAAGGGTGCCCTACCTCAACTTGTAAACAGCAGTCCTGGTTCAGTAAATCCAGTTTGGGGTGTCACTAAGTGTCACATGATTGTCACATACTCAAACATGGGCCAGGTAACTTTACAGGGTTTTTTTTTCGTCCTAAAAGGTGTGTTTGTCACTACTTAACGACTTTTAACACCGGAATATACACAGTCACAGAAAGAAGTAAAATCCATTCTTTACACTCTAACGTGGTGTCTGGTCGCACACGTCAGGAGGGTGTCACCACTGTCACATGTCACCAATATGGTAAACACTACTCTTGATCCATGGTTTCTACCATGTTTGCTGCATGGCAGAAACCGTGTTTTCGACATCACCCCACTGATCCGTGGCTCGCTAAACCGAAGATCAGTCGACCAGTAGCACCAGAGTCTTGGCTGACGTTTGATCCCAATTATGACGAGCACAGTTAAGTATGCGCGCATCTCCGCAGGTGTCGTATCCTGCCAAAGTAGGTCAGGTTGTCCCCACTTTGCCATCTGCTGCCTGGCGTACAGGTTCGTCTGGTAAGCAGCTGTAGTAAAAAACAACTGCAGCAGGAAGAGAAAAAATAACCCAGAGGTGTATCTGTGTCTGGCAAATCATGATTTGGCCCAGTCTCTTCCTCAAAAGGCTGAACCACAGGTGCGGAAGTCGCCGGTCGCCACGTGGTCACAAACGCAAACAAAGGCGCATCATCATCTTCATCACTTTCTTCGCCTTCTTCTCCCTCTTCTTCCTCTCAAAACATCCACATCACTTTCATTTAACTCATCTCTTTCATATCTTTCTACTTCTTGTAATATATCATCCAACTCCTCTTTCGTATAATCCAAAAAATCGCCGTCAGTAGAAGCGCTAGCAGACGCCATTTTCAGAAACAAGGCGATGCCGTCTGCAGCAATGGAATGCGGTCAGTTCACGACCCTAGTCTTTGTGACTGAATTGCTTCCCACACCCCATACTACTGCTAAGATTTCATTGGACCCTCTCAGGGATCCACGTTTATTTTTGGCCAGCCCTGACTTAAAACAAGCTCGCAGTGTGTGAGGAAAGTAACGCGGCACGTACGGCCGGTTGCGGCCGGAACGAACAGCAGGGGAGACAAACACAGCGGCCGGATACGGGCGAAACGAATGCAAGAGGTTAATGAGTTTTGAAGTCTCTGGACCCAAACTGAGTCTGCCGCTTACATTCAAACCTGGAGTAATGTAAAACGAACAAAATAATGTTTCAGTTTGTCACAGCAACACAAGCTTTAAGCTACATAATCATGATACATGTATAGTATTTTAACATGTTGCTCTACATAATCATGATATAGAATTTTAACATGTTGCTCTACATAATCATGATATAGTATTTTAACATGTTGCAAGTCCAGGGCTACATAATCATGATATAGTATTTTAACATGTTGCTCTACATAATCATGATATGGAATTTTAACATGTTGCTCTACATAATCATGATATGGAATTTTAACATGTTGCAAGTCCAGGGCTACATAATCATGATATAGTATTTTAACATGTTGCTCTACATAATCATGATATAGTATTTTAACATGTTGCTCTACATAATCATGATATGGAATTTTAACATGTTGCTCTACATAATCATGATATAGTATTTTAACATGTTGCTCTACATAATCATGATATAGTATTTTAACATGTTGCTCTACATAATCATGATATAGTATTTTAACATGTTGCTCTACATAATCATGATATGGAATTTTAACATGTTGCTCTACATAATCACGATGTGGAATTTTAACATGTTGCAAGTCCAGGGCTACATAATCACGATATGGAATTTTAACATGTTGCAAGTCCAGGGCTACATAATCACGATATGGAATTTTAACATGTTGCAAGTCCAGGGCTACATAATCTTGATACGGAATTTTAATACACTGCAAAACACACAAAAAATTTGCTATAACCAGAGGAGTTTTTCTCTATCTTTCTTGAATGTATTTCCAGCTATGAGAGAGGTGAAGTACCCATTTAGTTTGCTTTTGCCGAAGTATCAACATTTCTAAAACAAATTACATAAAACTGTCAGTCTTGCTACACTACCACTTGGCAATTACTGCCTGAATTTGTTTGCCTCTTGGCAAAATGGCCTCCGAGACATTAGAGTTTAACCTTCGCCGTACCTCGTGTTTAAACTCACACGGAAGGGATCCTGGGTAATCAGTCATGCATGGTTTTTATACAGGCGTTCAACTTCATATGCCTCGCCAGAGCTCCTGGGTGACCGTTCATCCATGTTTTTCAAATGACATTTACCTCAGAATATGTCGGCAGGTCTTTGGGGCTGACCAGCTAAACATGATTTTCAGTACGGCTGCCTCGTTTTTCTCGTATGCACTGGTATCAATGGCTTTGTCATGGTGCATCCTGCTCATCCCAACATTTTCGTTCATCTGGTAGTGACCAGCATTACTTTTTCCTGGAAGGGACAGGAAGATTCATGCAGTGCTTGCCCTTTCTGGTCTTTGAGGAATCTGGAAGAAACCGTTTGTTTGCCCTGACAGTACCAACAAAAGTAAGGCTATTGTTCTGCAAAGCACTGGTGAGCTCATTGTCGGTCAAGAAATTGTCAGTCGTTATATTCCTTCCTGTTTTGAAAAAAAGGCGTCAACAGCTTGTTGGCAACATTTCTTCTCAGGTCGACCTGTCCCTTTTCCAAGATGTCGTCCCAGGTAAGGCTCTGCAACCAGCGGAAAATTGGTTTCTGCCTCAACAGCCCAGAATATCTTCAGACTGTAGCAGTCTGGATTTGAGGGCAGGTATTGTAAAAAGGAACATCAGCCACGGAATGGTACCAACTGCTCATCCATGCAGATGAGTGGTCCAGGGATGAAGGCTTCTTGTGAGATCCTCTCCAAAGTCCCCAAATGGGGCAAGGGCATCCCAGGCATGTTGGGCGTTTCTTGTGGCCTTGTCATCAAAATGGAGGTGGGTCAAAAGCTGCCTGGGGGTGATAGCTGACCATACCAGTCCTTTGCCATGGAGAGGGTCAAAAAGCAGCACCACTGATTGCATATTCTGTGTTCCTGCTCCTTTGAACAGAAGACAAAGGATGAACGCCTAACATTTCCACCTTGTCACAGTCTGTATCGACCCATTTGTTTGTGGCTATCTCGCCTCCCCTCAATATTTGTGAAGGTGATCATTGTTTTACTGTTCATGTTTGAGAGAAACAACAGAAAAGCATGAACAGGTTCTGCTATGCCATTACATCCTGCTTACTGGTTTGCATGTACCCTGAAAACATTTTGAGCAGATGCCCACCTTGTTGTTGCCAAGGGCAGCAGTGCTCCATTGAGAACCATCTTTTGCAGCAACAATGCACTCTCGCTCAACATGACCAACGTCCGACTGGAACTGATGACTTGTCCCAGGAACTGCAGCAGCGCCATCAGATCTCTGCTGCAGAGATGCTGCCCTTTGTTAACTGGCTTTGCTTGCACTGACAGAAAGGGAAAGTTGTCACCGCCATATGAATTGGAACTGTTCGACTGAGAAACAGGATGAAAGTCACGGTCCTCACCCTCATGAAGCTGTGGCATAGCAATGTCATGTAATGCCTGAGACTGCAACTTAAATGGGATGAACTATACCTCGAGATGGTGAAAAGTGCACACACACTCCCAAAATGCGTTCAGTGGTCATTTCAGCCTGCGGAGTGCTCTACGCGTTCTTGTTGATATACACTGATCTGACACACATGTACCTGCACAAACACACACATTTGCCATATCTCTCAAGAAAGACAGAAATACACAAACTGCATTCCAGTCAAAAGACGTTTCCAGTTTTGTACACTTGAAGTATAAAAAGATCTTCAATTTCAGAAGACTGGGAAAAAGACACAGCATGCTTGCCTTGTGAGATCTCAGTTCCACATGTTCTCCAACTGGCCACTGGCACCAGAGTGAGGCCAGAACTTCCTGCAGCTGCCAACTGCCTGACATGGGTGACTAGCCAGCCACCCACAAACCCTGGTGTGTGAGAATACACCGCTGCTTCTTTCATTGGTGTGGGGGACATGCCACCCACGGTATCAGACGAGGGTTATGCAACATTTTCATTGTTTATTCACTCCTTTATTTACCAACAAAACACCATAACATTTGGTGGGGGCAAGGACAAATATACAGTAAACAATGTAATGAAATTTCAACTACATATATGAAAACTGAGTGAATTATGAGGATTTTTCTTTCTTTCTTTCTGCGTACGCAGGCTGATACTCCTGCGGACACTCCCTGTATAGCCAGGCAGTGGAGTTTTGTGTGTATGACCCTTTTTTATCCCGCCATTAAGGCAGCCATACTCCATCTTCGGGGAACCTTTATGAGGATTTAAATGAGACTCTTAGCAGCTTTTCACCTGCAAGCTCTGGCAAAGGGTAAGTGAACTATGCCTTACGTTCATGCAGATCAGCCATAACTGGCCAGGCAGGGGAGGCTGCACACACTGCAAACTCAAAAGGGGAGAAAGAGTTAACGACCTTCTGATTCTTGCGGTGCAAACGCTTACCAAGACTTTCATTTAGAATATAAGCAACAAGTGCAATGATAGGGTATGAACTAAACAATGATTCTTTTCAAATCACACATACTGTAGATCTGCCCTATGATCCAGATTCCAACCCCTACTCTGTACCAAACTTCGATGGATGTTCCTTGGGCCATATTCTCTGTTCAATCAAGTCTATAGTTCCACATAATCTTGCCACATCTACTTTTGGATCCTGATCTGTGCCAAAATGAAATGAGTTAATGCATGAGCCCTATTCCATCTGTCAGTTATCTTCCCTTCAAATTGGTTCACTTCCTTTGGTGCAGTCTTCCTGACTCACCAACCAACCAACCGATGAGAATGAAACAAAAACTTTCGTAGCAAAGGCGTTCACTGAAGAAAAGAAAAATGAACTGACTAATATCCACCAATATGAAAACACTGCCTCTCTGGCTGGTGCAGACCTGCCAACCCCCTAAGAGACCAATGAGTAAGAATTGAAGCTCAGTGAGGCAGAAATGTGTAATTTCTGAGAGCTAAGAGTAATCAAACGCGACATTTACCTTTTTTCAAACAAACACTATGCAATGAAATTGTTCGCACAATTTTTGTGAACTTTACTTTTCTACAAAAACAAGCTTTTCTTTTAAGTGTCACAAGAAATCTTTACAAATTATAAAAATGTAGAATACACTGGAAACACACACAAATCCCCTAAACAATCATCGCATGGCACACCAAGGCTTGATAGTGCGCCAGAAACAACCTAAAAAATTGGAAATGAAATGAGACAGGGAACAGTAAATAATAAACAGTAAATGGATGGGGTAACGTTTGCTCCCATAAGGAAACCTAACCACAAGGTAACTTTTATTCAAGACTGGCACAGCCTTTTAAACTTGAATAAAGTCAAATACATAGACGAACAATCTAATACTGGGGGAAAAAACAAGCGCAGGCCAACAACTCAACTGTCTTGATAGTAATGACTTGGCAAAGATTTGGACTTAAGGAGGTGGGGGGGGGGGGGGGGGGGGGTGAAGGGGGCAGGGAGGGGGAGTTCGAAGATGGAGAAACTGGGAACATGAAATTAAGAAAATATATAACCTAAAAAAAATTTTCTCCCCTGTTGCTGATTCTGTGCATGTGGGGTTGGCTATCAGCTCAGTGTCATTTTTTTAAGTATCGCACCACCCCAGGAAAGAATTTGTCCCCCCCCCCCCCCCCTCCGTCAGTCCCCATCACAAACGGTCCATTCTGCAGTCGAGATGCAGCAGCAGTTTAGGCTTCCAAGACAAGGGTCCTTACAATGTGCGTTGTCTTTGTTCAACCGCTCTTGAACTGTTTGCCGATCTCCGAATCTGAGAACGATTCTTTAAAAAGCTGGGATGCATGGTCGGCTGCGCTAAGAGCGATGTTGTGCTCGACGAAAAATCCGGCCACAAATGCTTCAGCCCGAATTACCCTTTTCCTAATTTCATCCTCTTTTGAGGTGTCTACAGTCTGAAAAAAATGTGTGATGCTGGAAGAATTCGGCGCGTTTGAGGGAAACGATGTGCTTGCGTGACTCAAGGTGATGCTTCACATCCACCATTCCGCCATGGGTGAAGTCCGACTCGCAAGTGGTACACTGTGCACAATTTACACCTTTAGCCGAAGGTCGTATGCAGGGGAACTTTTCCGAGTATTCTTTTCGGAACTTTTGACCAAGTTTGTTCTTTTTCGCATCTTGTCCAAAACTTTCTACTCCGTGTTTCGACGTTCTCGTAGCTAAAACTTCAAAGAGACGCCAACTTCGCTGAATGGTAAAGATGGTGAAACGAACTGCGCATGACCGGAAACGCTTCTTGAAGATTACTGGTTATACGCACGGCGCCGTGCGTATCTGTACATAAGCTGATTTTTTCGTCCGTTTTTTTTTGTTGTTGTTGAAAACTTTCAATGCGTAATTTTTTTGGCTAAATGCGTAAGGGCGTAAGAATTATCACTTGGGCGTAATAAATTACGCGAAATGCGTAATGGTTGGCAGGTCTGCTGGTGTGACCATCGTTACCAGCTGTCGCCTCTGTCTCACAATCTGTTGGCATGATCATCATTCAATATCAACCCTGTCTGTAAATTTGTGGACATAATTACGACCACTAACGGCATTATCTCCAAGTCTGTTGCCAAAATCAGTTAGATTTAGTTTTAATCATCACAGCCCCGCCAACCACACAGGGCCTTTTAAGAGCTGTCAAACTCATGAACACAGTTGTTGTCATAGCTGTCACCGGCTGCTGACTCCATCTCACAGTTTGTTGTCATAACTGTCACTAGCTGACAACTCTCAGTTTGTTGTCATAACTGTCACTAGCTGACAACTCTCACAGTTTGTTGTCATAACTGTCACTAGCTGACAACTCTCACAGTTTGTTGTCATAACTGTCACTAGCTGACAACTCTCACAGTTTGTTGTCATAACTGTCACTAGCTGACAACTCTCAGTTTGTTGTCATAAAGTCTAGCTGACAACTCTCACAGTTTGTTGTCATAACTGTCACTAGCTGACAACTCTCACAGTTTGTTGTCATAACTGTCACTAGCTGACAACTCTCACAGTTTGCTGTCATAACTGTCACTAGCTGACAACTCTCACAGTTTGTTGTCATAACTGTCACTAGCTGACAACTCTCACAGTTTGTTGTCATAACTGGCACTAGCTGACAACTCTCACAGTTTGTTGTCATAACTGTCACTAGCTGACAACTCTCACAGTTGTCATAAAGTCTAGCTGACAACTCTCACAGTTTGTTGTCATAACTGTCACTAGCTGACAACTCTCAGTTTGTTGTCATAACTGTCACTAGCTGACAACTCTCACAGTTGTCATAAAGTCTAGCTGACAACTCTCACAGTTTGTTGTCATAACTGTCACTAGCTGACAACTCTCAGTTTGTTGTCATAACTGTCACTAGCTGACAACTCTCACAGTTTGTTGTCATAACTGTCACTAGCTGACAACTCTCACAGTTTGTTGTCATAAAGTCTAGCTGACAACTCTCACAGTTTGTTGTCATAACTGTCACTAGCTGACAACTCTCACAGTATGCTGTCACAATTCTCAACACCTGACAACTGTTTCGCAGTCTTGTCACAACTGTTGTCACCAGCTATCAACTTTTGTCTCACAATCTGTTGTCCCAAGTCTCACCAGCTGACAACTCTCTCCCTCACTGTCATTCATAATTCTCACTAGCTATCAATCTTTTGTAGCAATTATCTTCAGCAACCCAATTTCAACTCGGTCTTGTGTCATAATTCTCAACAGTTTCCAATCAAAATCAGTCTGACAATGCGTTGTTAACATTCTTTTCAACTCCACCTCATAATCTGCTGTTCTAATTCTCAACAACTTTCAAATCCACCTCTGAAGCTTTTCAGCCCACTTAAACTAAAGGATCTCCGAGGTGAATCAGAGCCCTCACATTCACTCACTTGTTTGTCTTTTCTTTCTCTGTTGGTGTCCAACACTGCAGCATTGTGGTATGCTATGATAGCTTTAGTGACGAATGGAATGGCACCGAGACCCAGTGAAAGAGAAACAATACACACTGCAAGACCTGGTCATTGCTATGCTCGTTTTTAGACAGCCTGGTGTGTACACGTGTAGGGCACCCTGCGGCAAATCACATAACTGTGTGTGTGTGTGTGTGTGTGTGTGTGTGTGTGTGTGCATGCGTGCACAAGTGCTCTACAAGTTTTCCAGTTATCCTCAGCACCTTTTATAATGTTCAAGATGTTTCAACGCATATATCCTTTTTCTCTGCCACTTGTCTTTACGAACTTCTTGGAATATCACATAGCACTTGAGCAACATCAAGTAGTGAAGAAAAAGCTAGACGAAAGGGTAGCCACTGAGACGAGGGACAGAGGTGGGGGAGACCAGGGAAGGGGTTCAAGGGAGGTGGAAGAGGGGTGCAGGGAAAAGGGGTGAGGGTGGGGGCAGCTCTTTGCTACAGAACCCTAGCAAGTTCCTGACAATGAATGTCATTCTTCACTTTTCAATGCTGCTCATGAACACAGCCAGTGTTGACACTGAAATGCATACACACATTATCCTAGTTCCAACATAATACGTCATAACAAAGACCAAAAATATCAAGCATCAAGTTGCTGCCTCTGCATTTCTAGCACATGGTCACAGACTCATACATACGATTTGAAAACAGAGAACATAAACTGCATCATGATGCTGCCTCCATCTGCATTTTCAGCTTCAGGTACTGCAACATAGACACACAGAGTCTGAATGAGGCAACAGAGGCATTATCAAGTCACATGGAAAGCCTGATCAATGTATTTCATTAATTTGTCTCATCATTTCACCCTGGCGGTTCCACTTCAAAACCATGAAAGTGTCCTTTAAACATAAGGAAAGCCTTCTTAC